>CM024957.1:19587213-20102213 GCA_014282245.1 Rhododendron simsii | reverse complement strand
AAAAGTAATGAAATACTTGTTACTGGCCCGAGTTTGGACATACTTTAGATCACGCACATCAGTGTGGATTAAACCCAAAGGTTCTGTGCTTCTCTCTACTGCTTTGAAAGATGCTCTCGGCATTTTAGCCTCTACACAAGTCTCACACTTGTGTTTTTTATCAAATTGGAAAGATGGAATATGGTCCAAGTTAATTAATCTATCTATGCATTGAATCATAATTAACATGACTTAGTCTACTATGCCACAAAAAGGAAGACTCAAGCACATAAGCAACAGGGGATTTCTTTTTATTGATAGTAGGGATAACAGTCATTACATTCATCTTAAAGAGACCATCGGTCATGTAACCTTTCCCTACATACATTCCAGCTTTAGTCAGAGTGACCCTATCAGCCTTGAAAACCAGGCGGATGTCGTGCTTGCTCAACAGTGAACTAGAAACCAAATTCTTACGAATATCTGGCACGAACAGCATATTATTCAGAGTCAACTCTTTTCCCGAAGTCATCTTCAGGACCACTTTCCCCTACCTCGCAACATCCGAGGTAGCTGAATTCCCCTTGAACAACTTCTCACCGTTAGCAACTGGCTCGAAGGTAGTGAACAATTGCCTGTCACAACATATATGACGTGTAGCCCCAGTGTCTACCCACCATTCCTGCGGGTTTGAACCAACCATGTTCACTTCAGATACCATAGCCGAGAGGTTGATATCGGACACTCTTGCCTCCACCTGAGCCAAGTGCGCTTGAGTGCGAGGGTTAGGTGGCTTTATACACTCCAAAGCTTTGTGCCCGAACTTGTTGCAGTTGAAGCAAGTACCCTGAAACTTCTCTCTCTGTTTCTTAGCAACACCACCTCTCGGTCCCAGATTGACACTTCTGTCCTTCTGTTTGCCAGCTTGCTTGTAAGACCGCTTGTCCGAACGCCTGTCATTCTGGTTTTTCCTCACACCGAAAGATTGACCATGCTCCATCATATTTGCCTTGGCCATGTAGGAGGCCTTTGCACTTCTATTCATACCCATATTCTCCTTTTCAATACAGAGCTTGATGAAAAGAGCCTCCAAGGCCATCTTCTTATTCTTGAACATGAGATAGCTCTTGAACTCTTTCCATGCTGGAGGTAGCTTGTGGATGATCGCGGCCACCTGGAATGCTTCAATCAGAATCATCCCCTCAGTCCTGATCTCATTGAGCAAGAGCTGCAGCTCTTGGACTTGGACTGCCATAGACTTGGAGTCCACCATCATATAATCAAGGAACCGGCCCACAACGAACTTTTTGGACCCAACACCCTCGATCTTGTATTTCCTGTCTAAGGATTCCCATAACTCATTAGCCGACGGATCTCGCCATACACAGAATACAGCGAACCATCCAGAGCATTCAAGATGTAATTCTTGCACATGTAGTCATGCTCTTTCCACCTAGCCATATCAATCCGTTTCTGAGTGTCAAGATCATCCTCAGCAATAACAGGAGCTTCCTCGACAAGCCACTTTACCAAGTTCAAGGTGGTGAGATAGAACAACATCTTCTGTTGCCACCTTTTGAAATCGACCCCAACAAATTTGCTCGGCCTCTCCATGTGAGACATTGGAATAGAGGGTATCCCAAGAATAGGAGCATGAGTTGGAATAGCACCACCGCTATTTCCATTGCCACTGACATTACCGGTCTCTTTCTCTTTGCCAGTGCCAGTAGTTTTTCCTTGCTCAGTTGTGATGTTTTCCTGAAATTAGGAACAATCACATATAAGAGACAAATATCAATATCAAAATGACAAGCTATACATGCATAGATTAACAATCTATCAAACAAGTTAGGTCTAACATCCCCCACAATACCACGTACCTTGGGGGTCCCAAGGGGCGCGCCCCCTGATAGGGGTCTCAGGGGTCCTGGGGGCAGCGCCCTCGGGAGGGTGTCTGAGGGCAGTGCCCTCAGCGGGGATCGACCTGCCTGGTCAGGTCGCGGGGGTCCAGGGGGTCACGCCCCCGAAAGGTAAACGGTATACATAGTTTGCTACTAGCAACACTTAGGCCGTCCACCTTCCCCTTCTGTTTTTGGAGTCCAGTCCATGTACCGAATATAACACTTGCCGTGCACAAGGGCTGAGCATTCAAATCGTCCACTGGTTGAGTACTTCAGGCCGAGAGCAACCCAGGCGTCGAGCACATGAACTGCACACCGGGCAGATCATCAACACAGGATCAAGGCCAGGTGACGTCAAGGCAGAAGCCAAGTAGATCACCCCAGAGGCCAACCACCATTGATCCAAGGCCAAGCCACGCATGACTGCCTTAGGCCGTAGCCTTTCTGTAACCAACGTGATCGAGTCGTGCACGACTGATCAAGGCCGTGGCCTATTTGCAACCAGGTTTGATTTGTAATTTCGAGTGAGCAACCAATCTGCTCAAACTGTCAAACACATTGCTGTCTGTTTTATTATCTCGCATGAAAGCCAATCTGCTCAATCTATTGAACAAATTATTTTCTTGCCTTACGCCTGTGGTACTTCACTACGAAACCTATCTGTCATGAATTTGTTCTTGCAACTCAAAGATTAGTACAAAACAGAAATTGTTTTCTGGAATTTCGATGCCGATCATAGATCAAAATCTTTCTTAAGCTTGTTGGGAAAATTTTGGCATAACACAAATTTCCAGAGAACAATTTCATTGATACTATAACAATTATATAATTGAAACAAAATACAAAAAAAAAAACAGAATTACAATGAACAGATATGAACAGAATTTTGTAGAATCAAACTGAGTCCTGTGTGATACCACAGTCTCCTTAAGAAAGATTCGCCGCCTACCGTCGGTGTTGTAGGTTCTTGTTCGGCGTTTTCCTCCCAGGGTTGGCTTGGCTAAACCGCCAGCCGTCGGAACACCGCCATCGACTGCCTTGGCGAACTGACTACCTCCTGCCTCTCTCTCTCAAGAACGAATTTTAGAGTATGCTGGAATGTTGTGAGTTTGCTTTTGCCTTCTCCAAAATGTGAGCCCCCTTTATATAGAGTGGATGAGATAGGAGAGGTGAATACAGCCATCAATTGCTGAAATGAATTCAGCCATTATGCTGCCATCAAATGCTGGAGGTTACAAGAATAATTTACCATCATGGAGAGGGTTACGGGAGTTACAGAATCCAACAATTCAATACGTCTATTGATTGTGGTGCGTCCAGATTCAACGAACCCGGAATGAGCACGGTTGCCTCGAGAGACCCTCCGGTAGCCCCGATTTCATTCATCTGAAATTCCGTAAAATTTCCAACATTATATTAAGGTTTTAAGTTTCTCTTTGGTTTCCATTAGGGTTTTGTTTCCCTTTCATGAGTTCCATCGGAGTTTTGTCTCTATTATTAAGAGCTTGTTTAGAAATGACAGATATAGTCGGCTCTTGATTATCTCTCTTCGTTCATACTAAATCCTCTCAATCTTCGGAATACGTTTTAACTTATGATTTGGTGGAACAACGTAAATGATTGTTTTGTTGCTTGATTATTTATTGGTTTGTATCTTCTCTACTTCATGATTGTCATAACAAATTGACATCAGAGCTCAGAGTTTCATTCTAGGCATTTGTTATTTCCGCTATTCTTGTTTTTTAGGAGTGTCTCAATTGCAATTATGATGGCAAAACATGAATTGAGAAGTTTGATAGGCAAATCAATAGCTTTAGTCTATGGCGGGTGACGTTAAAGGCTTTGTTAGTTCAATTAGACAAGGTTTTGCTGGAAAATGACAAGAAACTTGAAAATATGGTGGAGGATGTTCGGAAAAAACTCGATGTCACACCCTCGATTTTCAACATAAATATAAAGGATTTTCACAAATAAACCCTCACCATATTCCGTACGAAACCCAAAGATTTACTATACTTCCATTTCCCATAATTACATTTCAAAGTCCAAAAGTTTTCAAAATATTACATCGTTGGCTCGACGGCCCCAAATTAACATAAATATCAAGTCTCAAGAGAGTTAAGAGTTTACAAATATTCCTTAATTAAAAGAGTTATAACTTAAGTTACAAATATATCTTTCAAAAGAAATTTACAAAGATGAATAAGTAACTTCTTTGGTTAGCTTTCAAAAAGTTATGTCCACTCTCCAAGCATTCCAGTCATGTAAGCTACTAATCCGGGTTAACATCTGATAATGATATAAGGCTTGAGCTACATTAGCCCAGTAGAAAAACCTACGCAAAATCTATATGCAAATGAGCAACACGAATGAACAAATGAAGGAAATCAAACGACAACGAATGTAAGCATAACTTATCATGGTATCACCAATCCTTCATCTTGACATACTCTCATATCCTGTTCATTTCATTCGTACCTCAATAACTCGTATCATTAGTGCGTCTGATCCGAAACTCCTGCTGGGCTAATTATGGGACCCCGATGGCCCCTGCCAAATGCCCACCTCGAAGGTTAGTGTAGAGACCCGTAAATTCCCATTATATAACTTTAATATTTTATAAATGGATAAGTGATGGATTAATGTGAAAGTTAAGCTGCGGGTCAAAGTGTGAGAAGTTAAAAACTCATGGGTGTTTCTGTGATTAGTGCTTGTGTGTATGTGTGTGCCGTATATACTAGGGGAAACTTTTTTCTTTTTTTCCACTTTTCATCTTAGCTCTCTCTCGGCACTCTCTCTTCTCTCGGTCTCTCAATCTCTCTCACTCCCTCACATAAAAACTCATCTCTAAACTCAAAACCCAAAACAATCAACTGCAACTCTATCTTCTACCACCTGCGTATTCGGGCTCGTATCGGGTTGGATAGAGCTCGGTTGGGTGTATTTTCGCTTGATTTGGATTTTGGAAGCTAGGGTTCGCTCAATCTCTTTGTTTTTGGCTTGGACACTCGAGGTAGGCAATTATATTTCTCTTTATATGTTATTTAAGTGTTCCTATGCCTCATTTGAACTTGTATTGATTGTTACTGGAATTGGATCAAAATCTGTCATGCTATGTAAAATCGCCAAAATTCCGAATTTCTACCGGTAGGACGTTTTCCTCTACCGGTAGAACTTTGTTGTCGTGATAATGTGTACCCACTGCTTTGGGTTTGTACCGGTAGGATTTATTTCCTACCGGTAAGAGTACTAATTTTTCCTAGACATCTATCAGTACTTTTTTTTCTTCTACCGGTAGAATCCTTGTGGACCAAAGTTCTGTTTCTCCTGTTTCGGGTTTGTATCGGTAGGTTCCAAATCCCTACCGATAGGTCACCAGTCAACGTGTTAGGTTCTTCGTGTAAAGCAATTCCATTTTTTTTCCAAGTCTTGAGTTAGTCACCCCACGTTTCTTTTCTTTCCTTTTAATTGACGTGGTACACACAGGGGTAATCAGCTGGTGGAATCTTGGAATGACAAAAATAAAAAAGAAAGAAAAGGGTTTCTTACACAACTTTTGTACGAATGATGTATTTGAGTATGTGAACGATGCGCGAACACTCGGGGCCCATCGATATGTGGGTGCCTGGCAGGGTCCCAAAAATAGCTCAGCAGGAGCTAATGCTCATAATGATCACTCAAGGCCTAACCTTCAAGGTGGGTGCTTGGTAGGGGATATCGGGGTCCCAAAATTTGCCTGGCATGAGCTTCGGCTCAGACACATTGATGATACGAGTTTTTGAGACACGAATAAAATGAATAGGATGTAAGGGTATGTTGAGAAGAAGAACTAGTGATAATTGGACACGTTAACCTCGGTAAGTTGTGCTTATCTTTGTTGTCATTTGATTTCCCATCATTTGTTCGCTTGTTTAAGCTCATTTGCATATAGAGTTTGCCTAGACTTTTCTATTGGGTTAGTGTAGCTCAAGCTTTATATCATTTTCAGGTTCTAACTCGGAACCATAGCTTGCATGCCTAGAGTGCTTGGAGTGTGGACATTATTTTTGAAAGCTAACCAAAAGAGTTACTTATTCATCTTTGTAAATTTCTTTTGAAAGATGTATTTGTAACTAAAGTTGTGTGATTCTTTTGACTTGGAATATTGTAACCATTAATTCTCTTTCGAAGTTTGACACTTATGTTAATTTGGGCCGTTGAGCCGGTGATGTAACATTTAGAAATCTTTCAGACTCGGAATTATTATTATGGAAATGGGAATACGGTGACCTTTTGGGTATTGTTTGGAATATTGTGAGGATTTTTTTATGGAAAACCTTTATTTTTATGTTAAAGATTGAGGGCGTGACAACTTGGTATCAGAGCATAGGATTAGAACACCTAGAGACCGTGGGGAGACGTTTCATCTCATGGGTTCAAAATGTCGCGTCTTCTAACATGATTTGTGCATGCTTGTGTGACTAACATTCATGTGACTGCTTGGCACTGCATTTTCGATATTGTAGAGTGGCGTAGAGTCGTTATTGACCAGTGTTGGGAAGTTGGGGGCTTTGACCTCATAGTAATAATGTTGTGGTTGATAGTTTTCTTTCTTAACTATTGTAGTAAGATGCCTCCGAAGACGCGTGTCAGACGAGGTGGGGCCAGAAATCGCGATGGTCGTAGCCGTGGTCGTGGGGTACATCCTGAGGATGAGGTTAGCCAACTTGGGGAGAACCTAGGTGGGAATCCGGGGGTTGGGGCCAGTCGAGGTGCAGAAGTACCTCACATTCAGAACCAATTCGCTAGGGACCTCGTTGCAGCACTTACAGCTGCCAATCTTTTAAATCAAGCTCCTAGGGAGAACGTCGAGGATCAAGCCATGGTAGCGATGCCAGAGTTTAGCCGTAAAAACCCTCCGGTGTTTGACGGGACTAGTAGCGACTCTTTGGTAGCGGACTACTGGTTAACTCAAATTCATAAAATTTTCAGAGCTCTCAATATCACAGAAGATAACATTAGAGTAGGTATCGTGGTTGTGCAATTAGTCGGGGAGGCTAGTGAATGGTGGGAATCCGTTCTGGAAAATAGGAAGGATGCGAGGAGGGCGACAAGGACACCAGCTCAGGCAAATGAACCGGACGTTGAAAATCTGACATGGGCTGAATTTGAGGCGCTATTCGAGGAGCAGTATTGTTCGAAAACTTCACGTGAAAATCTTAGAGAACAATTCGAGAAACTGGAGCAGGGTAATATGACTGTCTCAGAGTAAGTGCAGAAGTTCCAATCTTTGTCTCGTTTTGCTCCAGGGTTGGTAGCAACAGAGGAGAGAAAGTGTCGGCGGTTTGAAAAGGGGTTGCATAACACTATGAAGAGAATGGCGATGGTCCAGCGTAAGATGAAGTTCTCAGAAGTTGTGGAGTGTGCAAGGAGTATTGAGATTCTGAAGGAAGCGCAAAGGAATAAAGGGGTTTGGGAACTGCAACAACCGATCGTGAGTGCGAGTTCTTCGTCGGGGAGCCTTGGGAGTCAGAGGAGAAAAAGGCCAAGGGAGCCATCTCAAACACCGCAGGGTAGTTCGTCGAACTTTAGGCTGCCGTCTTCTTTTTTAGGGACCCGGGGTGCTTTGTCTAGACCTTCGCCCTTGTGTTACAAGTGCAACCAGCCTGGACACGTTCGTGCTCAGTGTCCACACATCGAGAAGGCTTGTTTCATTTGTGGTAAAGTGGATCATCTTGCTAGAAGTTGAGTCGGGTTCTGTGCAGCAGCCGGGAATGGGGCGTAATGTGGGCCAGTCGTTTAGGGGCACTCAGAGGCAGCAGAAGCCTCACTTTCGCCAAACTACATCAATCTAGAGTTCCGGGGTTGATAAGGGAGCGAGTTCTTCCGCGCCTACTCAGGGCTCAAGAAAGAGGGGAGGTTTTGCGCAAGGGCAAGGTGCCCAAGGGCGAGTTTGCAACATCGCCACTGCTATTCCACCTACCACTTCTCAGGCACCGGAAATTTCTGTTGTGAGGGGTACTTTTCTTTTATTCAGCTCCTTCGCTAAAGTACTTTTTGATTCTGAAGTATCGCATTCATTCATTCCTGCACATTTGTGTGTGCTTTGGAATTTGAAAAGGAAACTATTAATCCTCCTTTATTCGTTGAAACACCTCTAGGGGGTAGAACGCCTCTTGACCATATTTGTCGAGACTGTGAGTTGGTTATTCATGATCGTCACTTCATGTTCGACTTCGTTGTTTTGGGAATGTCCGGGTTTGATCTTATCTTGGGGATGGATTGGCTATCCACGTTTCATGCTACCATCGATTGTTTCAAGCATCGAGTTCGTATTTGTCCTCCTGATGGCCCTTGTTTCGAATTCTTAGGGGAGCGTCGGGAACCATTGGAACCGTATTTATGTTGGCCTCGTGAGCTAGAGTCGGTCTATTTATTGTTCGCAAGTTTGACGTTAGATGAGGATGCCTCCGTGCGTGGGGAATTACCCTTAGTGGCTTGCGACTTCCCGGATGTGTTTCTAGAAGAGTTGCCCGGTTTACCTCCCGAGAGAGAAGTCGAGTTCACGATAGACTTACTTCCAGGTACTACTCCAATTCGATTCCTCCTTATCGTTTTGTGCCCACCGAACTTAGAGAATTGAAGGTTCAACTGCAGGAGTTAAAAAATTTGGGGTTATCCATCCTAGCACATCACCATGGGCAGCAATGACTTTGTTTGCCCAAAAGAAGGATGGTTCACTCCGTTTGTGTATCGACTATCGTAAGCTAAACCGAGTCACCATTAAGAATAAGTATCTTATGCCTAGAATCGATGATTTATTTGATCAACTTCGAGGTGCGACTTGTTTTTCAAAAATCGATATGAGATCTGGTTATCACCAATTAAGAGTTCGTAGAGAAGATATTCCTAAAACCACTTTTCGTACTCGCTATGGTCATTATGAGTTCATTGTTATGCCTTTCGGATTGACGAACGCTCCAACTACATTCATGGACTTGATGAATTGTATTTTTTGTGCTTATCTTGATCACTTTGTTGTTGTCTTCCTGGATGATATTTTGATCTATTCGCCTACGAAGGAGGAACACCAATCTCATCTTACCATTGTTCTTGAACTCTTGAGAGAGCACCAACTATACGCCAAACTTAGTAAGTGTGAGTTTTGGTTATCGGAAGTCAAATTTTTGGGTCATGTGGTTTCGAAAGGTGGAGTGTCTGTTGATCCGGGAAAGATAGAGTCCATTATGAACTGGCAGCGATCGAAGAACGTGTTTGAGATCCGGAACTTTTTGGGGTTGGCTGGGTACTACCGCTGTTTTATTCTTGATTTCTCTCGTTTAGCGGCATCGATGACTAGATTGACGCGTAAGGGAACCCGTTTTGTTTGGAGTGACCAATGTGAAGCAGCTTTTCAGGAGTTAAAGAAGCAATCGACTACCGCGCTGGTTTTGATTGTGCCCGAACGTGGAGTTGGCTACTCCGTATATTGCGATACGTCCAAGGAAGGGTTGGGATGCATGTTGATGCAAGCGGGGCAAGTAGTAGCGTATGGGTCACCGCAGTTGAAAGTTCACGAGCGGAATTACCCAACACACGACTTAGAACTTGCGGCTGTCGTATTTGCTTTGAAAAGTTGGCGCCATTATTTGTACGGTGAAAAGTTTGAAGTCTTTTCAATCATAAAAGTTTGAAATACTTATTCTCCCAGAAAGAACTTAACCTGCGTCAACGTCGTTGGATGGAGCACTTGAAGGATTATGATTTCGAATTGCAATATCACCCAGGGAAAGCGAACATTGTGGCGGATGCATTGATTAGGAAACCGACACACCATGCGAGCTTAGCGATTCATGAGTGGAAAGCAATGAACGATTTGGGCTCCCACGCCATGCACTTCGAGGAAGTTCGGGAAGGGGTCACGTTGTGTAACTCGACAGTGCAATCGACTTTGTTAACTCAAGTAATTGAGGCTCAACAACATGATGAGGAAACGGAGGAACTCCGTACTAGATTCCTTAGTGGAAAGGCTCAAGAAGGGTGGATGATCCACACCGACCAAAGCTTACACTATCAAGGAAAGTTGTTTGTACCTATTTCGTGTCGGGAGGAAATCTTGTGAGAGTTCCGCCATTCTTTGTTGGCCATACATTTAGGAGGGACAAAAATGTATCACGACTTGCGTAGGCAATTTTGGTGGTCCGGAATGAAGAGGGATGTTGTGATTTTCGTGTTCAAGTGTCTCACGTGTCAACAAGTGAAAGCGGAACATCAACGACCCGCGGGGGAGTTACAACCTTTTCCATTAGCCGAATGGAAGTGGGAGCATGTGACCATGGATTTCATTACGGGCTTACCGAGGTCGCCGAGGGGGCATGACGCTATTTGGGTAGTTGTGGACCGTTTGACTAAGACCGCTCACTTCTTGCCTATTCAAGTCACTGATTCTGTGGATACGCTTAGCCGTTTGTATATTCGGGAGATTATTCGCCTTCATGGGATTCCCGTATCCATCGTGTCCGATCGAGATCCAAGGTTTACCGCGCGATTTTGGCAGAGTTTGTAAGCCGCTTTGGGCACAAATCTTTTGTTCAGTACCGCGTATCATCCTCAAACCGATGGGCAATCCGAGAGAACGATCCAGATTTTGGAAGATATGCTTCGGGCTTGTGTGATGGACTTCCGAGGTAGTTGGGAGGGTCATTTGCCATTAGTCGAGTTCACGTACAACAATAGCTATCAATCTAGTTTCGAGATGGCACAAAACAAGGCTTTGTATGGAAGACCGTGTCGATCGCCTGTCTGTTGGACTGAACTGGGAGAGGCTACGTTGGTGGGGCTGGATATGATCAAGGAGACTTCTGAAAGTATGAGAACGATTCGTCAACGCCTCAAGAAAGCTCAAGAGAAAACAACCAAACAAGTTAAGGTGATTCGCCAAAGATTGTTGACCGCGCAAAGTAGACAAAAGAATTATGCCGATCGTCATCGTCGTCGTCCGTTGTCGTTTGAAGAAGGGGATCATGTATTTCTTAAAGTGTCGCCGTGTAGAGGTTTGTCTCGTTTCGGAAAAAGGGGAAAGCTTTCATCGCGTTATGTCGGGCCGTTCGACATTATTGAGAAAATTGGGGAGGTTGCGTATCGTTTGGCTTTGCCACCGAGGCTATCAGGTGTTCATGACGTGTTTCATGTGTCTATGTTAAGAAAATACAAACCGGATCCATCGCATGTGTTAGAGTGGTCCGAACTTGAGTTAGAGGCCGATGCGTCTTACGGGAAAGAACCGGTACGTATTCTAGATTTGCACGATCAAGTATTGAGGGGTAAGACGATACCATTGGTGCGAGTCTTGTGGAGGAGTCAGGGTAGCGAGGAATCGACTTTGGAACGAGACGACGAAGTTAGAGAGAAATATCCACATCTATTTCTGGAATGAACCAATGTAAGTGTTTAAGATTTAAGTGTCATGATAATAGACTTGTGGCATGACATTGATAGTAATGATTGTTGCATACATATGAGATATATCTGTTAGCTAGTCTTGACATGGAAAATTTCGAGGATGAAATTTCTTTAAGGAGGGTAGAATGTAGAGACCTGTAAATTCCCGTTATATAATTTTAATGTTTTATAAATGGACAAGTAATGGATCAATGAGAAAATTAAGCTGTGGGTCATAGTACGAGAAGTTAAAAACTCATGGGTGTTGGTGTGATTAGTGCTTGTGTGTATGTGTGTGCTGTGTATACCAGGGGAAACTTTTTTCTTTTTTTCCACTTTTCATCTCAGCTCTCTCTCGGCACTCTCTCTTCTCTCGGTCTCTCAATCTCTTTCACTCCCTCACATAAAAACTCATCTCTAAACTCAAAACCCAAAACAATCAACTGCAACTCCATCTTCTACGTGCGTATTCGGGCTTGTATCGCGTTGGATAGAGCTCGGTTGGGTGTATTTTTGCTTGATTTGGATTCTGAAAGCTAGGGTTCGCTTAATCTCTTTGTTTTTGGCTTGGACACTCGAGGTAAGAAATTTTATCTCTCTTTATATGTTATTTGAGTGTTCCTATGCCTCATTTGAACTTGTATTGATTGTTATTGGAATTGGATCAAAATTTGTCATGCTATGTAAAATCGCCAAAATTCCGGATTTCTACCGGTAGGACCTTTTCCTCTACTGGTAGAACTTTGTTGTCGTGATAATGTGTACCTACTGCTTTGGGTTTGTACCGGTAGGATTTATTCCGTACTGGTAGGAGTATTAATTTTTCCCAGACATCTACCGGTACTTTTTTTTCTTCTACTGATAGAATCCTTGTGGACCAAAGTTTTGTTTCTCCTGTTTCCGATTTGTACCGGTAGGTTACCGGTAGGTCACCAGTCAACGTGTTAAGTTCTTCATGTAAAGCAATTCCATTTTTTTCCAAGTCTTGAGTTAGTCACCCCACGTTTCTTTTCTTTCCTTTTTGATTGACGTGGTACACACAGGGGTAATCAACTGGTGGAATCTTGGAATGACAAAAAAAAAAAAAGAAAGAAAAGAGTTTCTTACACAACTTTTGTACGAATGATGTATTTGAGTATGTGAACGACGCGCGAACACTCGGGGCCCATTGATGGATAGGTGCCTGGCAGGGAACATCGGGGTCCCAAAATAGCTCGGCAGGAGCTAATGCTCATAATGATCACTCAAGACTTAACCTTCAAGGTGGGTGCTTGACAAGGGATATCGGGGTCCCAAAATTAGCCCCGTAGGAGCTTTGGCCCAGACGCATTGATGATACGAGTTTTTGAGACACGAATAAAATGAATAGGATGTAAGGGTATGTTGAGAAGAAGGACTGGTGATAATTGGACACGTTGGCCTAGGCAAGTTGTGCTTTTCTTTGTCGTCATTTGTCCATCATTCGTTCGCTTGTATAAGCTCATTTGCATATAGAGTTTGCGTAGACTTTTCTACTAGGCTAGTCATTTTCAGGTGCTAACCTGAAACCATAGCTTACATGCTTGGAGTGTGGACATTATTTTTGAAAGCTAACCAAATGAGTTACTTATCCATCTTTATAAATTTCTTTTGAAAGATGTATTTGTAACTAAAGTTGTGATTCTTTTGACTTGGAATATTGTAACCATTAATTCTCTTTCGAAGTTTGACACTTACGTTAATTTGGGCCGTTGAGCCGATGATGTAATATTTAGAAATCTTTCAGACTCGGAATTATTATTATGGAAATGGGAATACGGTGGCCTTTTAGGTATCGTTTGGAATATTGTGAGGATTTATTTATGGAAAACCTTTATATTTTTGTTAAAAATTGAGGGTGTGACAGTTAGGCCTTGAGTGTTCGATCTGAGTATTAGCTCATGTCGGGCTAATTATGAGACCCCGATATCCCCTGCCAAGAACCCACCCGTCGATGGGCCCCGAGTGTTTGCGTGTCGTTAAAGTGTTCCGGTATACTGTTTGTACATAAATCGTGCAAAGAACTCACCATTGTCCTTGTATAGTTCAACAAGCTTATATTATCCCGACCTATGTGATTTAATAAATAAATAACGTAAAAGTTACCCAAACTTTTGTAAGCACATTTGTATAAACTCATTAAAAGAAATTTTAATTCCTAACATGTGATGGACTTGCTTTGGAAAAGTGGGCTTTGGAACCGAAAGCCTACTAGTAGAGAAACAAGTGGTATTGGTAGAAATCTGGAGATTTTTTGTGTTCCTACCAGTAGAGATGAAGTCCTACCGGTACAAATGCAAAACAGAGAGGCCACCATTTTTCTTTTTGCACGAGGAAAAATTGAGGCGGCCTATCGGTTGGAGAAAAGCTCTACCGGTAGGAATCCAAATAAAATAGACGATTCTTATAGCAACAGTAGATTTTCATTCAAACTCAATGACAACCAATACAAGCTCCAAACAAGTACGAAAATACTCAAATAACATATAAAGAGAGGTAGAATTCCCTACCTCGAGTATCTAAGCTGAAATTGAAGAGATTGAACAAGCTCTGGCTTCCGGAATCCAAACTGAGCCAAATACACCGAACCGAGGTCTATCCAACGCAATACGAGCCCCAATACGCAAGTAGAAGATGGAGTTTCGATTGATTGTCTTGGGTTTTGAGTTTGGAGGAGAGTTTTTGGATTTGGGAGTGAGTGAGGTGGAGAGAGCCGAGAGAAAGAGCGTGAGAGACCCAGAGATGGAGAGAGGGGAAAAAAATGTGATTTTCTCTCCTCGCACACACATATACACACATGCACTATGTTACACTAACACCCACATTTCCCACATTCTTGCACATTTAACCTCCACATTCACATTAACATCATTTTCTACCCTTTTTCCTCAATTACAAACATTAAAATTAAATAAAGAAATTTACGAGTCTCTACATTTGATGCTAGAATCCTCAATCCGATTTAGTTAAGTCTTGTTGATGATGTGTTTTGTGACGTTAAGGAGGAGACTACGGATTCCAAAATATGTTTGAAGTTGGAAATCATCTATACCATCAAGTCCCTCACGAACAAATTGTTTTTGAAGTAGCACCTCTAAACGTTTCGTATGAAGGATGATACGCTCGGGTTTTTTTCTCGATAAGCGAAAGTCAATATTGTTACAATAGTTAGATTAACACATTGGAGAAGGAGTTGAACATCTAATCTCTTTTCTTTTAGCACTTAAGTACATCCCCTTATGTTGTTGGGCCAAAGGCCTCTTAGTAGACGACCTTGCCCATTAAAGACCATTTAGATGAGTTAAATAAAATCATTATGAATCTAAAAAACATTGATGGTAAGATTGATGATGATGATCAAGCCCTTTGTCTCCCTCACTCCCATTTTAAATGTCCTCTACGGAAAACTCAACTTTTTTAGGAGTCAAAATTATTGCTTTAGATTTTCAAAATTAACTTTCAAAGCTGTGCAATTAAATAAATACATTTAAATGGGTTATATCTTTAGTTATAAATTAAAAAACTATGCAATATGAATCTTGTTTGATAGATCTCAATTAGTTTTATTATACAATTTCTTTTAAATCATGAAATTTTTTGGCAATTTAAAGTGACATGAATATCAAACAATGGACAAACCAATTGGCAAAAAAGAGTACTTTTAAAAGTTAGAATTGGAAGTTTGGTTTTGATGGTTATTGTTAGAAATGAGATATTTATTTTGGGACATCCTAAATAGAAACATGGACATTTAAAATAGAGCGGAGGGATCAGAGTACTATGTGCGCATTTTGTTACTACCCTAGCTAGTTTATGCATATGATACTATTTCCATAGTGTATGTTTAATCCAGCTTATATTCTAAGGAATATATTGAGGGAAAAAGTATATGGTGAGAGTGACGGCTATGCTGATAAATTATTTGTGAAAGAAAAACTAGTTGAGAGGAAAAATGGCAATAGATGGATTTGTGGGTCACATGTAAGGACCTGTATTTTTTGGATATTAATTAAAAGTCTTATAAATGCTAGAAATCGAGGAAAATATGAAATTTATCGAATTTATGTGATGAGAGATTTATGTGATAGGATTATTACTTGAGAGAGTACAAATGTGTTTTGTGTGTGTGCTAGTATAAAAGGGTGTGTGTGTATGTAGGAGATTAAATTCTCCCATCTCACACTTTCTTTATCTCTCGATCTATTTCTCTCTCTCGGCTCCCTCTCACTCTCTTGCTCACTCACCCAAAATTTCACCAAAACCACAAAGATCCACCTCCATTCTTCCCCTCAATTGTAGTCTTGAGCTTAAATTTTGTGTGTTTCACTCGGAGGAGGAGTATTCGGTTGATTTGGAAGTTTGGAGAGCTAGGGCTTGCTCAGCTTGCATGGGTTTCGCTTCTTGACTTGAGGTAGGGAATTCTACCTCTCTTTATATGTTATTAGAGTGTTTCTATGCCTTGTTCGAGTTTGTATTAGTTGTTATTGAGGTTGAGTCGAAATCTGAAATTTTCTGTCGAAATCATTTGTAAGTTTACTCTATCTATCGGTAGGAAGTTTTCCCCTTCCTGTAGGACGATTGAGAAATTCCTTCGTAACCAGCTCAAACGTACAGCAGCAGCTTAAAAGCTGCACAACTTCTACCGGTAGGAATTTTCCACCTACTGGTAGGTCAAGTGCAAAAAGATTGTTCCTTTCAAAGGAATTTTTCACCTACCTGTAGGTCAAGTGCAAAAAGATTATTCCGTTCAAATGTTGGCCTTTTTGTTTCCAGTTTGTACCGGTAGGAACTTCCACCTACCGGTAGGAGATTGAGTTGCTGCAGTATCTTTCAGCTACTTTCCTATATCTTTCAACTCACATTTTGAAGCTTTTCATCGACTCTAATGGGTTTGTTTACGTATTCTTTCAAGTGTTTTGGAGAGTATTACTCGTTTTTCACTTAGAGTGGTATCCAATGGACTAGAGTGAACTCGTTGTGTTAAGAAATGAGAAATAGACATTATTGCACATTGAAATATGAACGATACACTAGAACGTGTCTAGGGATCCAATGAGTAGTGCAATCCGTTTTCTCTCGACTTGTAGAATTCTTAGATCCCTTTAGTATATGATTTTACGGACTCCAAGTATAGAAACTAGATGATCGGGCATCGCAGAGTCTAGTTGTGGGTTGATATGTGGTATGTGAAGGTACGGGGGTGTACTTAGAGGTACGGTGAGGACGTGTGGTATTGTGGTATGCTTAAAGGAAAAGGTGTGTATTAATTAATTAGTCGGAGTCTTGATATGAATGACAGTTTGTAACGTTTTGAAATGTAATCAACGTGGTGGATTGGTAGGTTGTTTAGAATGATTGGAGTGAAAATTCATGTTGTGAAAGAACTGTTTGAGATGATAAAACAACCGGTGTCCTCTCGACTCGTCAAGTCTTTCAATTCTTTTGACACCCTTCCTATGAGGGACAAGTGTATAAACTAATGAAAAGGCATGAACATGTATATTTGGGGAGTTAGGTAATGGTTAATTGAAGATTTTTTGGTACGACTGATAAATTGATGATGAAGTTGATTATGAAATGATGACGATTACGAAAGTGTGAGAGGTGACCCAAGTGGTCATCATTGAGGGAATAGACTCGGGGTGACCCTACGCTCAAGGGAACTAGACCCGAGGTGACCCAAGTGATTATTATTATTGAGGGAATAGACTCGGGGTGACCTTACACTCGAGGGAACTAGACCCGAGATGACCCAATTGATTACTATTATTGAGGGAATAGACTCGGGGTGACCCTATGCTTGAGGGAACTAGACCCGAGGTGACCCAAGTGATTGTCGATGGGAAACACCTGAGTAAAAGAAAGTTTTGCAACAAAGGGATTTAATGAAGATAAAGGTGGACATGAGAGAGATTGTAGTACCATATGAAGAATAATAAGATGATTTTAAATTGATTACAGTAAATGTGGAATGATGTGAATTTGTTAGTGTATTTAGTTAAAGAAGCAAATGGTTAGTGACATTTATGTGTAGTTTAGGACCCTTAGACTATAACTTGCGGTTTGTTAGTATTCACTCTTTCATGGGGCTTAATTCATCAAATTTACACATAGTTTGAGCTTAGAATTCTTTACTGAGCTAGTGTATCTCAACCAAATCTTTTTTTTCAGGTTCAGATACCAGGCAATAGATTGCATGCATTGTGTGCTTGGCAGTGAAAGACTTTTGGAAGCTGACATCATTGGTTATTTCGTCATCTTTGTGTAGATCTCATCTTGTTAAAGATGGTCTTGTAACTAATTATTCTTGAACTTTCTTTTGACTAAAGTTGTAATTATCTAAACTTAAGGATTTGTTTGTAAATTAAACAGGTGGGAAACTCTCTTTGGGTAACGTATATGTTATGCGAGACTCTTTTATTGAAATGTATTGTTTAATTATGTTAAAAATCGAGGGCGTGACATCACATTTCATTTATCAAGAGACAATAAAGTTTTTTACTGTAGGAAAACGGACATACTAACAGAGATTGTCCTAAATTGAAAAATACGGCTAAGAAAGAAGAGAATGTAGTTCTTCTTAGGGGAAGTGCTACAATACACACCCCTTATTTGGGTGTGTATCATATGCACCATCATTGAAACACACTAAAATGTTATCATTCCCAAAATGTTATGAATCTATTTGTAACGCCCCGAATTTTGGGAACGTTAAATTGGTAATTTCATTGAAAAATTGAGTAGAGTCTGACTCGATATTACATCATAACTCTCATAAGAGTACTTTTATTTAACAAAAAAGTGAAGACTAGGGTTCTTATCTACTACTCCGCCTGCTCTTCCATCCTAGCCAGCTTCTCGGCTCCAAATGCTTCCAAGGTATACATCTCACCATGTTCATCTACAAAGTCTGATATATTATACCAGCGTTGCCCTCGGTATAATATGTCAGGGTCACCAAAAGGTAACACCATGAGCTACAGAAGCTCAATAAAATAATCCATACCCACTAACCTTTAACTTAGAAACAATAGATCATAAAATTAACGATTTCTACATAGTACATGCATATCAAACCAAAAATAGTTAACAATGACACATTCACATTCGCTATTCATCTATCGTTGGTGTCCATGATTTTTGAGTTTCTCCTACGCGTCATTTCGTAGACCGTGTCAATGGTTTTACTTTCCATTTACCAAATCAACATTTTCAAAATCTGTTTACACACCCAACCTCGGTTCCGCCACTTCGAGTTTCCGAGTATCCTCATAATGGTTCCGCCGCTCTGGGTTTCCATTGGCACACAAAAAAAACATGGACTTTGGTATTAGCTCCTCTCTAAGGATAACCAATCCACAACTTAAAACCCTCGGTTCCGCCGCTCCGGGTTCCCGAGTATCCCACAATGGTTCTGCCGGTCCGGGTTCCCATTTGGGTTTTTGAAAATCGTTAAAACAATTGCGTTGGCTCCTCTTCGCAGATAACCAAATCACAATTCATCCCTCAGTTCCGCCGCTCTGGGTTCCCGAGTATACCATAATGGTTCTGCCACTTCAGGTTCCCATTGGGTTTTCGAAAAACACACACCACACAATGGGCTACCACGTCCGGCCACATGGTGGTTTTCAAACCATTTCACCTTTTCGAAACACGTCTTTCATTAACCACACCGTAGGTGTCATGTTTCTACTTTTCGATTTCTGTGTCTCGTTTTCATGCAACAACTCCGCGGCAGGACTTTTCATATACGTAATCATAAATTATTCGTTGTAATCTTGAAACTAAACTAGCAAGATCATCCAACTCTATATTACTAATCATGCTCAAATCACCACTTAAAGCATAACGTCACATGTACGGACGCCTTTGGAAATCACTTATGCTTTTATCACACAACAAGTAATACAAACAATTCATGTATACATGCTCATAACCATCTTAAAGATCAAAATATGAATACTTCTAATCAAGCGTTAAATTCTTATCTTTCAAAATCCGTTCTTTCTTTTTTGTGGGAAATTCTAAATGACATATGTTTATTAGAGTAAAAGTCAATTATTCCAACATGCTCATACTTCCATTAGCAAAAATAAGTTTGTTTAACTATCATGCAATCCAAACATTATAAGCAATAAACAACTTAGAGAAAGTAATTAGGGTTATTCTATGCATACTTAGAGCACGCGGTTCGAAGTATTCTACTGTTCTTCTTGGCGGTAGGGCGGCTACGGAAAAGTAAGTTAACAATCGGGCGGAGTGACTTCCTACGGTAGGCTTCCGGTAGCTTCAGAAGAGAAAGGTTTCTCTCAAAACTAGTTTTTGACTACTAACTTTTTGGATCGAAAGGGTGGTCGAGTGGTGGTTTAGTGGCGGCTTTGGATGAGTTTCTTGAAGAACTTCAAGAAAAACTCAAGAACACTAAGAACAAGGAAGAACAAAGTAAGAACTCAAGTATTATAGAGAGAGAAGTTGAAAGGTTGGAATGTGTGAGTTAAATAGCAAGGATGGGGTGCTATTTATAGCAAAAGTCTAGGCTATTACCCAAGGAATAAAATTTTCCCTAGCAATTATTGTCCAATGGGTAAATGGGCAATTATGATAGGTATGGTCTTGTCTTGTCCTAAGAAAGCTTGCTTGCAAGAAAGGATAAAATGATATCTAGGCTAGAGAGTAGTATTTCCATGTGTAGTCAATCCTAGGCTAGGTTGTAGTCAATTTCTAGGATGATTAAAGGCTAGGTAGTGTGGTTGAAGTAGTCTAGGAATGGGTTGTCATGTAGTACTTTGGTTGAGTGTGAAGGTGGCTAAAAAGTTAGCTTGTGTAAGTACCCAAAACACTGGCACACACTTCACTCCTCCCTCTTTCTCCCATTTGGCGCTCTCTTTCTCTCTGTACTATGTACCACTTATATATATATATATATGTATAGATAACCATATATGTGTATACTTAGGCACCAAGTAGTATAGGATGGGAGGTGATAAGTGAAAAGGCTTAGGTTGCTTATTTTGGAAGCAAAAAGATGATTTCTTTTGGTATGACTTGTCTTGTCAAGTTATATATATACTTTGGCAAGTCTAGTCTCCATTAACCAAGAAATAAAAATTCCCCTAACATTTGTTATCCAATGGGCAAAGAGGAAAGTAAGGTTGATATGACTAGGCTTACTTCTTTTGGAAGCTAAGTAAGGGCTTCCTATGGTTCAAGATTCTTATATGACTTGTCTTGTCAAACATAAATACAAAATGGCAAGTCTAGTTGCTATTATCCAAGGGGTAAAATTTTTTCTAACTTTATTAACCAATGGTTAAAGAAAAATGGTAGTAAGAAAGGTTGATATGACTAGGTTTACTTTTTTTTGAAGCAAACTAATGGCTTTTTTTGGTCCAAGATTCTTATAAGACTTGTCTTGTCAAGTCAAGACTTTCATTGGCAAGACTAACTACTATTACCCAAGGTATAAAATTTTCCCTTGTAATTATTATCCAATGGACAAAGGAGTAATAATGGTAAGTAAGGCTTGAAAAGACTAGACATAAGGTGAATAATTAATTCCCTTAGGTCTAAAAGGTTCAACTAGGGTTAGAGGGGTTCATAAGACTCAAAGATGGTCCAAAAGATTAATCTAGGGTTAGGGAATTGTAACTAGGTGAATTGGTAGATTGGTTCCTCCAACTTAATTCGATTAGAAATTAATTCTACTTGTCATGTAGGACTTCTAGCTAAGAAATAAAATTTTAAAAGACTAGAATCTAATTATGACAGATTATTAGAAATTAAAAAGAATTTTAAAAGTAAAAACAAGTAATTAAAATAAAATTTAAATATTTAACAAAATTTTTATTCACCAAAAATCAGGATCGTTACACTATTGCTAAAAAGTTACGAACCATATTGATAAAAAGTTAAGAATTTTTAGAATAAAAGTTACGATACGAAATAAAATGTTATGAATGACCGGTTTTGCAAGTAATTTTTTATGAGTTGGCACAATATGAACCACACAATAGGTGCATATAATACACACCTTAAAGGGGTGTGTATTGAAGAATTTCCCTCTTGGGGATATTGTGAAGGAGATTCTGATGAATCAAAGACTATTTTCTCAGTGACCATTTGTGATGTTTGTTCAGATACTAGATTGATTCTACATTCTGGGTGTCCCTACCATGCCTCCACGCGTTCCATAGAGATTGGCTTGCAACCTCTGAATCGACCAACGATAATAAAGTTTTTGTGAAAAACAACATGCCCTGCAAGACTAGTGGGATAAGAACTATTAGAGTCAGAATGCATGATGGTATTTTGAGGACATTATCTGATGTTAAACATGTTTCAGATTTGCAGAAAATCTTATCTTTTGATTCCAATGGTTGCAAGTACATCACTAAAGGTGGACTTTTGAGGGTTTCTAAAGGTACTATTGTTTTAATGAAGGATCAGAGATTGAATAACCTCTATGTGATGGAGGACGGTACGGTTCGATTATGGGTGTTGCGTCATTGGTTTCATAGTCGAAGGTTATGAATCTAATTTTGTTTTTCCTCAGTTTTGGCATATGCAGTTTTGGCATGTTGCCTGAACTTGACTCGTGTCCTCTCCATGGGTTATGGCCCCAAAAGCGCTGCTAGCTAGCCAAGGGTTGTAGATGACCCTCCTTCCAGATTCGTCCTCTCCATGGGTTTCACAGAAGGTTTTTTATAATGGGTCCTGCAAAATACAACTGCGAATTTGCTACATGTAGCCAATTCATAAGGAGGGAAAAATTCGCAATTGTATTTAGCAGCACCCTTTATATTTAAGTGTTGTGTCCCTAAAACTGTTATATTGGGTAATTTGGTGCTCATGTATATGTAGTTTTCTACTCCTTGGTGGATGTAGAAAGGAACAAGAACATGATTCTTGTATTCTCCTATATTCTCTAACATTTTTTTTTCTTTGTTCATGTAAAATTATTAAACTATCCTAATTTTTTAATTTATTTTTCACATGATAAACACAATGATTTGATTATTTTCAAGTGAATAACACAAGAAATGAGGTGCAAAAGTCATTCTAAAAAACAAAAGAATAGAAATTGGATCGTGTCTAAATTGCAAAATGACTGAAGTCTCCCCGAGAAAAATGATTTAGCATCTAAAATAGTAATTGATCATGGTACTGTGTGCGTTTTTGAATGACTATTTTGAAGGAGATAATTAGTTTTCGAATAACATTGAGGGTCTATCCCCCTATCCGACCTTTTAGCTTATTACCTTATTTTATCTCTAAATTTTGTTGACTGAAATGGAACAGAATACCGAAGGTTTAAGAATGTGGCCGCAATAATTTTTCTAAAATGTCCCCTTTCCAACTTTTTCGCATATTAAGGATAATTCCCCGCATGGAGCATAAACGAGGAATACAATGGATATAGACGTAAGTGCACAAATCTCAGGTGATAAGAACTAGTTCATGCACGTGGGTCATATATATACACTAGTTGCAAGATCTACATACGCCAAAAAGTTTCAGACACATAATAAAAATGATGGCCAATGACATATTTTGATAATTAATACCGGTAAGAACATTTTTAGCATTAACAAATGTTCTTAGCATGTTCTCGGCGGGTATTAATTATCAAAACATGTCTTGGACCGTCATGTTCCCTTTATATTTAGATCGGTGCACTTTCTCAGTTTCTATCCATAGCATTTTTGAGATAAAGAAAGAGGGTTTAAGTAGGTTGGATGATAAGGAATCCTGTTTCCGGAATTGATTAAACGGGGGCTACAAGGAAATCTTCTAAAATTTGAAAAAACATGAAAGAAATTCCTAAACCAAACAAGGCATGAGGGCTTTCCAAGGACTATACCTTCGCGTTCTGGTGCTTTTTTTGGACACTATGTTAGATCTATTCTCACTCCGTGCCGTGGACGTGACCTGAATCTGACCCACATTGGTACTTATCTACAGTTATTTTTATATTTGTTGAGTTCATTCTCCAGTTTCATTGTCAAGTTGTTTAACATTTGCTGTCTTTTAATCCAAGTAACCTTTAGGAAAAGGAAAACCTTATCTAGGTAAATTTTTTGACTTGGATAGACTCTATACAGAGATTTGGGTGCACGCATTCGGCACATATGTGTTTGAATCCGTAAGATGCCCTTGGACCCAATCGAATGATGAGTTCAACTGTATCAAATGGTATTTACCCGGAAAAAAAAACTGTATCAAATGGTTCTGCATAGAACATCTGCTTTGATGGGTACACATATTAATGTATGTTGCCTTTTTGAATACTCCCTATTGTGGGTAGATCCCCTATGACTTTATTAAAACATGAAGTTATAGTCATCGTCACGCTCTCAATTTTCAACATAAATACTCCCTCCGTCCCTTATTTATAGTCCAGTATTCCATTTTGGGCTGTCACTTAATAAGTGTCCATTTTATAAAGTTAGTGGGTAAAAGTTAGTGTATTGTCTATTTTGTCCCTAAAAATAGATTCCATTTTGAAAAGTTAGTGAATAAAAGTGTAATAATGATGGGTAAGTAGGGAAAGTGGAGGAAAAAGTTGATGTGAACGGTATAATGATGATGTCTTTTTAATAAGTTAGAGTTGCGAAACAGGACATTTAAAAAGGGACGGAGGGAGTAATAATATAATACATTTTTCATAAATAAAGATCATCCTCTGATTCCTCTCATACATACATACACAAAATGATATGCTAAGATTCGATACATATTCCAATGTTCTTCACAATTTGCGTCAAAAGTTATACTCCCTCCGTCCCTAAATAAGTGTCCGACGCGCAAAACTAAGCTTTACAAAACATGCATATTTTTTATTAAAAAATTTAATTTTTTTCACAATCTAATAGAACTCATTGCTATCTATTGATTTATGAAAAAAAATTAATTTTTTTAACGAAACAAATGAATCTTTTTAAAGGCCTAATTTTGCAAGCTGGACACTTATTTAGGGGCGGAGGGAGTAAATCCTTTACATTCCTCCATAATCAAATGAGTTATTAATTATTATTACATTTTCAATTAACTAAATCACAAAGCATGCACTACATCAATCAAAAGAGTTTTCAATATCACTTAAGATTATTGAATTCAGTACATAGTGGGGCCTACCCACCAAAATTCGAAGCCACCATAGTTGATGTCGCACTAAATAGCTACCAAAAAAAAAGAAGATAGAATGGTAGCCAACAATACAGATAAAACAAAAAATGAAGATAGAATGAATATCATTCAGAAGACCCAAATGATTAGGAAGAGGATAGCCAAGTATGACCTCCACCAATACTTGCATATCGAATCTAAACGTTGATGTAACAGATTAAATGGGATCATTTGATTTTTGTTTTTAAAATTTTTTTGTTCAGAAACACAACAAAATATCACTGAGAATACTTTTCGTTCAACTCTAAGGGCTCCCTCAAAAAGCACAATCATCAGCCTAAAAATAATTTATAAAAAATAGATGGGAACTATACCTGAAATTGAAGACAAGTAAATAGCTATGGATACAATGTTATAGAATTTTACGAAATGAATGTAAATTTGCATTTCTCAAAGATTTTACCCCACCACAAAGCTTTTAAAATTTATAATTCACCTTGTTGTGTCCCCGGCTTGTCCCGCAATTAAAAATATTAAAATCTAATGGACATGTATGTGTTCCCAGTGTGTCGGGTGTCTTGGGAGTGTCCGGTACGAATGCGGTGATCTCTAGGAGTGTTGGTGCTTCATAGAGTTTCACCTAACCAAATTAAGTATGTATACCAGAAAATCTTGTAACTTCCCACAACCTATTCCACTAAGCTATATACCCCACACATATACAAAACTTGGTTTTAAGCAATGTGGTTGTTATATGGATTTCCCTTTGCAATGGAGCATCAATTCTCTAGAGTGAAAGCTTATGTTCTAGGAATTGTCCGGGTCTAAAGGCACAACGCGACGTGTTCTTAACACAAATAAACTGAACCACCCTTCCCTGCTATTGACCGACAAACCTGACTTTTCCAATATGTCATTTTGTTGAGAAAACTTCAAACTTGATCAATCTAGAAATTGCTCATGCCTAAAGAAATAAACACATTTTATGAAAGCTAATATTAAATCAACATTTGCGGGTCAACCTTCTCCTAAAAGGCACATCGCAACATAATTTTCATCATAATAATTTTCAAACTAAATACCCCAATATCATAATAATTTTCAAACTAAATACCCCATTGAGAATAACCAGTGTCCATAAAATGACCCCAATTTAAAGCAATAGGCAAGTACCTTTGCCTAGCAAGCTGAGTTCTAAAAAGCTTCACATATGGATCATTAATTTTCGGCATCAATTTAGACCTTAGAGAAGTACAAATTCGCTCTTCAACAAATATGTAGTCCTTGCCCCTCTTTTCTTTTCTTTTCTTTTTTTGACATAGGGTCAATATTAAATCTAAGCTACTGAAAACTTTTACGTTGTGAAACTATATTCCTGTCTATTTCTTCATCTTCAAGGACTTGATGTGTGGCCAAGATTAAATCTAAGTTTTGTCCTTCTCTCCAAGCCAGATCTTAGGTACATAAAAGCAAAATCCACCCCGGCAAAGATATCCTTTCTGCTGGTATATGAGAGAGAAAGAGCAGCACCACACTCCTTTGCATCGTGTGTTTTAAAAAGGACTTACCCAAGCTTTCCCATTCCAAGCCCCAAGCTTCTCAGGTTATTCACAACCTTTTCCAAAAAACAAAAATGAAAAAAGTAATCAATCTAAAGAACCTGCATAGGTAAAAATAATAAAAATCTTGTTGTGATTGCATAAAAGGACTAAATACTGAAAAGGAACTTACCCAAGTTTTCCCATTCCAACTACCATTATGTGTCATGCCCGAAATCGGAGTGGAAATCAGTTCCTTCCAAAGGAAAACAAAGTAGGAGCTCAAGTTGGACATCCCAGGAGACTTAATGGAGTAACCAAAATTCAAGTACAACATCAACGAATCAAACAATTAAATAGATTAGCATGAAAATACTCAAATCTTTTTTCATATCTCGTTGTGTGCATAATTATTAACTTAACAGAAGATCCCCCTAGCTTCCCCTTCCCTCTCTTATGATCCCTTAACAGCTTTCCCCTCGCCAACAAACTCAAATGCATAAGACTTGATAAAACAAAAATCACCATCCAACATTTTAAAATGCACACTAGTCAGTGCTTTGCATCAACTAAATCAGTAAAAATATCTAAGCACACCAGCCAGTACTCTTTATTTAACAACATAAGAGTATATCTAAGCACACCATAAGTACATCAAAGCACACCAGCCAATGCTATGCATAATAAGAGAATACTTATGGATCTGAAGCCTTGCGATTCAACTTATTTTAGTGCTCCGCATGAAGGGTTGAGATTGGTAAGAAGAAAAGTATTCTTTTGGAATCCTCCCTTGGATTGTTATATGGATGATTGAATAAAACAAAAGTTCTCAAAAAAAAGTTAGAAATTTGGAACCTAGAATGAACAGTGTGTTCAATGCACTTTCCCGGATGACGCTTGCATGCAATATATAAACTCAGTGGCTTGCATACAATTTTGAAATTTACACACAATATCTAGATTTTGGTGAGGATTTTGAATTGGTTTTTCATGCACAGGATATAAAGCTTTTTGCTCGCCCGTTGTACTGCCCTGGTGCTAATTATCTTTATGGCACTGTAGAAGTGTACTTATCCTACTCAAACCGGTGCCAAGATGACTACTTGTGCTGCACTAGCTTCTATAAACATAAACATGGACAGTGCAAAGAGTATTAAGTTTGTCGAAAAAATATATAGCTCAAAAAGTGCTCAGAAAACAAATTTGATGTTTGTACAAAAAGTGCAGAAAGAAAAACGAAAAAGAGAAAAGGAAAATAAACCAAACGAAGTATGGATCATTACGAAATCACTCCAAAATAACGAACCTATAAGACTCAAATTGCATCTACTTATAAACCAAACGAGGTACAGATCAGCATGCAATTGAAATTCCTTCTAGTACTCAGAGGAAACAAACGAAAACAATCTAATGGAAATCAGAGGATCAGTGTTCTCACCCTTCCATAGGTGTCGATATCGAGGCCGTTACTGAGTAACTGAGCGAGATTGTTCATAAACCACTGTGTCACCTCCTTCCTCCTCCACAGCACATCTATTTGCGTCCTAGTCAGCTTAATCAACAATTTGCTGCGTCACACAATACAAAAACAATGCCATCTCTGTTTTTTAAACTCACTCCGGATGACACTTCAAGTTGAAGACAAACCAGAAATATTAAGAAGATCAAACCAGAAAAGCTGAAATTGGCCAAACAATAAAATCCTTACCCTTATGTTTTTAGCCTATAAACTTCCTTGTACTGATTGCATGCAAGCGATTATGCATCTGGAATTGGAAAAAATCACATTAAGCACTAAAATCGGCACACAAAAAGCTAAAATCGATTCGGCACACAAAAAGCTAAAATCGATTACATGCAAGGAGATTGATGGGGTTCAAAAACCGGATTTGATGCAAGGAGATTGATGGGGTTCAAAAACCGGATTTGATGCAAAAAGATTGGTCCAAGCACTAAAACGGGATTACATTCAAGAAGACAGGATTAGATTGCAAGGAGATCAGAAAAAACAAGATTATGCAAGGAGATCAGAAGAAACCGATTACGTTTGATTCATGGTGTCCCAGTGAGTTTGGAGGGTGGGTGCGGCGAGGGAGCAGTGAGATTTTATGGGGAGAGAGAGAGAGAGCTTAATGAACTGGTTTGAAATCTTGACTGGACAATTTTGAGGGAGAAGTGGTACAAGGGGGTTTGATCCTGGCCCTTTGCTTAAAACCCACACTCAATCTCAACCCTTAAAAGGCCCAAAAAGTCAGTATGCGTCTACACAATTTGAAAAAAAAACCCTCCCTTATTCTATGGATAACAACTTGACAATGAGAAGGTACAAGTCAACACGCATTTTTTGTGGCAGCTCGTGGTAGTAACCAACATAAAAACAAAACGATATGTGATCAAACCATGCTATTAGAACAATGAAAATTTGAAAAATATAAGTCATTCCTACTTCCAATCGATGTCATTTCCAAGTATCAGCCTTGACACACATATAACCACTCGAGTATCCCAAGTCTTGTTATTATCCATAACCCAAAACCCTTCTCACTTTCCCATTATACAAGGGAAAAATGCAAATCAATAAGGACCCACTGGATTTTTAAAACCTCCGAGAGAAAAAGTTGTCATAGCCTTATACTAGTGTTCATAAGAGAAACCCTCCAAAACCCTTCCCAATCTTCTTTCTGCACTAAGCTTGAAAAGAGTCCTCCCAATTTTCATAAGAGAAAACAGTAGTGTTCAGCCTTAGCTTATGAAAAAACAAAAAAACAGATGTTGCAACAGGGAAAAACTAAAACAGAGGTTGAGTTTGATCAAATTATTAAATCCTTACCCTTTTGGTTAGCCTATAATCTTCCATGCACTGATTTCATGCAAGCTGTTAAGTTATGGGTGTATGTATAATTAGTGTATAATTAAGCCCTTGTGTAATTAGATTAGGAGATAAGGATCTCAGTGTAATTACTTTCTTAGTCTTGTATAAATCTTACGTAATGAGGAAAATAACCCTAAGTTTTTGGTCTCAATCCTGGCGTTAATTCTTCATGGTATCAGAGCATGGTAACGATTTACCTACGTAACTTATTCTGACGATCTTGTTGCTGGTCCTTCTAATAGATTAGCTTCCGACGACCAGCCACGATCCCTTTTCCCTTGCCGATCGTTGTTGACCCAAATAGATCCAGCCGGACCCAGACCATACGAACCTTCGTCAGCCGTTGTGTCACGTAACCGACCACCGTTGTTGCTTTTCTGACCGTCGCCGACCGTCGTACAGCGTTGCCGACGCACGCCGGCTGGTTTTTGACCATTTCTGAATACA
Organism: Rhododendron simsii; assembly: GCA_014282245.1. Classification (NCBI taxonomy): domain Eukaryota; kingdom Viridiplantae; phylum Streptophyta; class Magnoliopsida; order Ericales; family Ericaceae; genus Rhododendron; species Rhododendron simsii. The sequence goes on along the minus strand of CM024957.1, from coordinate 20,072,913 downwards.
TCTGACCTTGCCCATTGAGATTCCTACGTGTTTCGGACTCTAGATCTTCTTGTGTAGTGAAAGGGGTCAGATTCGAAGGAGATCCGAGGCTGGGTATGAGATTTCGAAGGTATTCTGAAGGCTGGGTAAGAGATTAAGATATTCTGAAGGCTGGGTATAAGAGATTTCGAAGGTATACAGTAGTTTTTTTGAAGTTATAAGGCTATTGGAACCTTAGTTATTGTTTTTTTGTGGACTTCCAAAGCTGCTGGAGTACTGTTTATTATTTATTTGGCATTGTTGTTTTGTTTTTAAGACGTCAGAGGAGAAAAAATAGACTTCTGCTGGTGGAAAGGATGAGTTGAGTTGTATGGGGACTCAGGATAATTTTTCTCTAGATATTTGCCATATTAAGTTGGATGGTACCAACTATTTGATTTGGTCTCGCACCTTTACTTTGGCTATTGAGGCCAAAGGGATGTCAGAGTTTATTGAGGGTCCCGTTGCTCCATCTGTTGAGGCTATTGAACTGAATAAATTTAAATCTCAAAAATCGTTAGTTATGACCTGGTTGTTTAATTCTATGAGGGCTGATATTCGTCATACTTTTCTACTTCTTAATACTCAATATAAGATTTGGACTACTGCAGTCCAAACCCATTCTCAGCAGGGTAATGATGCAGTGCTTTGAGTTGAAGAAGAGACTCCGTACATTGGAACAAAATCATCGTTCTATTGCTGTGTATTTTGCTGATTTGAATGCAGCATGGCAGAAATTTGATTATTATCAGGGATTTCAAACTGTTTGTGCTGTTGATGTTGCTGCTTGGTTAAAACGGTTGGAGAAGGAACGTGTTTATGATTTTTTGGCTGGATTTGATATAGAATATGATCCGATTAGAGTGCAGGTGTTGGGTCGTATTCCATTTCCGTTGTTGGGCAAGGCTTATGCCATTGTTCAGCAGGAGGAGAGTAGGAGAGGTGCTATGTTAGACACTTCTACTCCTGAGCGTTCTGCCTTGGTTGCCATTCCACAGGGTCCATCTATTTTTCGTAGTGGACTTGTTTCTCCTCTGCAGAGTGGTAAGTCACAGTCTGGTACTAGCAGCGGGCCCATTGATCGTGAGTCCTTTCGGTGTGATCACTACAACAACATCGGCCATACTCTGGATTTCTGTTGGAAGTTACATGGTCGTCCCCCTCGTGGACGAGGGGGTGCACGTGGTGGTCGTAGTCGTGGTCCCGTGCGTTCTCAGGCCCAGGCTCATGTTTCGGAGTCCACTTTGCCTGATTTCGGGTTCAATACTGGAGTTCAGGCATCATCCAATCCTTAGTTGCAGGAAACGCCTACATTGGGGCCGCTCCCGCGCGAGAAACGCGAATCCCCGCTTCTGGGTCAGAAACGCGATGGGAGCGCGTCTCCCTTGAGACGGGAGCGCGCTCCTAAGGGAGATGGGAGCGCACGACGAAGATGGAGAGAGAAGACACAAATCTGCCATTACCGTTTCATGTTCTTCCCCTGTTTTTTCAATTTTGCAGAGAGAGAGAGAGAGAGAGAGAGAGAGGATCAGAGGAATACGATGACTTTGTATGGAGTATGTTTCTTCTGCACGTCCATTCATCTTCTTGATCGATCTTTCATCTTCTTGATCTTCTCACCTTTCATCTCCTTACCCTGTTTTTTCCTATTTTGCAGAGAGAGAGAGAGAGAGAAGGGGGAAGAAGACGCAGAGATGCCCACTTTTGTACACGTTTCTGGACACTTGTAGGGCCAATAACAGTGTATTATTTTTTTTTAAAACCAATTACACCTTTACTTGTATTTGGATGGTACATCTGTATAGTTGGTAGGTGGGAAAGTAATAAATTGGTACATCTTTGTCGTTGGAAGTTGGAAAAGTAAATTGAAAAGTCGGAAGAGGAAATTTTTTTTACTGCTCACTTCCCTTTTTATGGGTAGTGAATGGAAAATTAGCCAAATTAATATTTTGTTCTCTTTACAATTTAAAAAAAAAATTTAAAATTTTTTTTCCATAAATTCGTTCTACTTCTAACATTTTTTCTATTTATCTCTCTCCACTTATTACTCCTATTATTTTCAAAAAATATTTCAAATACCAATCCAAACATAACACAAATTTTTGCAGGTAGATTCCGTGCATCTATATATGTATGGATTTTTCACGTAGATTCCGTGCCAAAATCAAATTGTACGTATTTTTTTTATCAGCATATTTAATTGTACATATACCAAAAACGTCTATTTAAAGTTTATCAAGTTAAGGTATTTTTAGTATTCTTCTAAAAATAAAACAATAGACTAATTTTACATTTGGCACCAATTTACATTTGGCACCAAATATTCATGCACCAAATAAATCAAGTTATTCAACTACTAAATTCATGCACCAAATAAATTCAAGTTATTCAACTAATTACATGCTATCGTTTCCATTTTCAGTGTCAGGGGAGGTTATAATTTACGGTAATAGTAAAATACTAAAACATGAAGGGAATTGATTTTCACAGTCCCCTTTTAGTCATTCACACTTTTTTTTGTCTTTATTCACTTGAATTTACTATTTTGCCATTTTTTCAATACACTTCTTCACACATTCAAGGACAATATTGTAAACTCAAGTAAATAAAGACAAAAAAAGAAAAAGAAAAAGTGTCGATGGCTAAAAGATGAGTGTAGATATCATTTTCCAACATGAACTAGAAAAAGTAAATGCTCCTCAAAATTTAGAGACATTGCATCATAAAATTAAATTGGCTTGGTCGAAACTTGGGCAATAATTGAAAAACAATAATTTAGTTTACCAGAATCTTTATATAGTAAAAATTATTGGGTAAGAATTCTTATAACATAAATTGTCGTATCATTTTCAAATAATTATCCTTCATGAGATGCTTTGAAATCAAAATACTAGGAGTCTAGAAAATATGATTTCGAGTGACCGTATTTTTCAAAATAAGGACACAGATCATTCTCTCACAATACATAAACTTTAATTCAAAAAATAAGGATAGGAGCCTATTTCTATGCTCCTACAATTTCAAATTGTAATCTCCCAACTCCGATTTTTTCTCAATTCGATGATTTCACGATCACAAATAATAATTTTTGTTTGTCATTCTCCAACAAAGTGAAGTTCAATCTAACAAAACACATAAAATAATCTCCATTTGTCATGCTCTAACCATGCTAAGTTCAACCAGTAATGCTTATACTAGTCATGATCTCAGATAATGATCTCCATTTGTCACACTCTAACAAAACACAATACAACTAACTAATCAATATCACAATAAGTCTTACTCTATCTTAATCCTATGATTTCATGATCACATTAATAATCTTTGTTTGTCATACTAGTCATGATCATAGATAATGATCTCCCTTTGCCATACTCTAACAAATTAAACATGGCACCACTAACTAATCAACATTACATTGAATTTCACTCTATGACTTCATGATCACACATAATAATATCCATTTGTCATACTCTAACCATGCTAAGTTCAACTTGTAATGTTTGTACTCTGTACTGGTCATGATCTCAAATAACAAAAACATTACGACTAACTAATCAGCATCACATTGAATCTTACAATATCTCAATTCTATGATTACCCGATGGTCCCTATCACAAATAATAATCTCCATCATACTCAAACCTAGCAAAGTTCAAGCTCTAGTGATCTCCGATTTTTCTCAACTCTCTAATTTCACGATCACAAATAATAGGTCCGCATATCACAAATAATGAAATCAACTAATTGGCATATTTTTGGTCTTTCGGATCAAAATGACTTAATTGACATAATTTTTCTTTTAAAAAAAGTTAAGCAAACGGCCCTTTCAATTTCTCCACTAAGTCATAATGAGATGTTGGTTTTCTACACAAGTGCCAATTAGTGAAGTAGGTGGTAAGTGCAAATGTTGAACGGCTCTTCTCGTAAAAGATTAAAATCCTTAAATATTTAGCCACCAAAAAATTCTCTCCACTGTCCACACTCCTCTATAAATTCATCACTAGATATTGCAGGAGAGTATCACCATCCCCACGTTTCCATATTAGCCTCTTAGGTATGTTGAGTTCCTGTTTCTTCTAAAATCTAAAACTTAAACAGTTAAACTTATAGTTTTATTTTATCTTCTATAAATTTTTGTGATACAGAGCATAAATCTACTTTCTAATTTGTGTTTTTATTTTTACCTCTTTTCAGAATCGCTATGGATCTTGACCAAAGCATCCATTCGGAGGAAGAAGATGATATTCAAGAGGATGATATTGAAGAGCCATCAGCTACTCCACTTTGGAAATATGTAACAAAAGTTCCTGTTGAAAAAGGATCCAAGGGTGGAGGTGGATCAGCAAAGTTTATATGCAACTTTGGCTGCCAAGTTAAGCCTTACACCGGGTCTTATTCGCGAGTTCGGGCACACTTGATAGGCGTACCACCTGGACAGAAGAAACAAGGCGTGCAAGTGTGTGCAAAACTGACACACGATGATATTGAATTGCTGAAGAAAGAGGAATCAGATGCTAAACGGATGTTCGGAAATTCTAAGGCCAGAAAAAAACTCCCCATTGAACAGCAGGTAAAGAAGAGTTCATAGTTCATACAAATATGAAAAGAGACTGGTCTATAGTCTATACATTAATCTAAGGACAATACAAATACATACATTTAACGTCTTAAATCATATTTCATGATATAGGTATGTGATCAAGCTACTGTCAAGGGAACAGTTGATAACATGTTCCATATTACTAGAAGAGAAGACGTTGATCAGAAGATTGCAAGCTGCCTTTATCAAAACGGTGTACCCTTTAATATTGTGAGGTCTCCGTCGTGGGCAGACTTGGTTCATGCGATCAACACCGCACCTAAAGGGTACAAATCCCCTAATTATGAAAAGGTCAGGACTTCCTTGTTGGACAAAGAGCAAATCAAGGTGCAGCAAGCCCTCACCCCTTTGATGCAAGATTGGAGCACACATGGAGTATCCATTATTTCTGATGGCTGGTCTAATTTGAGGAATGAAGCCTTGGTTAATGTCATGGCTGTCTCGGGCGGTAGAGCAATTTTTATTAGTGCGTATGAAGTTTCTGCTGTGGAGAAAAATGCAACAAATATTGCAGAGTTGCTCTTCAAAGCCATTGATTATGTTGGTCCCTCAAATGTGGTGCAAGTTGTAACAGATAATGCTGCGAATTGCAAGGCAGCAGGAGGAATTATTCAACGGAAACATCCCCACGTATTCTGGTCCGGCTGCTTAGCCCACACTCTGAATTTGCTGATGAAAGATATAGCAAAGTCCAAAGATCCGGCTCTGTCTTTTGTTGATGAGACCTATAAAAAAGGCAAAGCAATGGTGAAGTACATCAAAAACCACAGCTCTTCTCAGGCCCTATTCAAGTCTTTCTCTCAACTACAACTTCTCAAGGCAAAGAAGACAAGATTTGGGCACCACTACATTGTGATGCATCGACTTGATAAAGTGAGATCAGCTTTGGTTTCTATGGTTCTAAGCAACCAATGGGGAAACTTGAGAAGGAGTTCATCAGCCCCGGAAGAGCATGACAATGTCCGAGATACGATAATGAATGATGATTTTTGGAGAAAAGTAAAGAGAATCCTCCGAATCACAAAGCCAATTTACAGAATGCTAAGGTTTTCAGACACAGACAAGGCTGTTATTGGTGAAGTTTATGAACAAATGGATACTATGTTGGGGCAAATCAAGGATATTCTTTCAAATGATCCAGTGGTTTATAACTTGATTCATACTCTGGTGGTGGCAAGATGGGACAAGATGAACATTCCCTTGCATTGCCTAGCATATGTTTTGGTTCCAAGATACTACACAAATGCTTGGCTTTTAAAGCCTGCTCCAGGTGGTGGGAGGAGGAAAAAACCTCATACCGATTCTGAGGTTCAAAGGGGTTATCTCGAAGCGATTGAGAAAATCATCCAGGATCCTATTGAAGCTGGTTTGATAAGGCAACAAATCAGTGATTTTGTGAGTAACAAAGGTGTTTTTGCGCAACCACAGGCAGTGCACGATAGAGCAACCATGACTGCACTATCATGGTGGCATTTATACGGCGGGGTAGCACCTGCATTGCTCTCCCTAGCTCTCAAAGTCTTGTCTCAAAGTGTAAACACTTCGTGTGCTGAGAGGTGCTGGAGTACGTACTCTTACATTCACAGCGTCAAGAGGAATAGGTTGAACAATGAGAGAGCTGAAAAATTGGTATTTGTGCACTACAATCAGAGGTTGTTGTCGAGGTACAGAAATGATTATGAAAAGTTTAAGAACTGGGATGTGCTTGGTGATGATGCTAATATTGAGGAGGATCTCTTGACAATGGAAGCAAGAGAAAATGTATCACTTTCTGAAAGTGAAGATGAAGCTGTCCCCAGTAACAACTCCATTCCTACACCATCACCAGCTTCTGCAACGTCTTCATCGTGTCCATCTCCGAGCCTCCCAAGTCCTTCGCCCGAGCAAACAGTAGCACAAAGGCGACTTGAAAGAGCACGTGGCAAAAAGCAAAAGAAATGAGGATTCTATTGATGACAAATGAGATTAGAGTGTGCCTTTTGGTGGGTCAGTGGCAGTTTTTGTGGGTCAGTTCTCTTGTCTTTTGTTTTTTCTTTCGTTGGGTCTGTTGTTATTTTACTGTTTTTTCTTTTGTTGGGTCAGTTTTCTATGCTCTCTTTTGGCTTCCCTTTGAGGATTGAACTATAATGGTGATTTGGTTAGATGTAATCCTTGTATGAGCATTATGTTTGCAATGGAAATTCTCAGATTTAAAGTTTTCTAAGTTGACCACAATATTCAATTTTTTATTATATACTCATGTTTTAATATATATAAAAATATATATAGCCGCTCCCAAACTAAGGAGCTTCTAAGCACCTCCGCTCCCCCGCCCCCGCTCCCGCTCCCGCTCCCGCCCCCGCCCCCGCTTCATGCAACTAAGATCCAATCATGTTGGTGGTTTTTCTTAGGGGGAGATGCAAGTTCTCAGGCGCCTAATGGCTAAGGCTGATTCTCCATCTACTGTAGCTCCTACTTCCACAGGAAGCCTCCACTTCATCTTATTTTGCTCACACAGGTACAGGTACTCCAGTTAGTGCATTTACTACCTCTTCTGCTATTCCTTGGATCATAGATTTGGGTGCTTCAGATCATATGACAGGTTGTTCCTCTGCATTTGATTCTTACGCTACTTGTTCTGGTAAAGATAAGGTTAGAATAGTAGATGGGTCATTCTCTGCTATCTCAGGGAAAGGTTCCATTCTTTATTCTCCCTCTATTTCCCTCTCTTCAGTTTTACAAATCCCAAACTTTGCCACTAATTTTCTGTCCGTTAGTAGTCTCACTCGTTCTGCAAATTGTTCCGTGACTTTTTTCCCTACTCATTGTGTTTTTCAGGAACTGGATACGGGAAAGGTAATTGGCAGTGGTAAAGCACAGGGTGGCCTCTATTTTTTGGAGTCTGGAGCTCGTTCAACTCATTCACCCCATGTCATGTGGTCTAGCTCAGCAAACAGATACGAATCCAGCTCTTTCTATGTTACATTAGTGGCACCGTAGATTTGGTCATCCTTCTTTTGGGATTTTAGGAAAACTTTTTCCTCATTTAATTAAATATTGTTCTCAGAGTTAGTTTTTTTGTGAAGCCTGTAAGTTTGAAAAACATAAACGATCTTTTTATGCACCTATTAATAAACGGAGTGCTTCTCCTTTTATGATTATTCATCCTGATGTTTGGGGTCCTTCCCTTGTTACCTCTCTTAAGGGTTATCGGTGGTTTGTCACTTTTATTGACTGTTACTCTCGTGTTACTTGGGTGTATTTACTTAAATCAAAGAGTGAAGTTTTTCTTGTTTTAAATCTTTTCATGCGATGGTGCGCACCCAATTTGATGCACATATAAAAATTCTCCGTAGTGACAATGGCACTGAGTATATCGATAGGACTTTTAGGAGCTTTCCAGATGAAAATGGCATTCTTTTTCAAACGACAGCATTGACCCTCCACAACAAAATGGAGTTGCTGAACGTAAAAATCGTCATCTTGCTGAAGTTGCTCACTCTCTTTTATTTACCATAAATGTTCCCATATATTTATGGGGCGCAGTGATTTTGACTGCCACTTACCTTATTAAGTATTAACCATATGCCATCCAGTGTTCTCCACTTCAAAACTCCCATTGAGTGTCTTCCTGGTAGTTTTCGCATCATGACTCTTTCTCCGCGAGTCTTTGGATGTGTATGTTTTGTTCATGCTCCTCATCCCTCTGGTGGCAAGTTAGGTCCTAAAGCCCATAAATGTGTTTTCATTGGGTACTCTCCTACCCAGAAAGGCTATAAGTGTTATGATCCTCACTCTCGGAAATTTTTTGACTCTATGGATGTCACTTTTTGGGAAACAAAGTCTTTTTACGCTTCCTCCGCTCCATCTCTTCAGGTGGAGCATAGGCAGGAAGAGATGAGGGAGGTTTATAGTCATGGTTAGGGGGAGACAGAATTATTTTTTAATCATGGTGAGGGGGAGAAGGAAAACTCTGGGGAGGAACCAATATCTGCCGAAAGAGCAACACATGATATTGGTGGTGATATCGAGAACTTATCACAACGGTGGCGAAGGCCTAACTTGCAGGTCTATACTAGAACTAGATGGAAAAATGGAAAGCTCTCCTGTGTGATGCCACCATGTCAATCACAATCGCCTACTCCAGTTCTGAATTCCTCAGCCGACTCCGACTCATCTGGTAATGAATCTTCTCCCATTGAACCCACTTTTATTGATAATCTTCTTGTTGCTCTTCGAAAAGGTGTTAGGTCATGCACCCTACATCCTATCTCCCAGTTTGTTTCTTATGATCGTTTATCTCCTTCGTACCATGCCTTTGTTTCGTCTCTTTCTTCTATCTATATCTATTCCACAGAATTGGCAAGATGCACAGGTGGTACCTAAGTGGAAAGGAGCTATGGTAGAGGAGATGACAGCTTTGAAAAGAACGGCACTTGGGAGCTAGTATCACTTCCAGAAGGGAAGAAATCAGTGGGATGCAAGTGGGTTTTTACTGTTAAGCAGAATACTGATGGTTCAGTTGAGAGGTACAAGGTGAGACTTGTTGCCAAGGGTTTTACTCAAACTTATGGTCTAGATTACGAGGAGACGTTTGCTCCGGTAGCAAAGATGAACTCTATACGAGCTCTACTATCTTGTGCTACAAATTTGAATTGGCCTCTGCAACAGTTTGATGTGAAGAATGCATTCCTTCATGGTGAATTAGAGGAAGATGTGTATATGGATATACCACCAGGTTTTTCTCCCTCTGAGACTGAAGGAAGGGTCTGTAGGTTGAAGAAGGCTCTCTATGGGTTGAAGCAATCACCTAGAGCATGGTTTGGCAGATTTTCAAAGGCTATGTTAAGGTTTGGATACAAACAGAGCCATGCAGATCATACTATGTTCATCAAAAGAACTGTTGGTAAGATTGCTGTCCTTATTGTCTATGTGGACGATATAATAATTACAGGCGATGATGTGAACGAGATTCTTAATCTTAAGTCTAATCTGGCTCAAGAATTTGAGACTAAGGATTTGGGATCTGTAAGGACCCGTATTTTTCGGATATTATTTAAAAGTTTTATAAATGTTAGAAATTGAGGAAAATATGAGATTTATTGAGTTTATTTGATTTGGGGTTAATGTGTTAGGATTGTTATTTGAGGGAGTGCAAGTGTGATTTGTGTGGGTGCTAGTATATTAGTGTGGGTGTGTGTGTCGGAGAACAAAGTTCTCATTCTCACTCTCTCTCTATCTCCCGATATCTCCCTCTCTCGGCAGTCTCTCTCTCCCTCTCTCCCTCTCCAACACTCAAAACTCCAACCCATACTCAAAACCCATGGCAAATAACCTCCAATCCTTCATCCAATCGAGTTGTTGAGCTTGAAATTTCGTGGGTTTCGCTCGGAGGAGGAGATTCGGTTGATTTTGAAGTTTTCGGAGTCTAGGGCTTGATCAAATCGCGTGGGTTTTGATCCTTGACTTGAGGTAGGGATTTCTTTCTCTCGTTATTAGTTTATATGATGATTATGTGCCTAAATCGTGCCTTAGATTGTTGAATTTTGAGTTTGTGCTCGTTCTTGGTTTTCTGCAAAATCGCCCACTGTAACGCAGTGGTACCGATACCACTTTTTTGAGGTACCGGTAGCTTTGGTACCGATACTTAATTTTCGAGGTACCAATACCTTGACCCTGATTGCTCTCTGGATTGGTCTGGTACCGATACCTACTTTTTGAGGTATTGGTACCAATGACTCAGAAAATTGTTTTTTTGAATTTTGTGATCATTCATCGATTGTATTGGCTCCCGATCACTTCTAACACTCTCCAATCACATTCTAATCATCTCTAAACTCAATTACTCCGGTTCCAATGATTCGTTGATTGTTCTAATCCTTTCGATACTCGTTAAAGGTAATCTTAGTACCGTCGTAAATGGAAAATGAACCGTAAGGTTGTTTAGGTGTACCGTAGGTTATATGAGGTGTTGTGGTGAGTGTGATGGGTAGTCGTGAGTTTGGTTAGTGATCCGAAAGGTAACTTAGTAACTCGTATCCTTGTGATTTCATCTCGTTGATTACTCTAAACTTCTTGAGCTCTCGTTTTATGAGATTCTAGTAAAGAGGCTAGTGGTTAGCGACTCGTAAAGTTACCTATGAGTTTAGTATGCTGTGTAGGTTATGGTGATGTACTTAATGGAAATGTGTGTGCTTATCTATTTGTTGACGGTTGATGGTTTGTAGCATAATGAGATATCAATGACTATTTGAGGTTACAGACACAACGAAAACTTGACACTACGGGTATCACCACTCAGTGGTGAGACGACCGGAATTGACACTGCGGGTATCACCATGGACATTCGGTGAGACGACCGGAATCACGCAAATGAACGGGTATCACCATGGACATTCGGTGAGATGACCGGAAACGAGCGATACATGCGAAAACCTTGGATGTTATGATATGAGATTATCGGAAAAAGAAAGAAAGATTGGTTTTTACTAAATTGGATTGTTTGAAAGGGAAAAGGATTTTCTGTTAAAAAAATTCTCCGGCAATTCTTGAGCGAATTAACGGTTTCCGGTATTCGTGCATAGAATCAACGGACTCCGGCAATTCAAGCTCGAATCAGCGGAGTTTGACCACTATAGGTCACGTATTTCTATACATTACATCTATTTGGGAAAACAAAAGAGTTTTAATGACTGATGAGAATGAGAAAGGATATTTGTTTATGAATCAAGGAATGTGAAAGATTGAGAAATGGGAATGAATGTGGAAACACACATGATGTGATGAAATGGTTGATGAACCAAATGTGATTATTTGTGATTGATGTGGGAATGTTTGTGGCATTAGTATGACGTGTGAGATGATAGGTGTTGCATAAAGGATTGTCTAGAATCCTTTGGTCATAGTGAGTTGCTTGTTGATAGCCATATAAACCTTGGGCATATCAGTTTATATTCATTCACTTTAGATGCATAACTCGGCATATTTTCTTATAACTTGTGTATAGATTTCTCTACTGGGCTAGTGTAGCTCAACCTATCATTTTCAGGTATATTGCAAGTCAATGTCGTGGAGTGCTTGGAGTGCATGCTGATGTCATTGTTTAAAGCTATTTTCGGAAGCACTTGACTATTTTTTTGTAACTAAATTACCTGGTATTGAATTTTCTATTGTGGAACTCTGTAACTTTATTGGGCAAGTTTGTGGAATTGGAGACTGAATTATCTTTTGGGCTATTAATTGTAACTCCTGTGAGGATTCAAATTATCAAACATTATAATTATTTATGTTTAAAATCGAGGGCGTGACAGGATCACTAAGATACTTTCTAGGAATGGAGGTGGCGAGGTCTGATAGAGGTATTTTTATCTCCCAATGGAAGTATATACCTGATCTTTTGGAAGAAACAGGTATGTTGGGTTGTAGACCTGCGAATTCTCCTATTGAGGCGAATCGTCATCTCAGTGGAGATATGGGGGAGCGCACTGACAAGGAGAGGTACCAACGACTTGTGGGTGTTGTTAGTCAGTTTATGCATGATCCTCGTACTCCACATCTGGACGCTGTTTATCGTATCTTGAGGTATCTCAAGTCCGCTCCAGGGAAAGGAATTCTGTTCTCTAATCATGGTCACTTGCGGTTGGAGGTTTTCACTGAAGCTGACTGGGCTGGATCTGTGGATGATAGACGCTCTACTTCGGGCTACTGTACACTCCTTGGAGGAAATTTGGTTACTTGGCGAAGTAAGAAGCAATCAGTGGTTGCCAGATCAAGGGCAAAAGCAGAGTATAAAGCTATGGCTCATGGTGTTTGCGAGCTCTTGTGGCTCCAAACCTTGTTACGTGATTTGGGAACTTCGAATAGTGGTCTTATGAAACTCTACTGTGACAATAAAGCTGCCATCAACATTGCTCATAATCTTGTCCAACATGACAGAATGAAGCACATAGAGATTGACAGACGCTTCATCAAGGAGAAGCTGAGTGATGGGTTGATATGTATGCCTTTCGTGAAATCGGAGGATCAATAGCTGACATATTCACAAAGGGCTTGGTAGCAAGAGTTTCCACCCCGTCGTGTTCAAGTTGGGCTTGATTGACATCTTTGCACCAACTTGAGGGGGAGTGTTAAGTTATGGGTGTATGTATAATTAGTGTATAATTAAGCCCTTGTGTAATTAGATTAGGAGATAAGGATCTCAGTGTAATTACTTTCTAAGTCTTGTATAAATCTTACGTAATGAGGAAAATAACCAAGTTTAAGGGTCTCAATCCTGGCGTTAATTCTTCACAAGCCATTATGCGTCTAGAAAGAACATAAAAAGTCATACTAATCCGATGAGAAAAAATCCCAATAAACTCAACACACAAAAAGCACTAAAGGTAAGGAGACAGGATTACCAATTCGGACAAAATAGAAACCAATTTGGAAAAAACAAATCCGATGATTACTTGCAGAGTTAGGCGACTTTGGTACAGGGTTTCCCCCTTTGATTCATGGCGTATTGGTGGGTGGGTGTGGCGAGAGAACAGTGAGATTGGTGGGTCGGTTTGGTGAGAGAGCAGTGAGATTGGTGGGTCAATGTGGTGTGAGAGAGAGAAATATGTTGTTGGTTCTAGGTGGACCATGGGGAAGAGAAACAGAGGTGTGAATTAGAGTGCAATTTTGTTCACCCTCCCTAAAAAAGGGGGAGGGTGAACATTATCTTCTTTTTTATTGGTCCAACTAAGCTCCCTCACCCTCACAATTTATCTCCACATCGAAATCATCAGCTTTCAAAACTACTTGCTACTGCTATCAACCGCCATGGACGTCATTCAAGTAAAGCGAGAAGTAACCGAACACTTAAACCCCCCTAATCCAAAACACCAACCTTCCAACCCTACTCCTATCATCGATCTAACCAGCAGCAGTGAGCCAGTGACTCCGATTCCATGACTCCGATTCTTTATCTGCCTTCGACGACGATGTTGCTATGGGCAGTGTTCTCGGAATAGACGGGAAAAGGCCTAGGGTTTCGAGCGAGGGAGGTTCGTTCAAAAAGAAGAGGAAGAAATTTAGAAACGGGACAAGTTGGCCATTGCTCTGCCGCTAGGGTTTCTGGATCCCCTGCCTCAGTGCCGGCTCCGTCCCCGTCGCGGCATTTGGCAGCAGAGAGGATCGAGCGGTGCCGGTTGTGAATGATAAGGGTGGGGAGATTGTTGATAGCACTATAGCAATAGTAAGTAGTTTTGGAAAGCTGGTGATTTCGAGAACGGGAAGTGGGGTGATTGGGAATCTAGGATACTTCTTCAGGTATGCATGTAAGAGGTGGCTGCCGGAGATGATGGAGGTGATAGCAGTGAGGTGCGCTGTGAGGGAGGGGAGAGCAGTGTGGGGATAAATTATTGAGAGTAGAGGGATCACTAAAGTTAGGGTGAGGGAGTCTAGTTGGACCAATAAAAAAGAGGGTAATGTTCACCCTCTCTAATAGAGGGTGAACAAAATTGCACTCTCGTATACAAGTACATAACTTGTTTACGGTTACAGTTTTACATCTTCCATTCACCACTTCTTTAAAATGGATGGCTTACTTCATTCTGGTTCGCTAAATAAACTTCATTGTTTTACTGCATGTACCTAGAAGTCTAGAACATCTTGTGTGATGCTTGAATAATTAATATGTAAACCCAATCTTTTCATAGTTTTGTTGTGTTTCGCTTTTGGCCTTTGGTTGGAGATTTGTCTCTTTTATTTATGTGACATCACTGTTTTGAGTGTATAATAATTATACGGAGTATTTATAAGGGTAATACATTATTTAAACAACTAGCTTGCTTTACATATAAGACAAGGAATATTGTGTTGAAATAAAATTTGAAGAATGTAATAGAGATAAAGTACAACCAGCCTAATAAGAAGCAAATTACCCAAAGGCTTCAACAAAAACCATAAATTCGCCAGATGTTAACTTATTTTGCAATTTCTAATCCATGTTCCTGGATGAGCTTTTTATTTTCTAAATTTATGTCATAACACTTTTCATGGTTTACACTTTCTATAATCAGTAGGTCGAATAACACAAGGCAAGCATTGAATTCAAACAATTCAGGAGATGAGGCAATTCAGGAGATGAGAGAGAGAAGGAAGTTCAGGAGAGAGGCGAAACACGATGCACCTAGTTTATCTGGAGAGGCTAAAGGGCTGGGAAGACGAGACAAGGTTAGGAACTTTGAAGAGGTACAAGCTCAACGGAAGGTAATCATGAAACTATTGGAAACACAACGGAAGATAGTCGAACATTGTTCGTATCACTTGATGTACCTTAATGCCAGTAAAGTTTTTGATATTTCACTAATATATCTTCAATGATGAGAAGAAACTATGTCCGTGTTTTATTTGTTATTTTTAAGGTAATTAGTTACATTAAATCATTTCCCCTATGCTATTTTTCTTGGTCAAATGCTATTAAAATTGATATGAATAACACTCTCGACATCGAGGGAAAGTCGCTTATTTAATATGCTTGTCCATTTACTTTACGAACCTAGGAAATGAAATATAGAAGAGCAAATAAAAGGATGGTACGAACCTAGGAAATGAAATATGGGGGAGAGAACTGATCTGTATTACTAAATATTGAGAGTAAATGGTTACATTGCTAACACAAACTTAAATAGATAAAAGCCTAGAAATCTATACCTAAAATAGAAGATTGCAAAGAGATATGAATACGATATTATCACGATACGATTCTATGCCTAAAATACAAGATACGATAAGATCACGATGCATAATACTTTCACACCCTCCCTCAAATTCATGATGCAAGCCTAAAGAACATCATGAGTTTGGCCAAGTAACGAAATTGACCAGTGGTGTGCGCCAATCAGAGGTCCAAAACCGAGTGCCACAACCTGCAAAACTGAGAGATTTTGCAAACCAAAGTACCAAAACAGAAGCTGAAACTGTTAGAAACGGAGCCGCAACTATGTCGAACAGTAACAAACTTTGCAGAAAACCTGTAAGTGCTGCTGATAATAGATCGCGGTGAGCAGTGTCGCAGTGAACAGATGGCTGTTGTGTGATGTGAGAGAAGATAGAATGGGTGGGAGGAGGAGAAGATGCAAAGAGGAAGATGCAAACATTGCCGAATAAAGCATAAGAGTGCCAAACAGTCCAAAAGCCGAACAGATATCAAATGCAAAACATATGTAAATATCAGAATAGATGCCAAACAGATACAGAGTAAAGGAACAAAAAAGTTTCACAAACAGATGCAGAGAGAGGAAGAACAAATGCAGATTCAGAAGATACAAATTCAAAAGATGAAGATTAGGATGATTTTCAAGAAGAAAGAGAGTGCCATACAGATTTCAAATAAAAAACTAGAGAAATAGAGCCAGATATAAGAAAAACAGAACTACAGAGATGCGAAATCAGAGAAAAATAGTTTGAAATAATGCGAGAGCGAATAAACAGCAGTACCAGAGTTTTCAGAGTCTTAAGTGTGTAGATGAACAGCGATCGATGAACAGATTAAGAAGAGAGAGAGACTGAACAGGGAGGTAGAAGATGAAGGTCAATAACAGAGAATGCTATGGTGGTGGCAGATCTGATATGTACTATATGACAAAACAGATGAGTGCCCGGCGGACAGCAGCGAGGCATAAGCCGCCCGCCGGAAAGAGAATATCCCACGGGCCTAGATCTTAGGCTCTGATACCATGTGACATAACATATGGGAGAGAGAACTGATCTGTATTACTAAATATTGAGAGTAAATGGTTACATTGCTAACACAAACTTAAATAGATAAAAGCCTAGAAATCTATACCTAAAATAGAAGATTGCAAAGAGATATGAATACGATATTATCACGATACGATTCTATGCCTAAAATACAAGATACGATGAGATCACGATGCATAATACTTTCACAAGAACTTCAATTAATATTATCATGTATCAAATAATGTTCCCACATGAGCTTTTTATTTTACAAATTTATGTCGTAACACTTGTTCATGGTTTGAACTTTCTATAATCAATAGGTTGAATAACACAAGGCAATCATTGAATTTAGACATCCATATAACAATACAAGTGGGTGTTTTCAAAATACCCCCTCGCAAACTAACTTTTTGGCCTTTTTAAGGGTTGTGATTGAGTTGGAGTTTTAAGCCAAGGGCCAAGATCAAACCCCCTTTCTGCACTTCCCCCTTAAAATTGTCAACTCATGAGCCACACACCTTTGTTTCATACCGTTTCAAAATTCACAGAGAGCAATTTTGTTCACCCTCACTACTATCACCGCCATCATCTCCGGCAGACACCTCTTACATGTATACTTGAAGAACTATCCCAGATTCCCAATCACCCCATTCCCATTCTGGAAATCACCAGCTTTCCAAAACTACTTACTACTGCTATAGTGCTATCAACAATCTCCCCACCCTTACCATTCACAACTGGCACCGCTCGATCCTTCTCCGCCGTCAATTTCCGTGACGGGGGCGGAACCGGCAAAAAGGCACCAGAAACCTTAGCGGCAAAGCGATGGCCAACTTGTCCAGTTTCTAAGTTTCTTCCTCTTCTTTACAAACGAACCTCCCTTGCTTGAAACCCTAGGCCTCTTCTCATCTGTTCTAAGAACACTGCCTGTAGTGGCATCGTTGGCGGCGGCGGATAAGAAAGAGGAGTCGTGGAATCGGAGTCACTGTTGCTGCTGCTTAGATCGATGATAGGACTTGGGTTGGTAGGTTGGGGTTTTGAATTTGGATTGGGGGGGTTTAAGTATTCGGTTACTTCTCACTTCACTTGAATGGCGTCCATGGTAGTTGGAATTTAGAGGCGTCCATGGCGGTTGATAGTAGTAGAAAGCAGTTTTAAAAGCTGGTGATTTCAATGTGTAGATAAATTATTGAGAGTGAGAGGGAGCACCAAAGTTAGGGTGAGGGAGCCTAGTTGGACCAATAAATAAGAGGGTAATGTTCACCCTCCCTAGAGGAGAGTGAACAAAATTGCACTCTTATATACAAAAGCCCAATAGAAAGGAAAAAATAATTGTGTTTGATCTCCAAAAACCTACATCCAGAGATCTAAATTTTTGAAAAAAAATGTGATATCAAAACGTTACATTATACATATAGTGTTACTAGAGAATGCATGCGCATTTATTCAGCCTAAACTTGAAGTCAACTATCTTATCCTACATGACAAACATGTAATCGCAAAAAAATTCTCCCCAAGTTGAGTGGAGGGAAGTGTTCATCCTCTCTCCGAACTGAACATACGCCTCTTAGTCCCCATGTTGAGTCAATTATCCAAACCTATGTAGTTCAACTAATACTACTGATTTCCCCATGGCTAAGAGGCTAGTTAAACTGTTAAAGGTAATACGCCTAGGCAAACATCTTATTGTGAAGCTGACAACTACTGACGTACTTTGTAGGGAGATTATCAATGCATAATTGTTCTAGCCTTCCACACCACAAAGCTATATGTGCTTCCAAATTTTCATGCAGTATGATGATTCCAGGATTCAAAAATGAAACGCACAAACAGAGATTTTTTATTTGAATTTTCTCAAACTGCATAAAAAAAGAGTGGATAATAGAATCATCTATCAATGGGGTCCTCAACTTCTTTATCCAAGTTTGTGGGTAAATCAATATCAACTCAGACAAATTAATGAAAGCTAATGACAATAACATGGATTTCTTTATCGAGAGCTCATTGATATATCATTTTATTTCAAGTTATTTACGCAGAAAAAGTAGGAAAATGTGGTAACTTTTATAGCAGCAAGGTGTGATTTGATCTACTTGGTGATATAGAAAGCAAAATGGAGATGGTTCTTCTACCTTAGGTACAAAGAACAAAAGTCACAGTATTGATTAGTCATATTTCAATCCACAAATAAATAAAAACACACAGGGAACCAAAACATACCTGAAGGGTCCCTAATTCAATGTCTTTTCAAATTACCTAAAGGGATTTGTATCATCACAATCACACCACACAAACTATTCCCATCACGTTTTGAAATAGCAACTATCTACCATGTTGGGCCTTGAGTAGTCTGAACTGCAACCTTTACTACGAAGGCAGAAAACAAAATACCAAAATATGAGGGTTTTACAAGTAATCTATCACCAGTTAACAATACCGAGAAATAAATCCGAGTACAGTAAACCCCAAACAGGTGCAGAATCAAAGACACCCAAACTACATTACTTTTCCTATGAAATAAACCCCAACTGAGTAAGTACCTATGTAGCCCGGGTACAGTAACATCGGCATCCTACTCATCACGTATCATAAGTTCCTTGGAATACTCGCATGTAGACACAGAGGAATCTGCCTGGAAAGAAAAACAATGTTAAACCAAGTAGTCTCTTCTGACCTCAGCTAAAAAAGGCTGAAAACTCAACATATAGCCATTTTCCATACATGAACCCGAAAGAGAAACTATTTTTCATACACAATCAAACAGACTAATGGTAAAAAGGATGAAAAAAAATACAGGTTTCTTGAAAAAATTAGTAAGAATCCAGAACACTGTTAAATACAAAGCATTTTGAAACCCAAGTTCTATATCATTGCTCAAAGAACAAAGACGCAAGATGAGAGAATAAAAAAAAACTAACTCATGGTGGAACGGATCGGTACGAAAAGAAAAAATTCGCAGAATAAAAAAGTCACTGAGGCAAGACTCAAAATTTCGTTTTGAAGATAGAAACCACTGGGTCTCTCTTGCACTGATTCCATGTTTAACTCCTCTCCAATGAATTGTTCACCAGCAATTGTTCCCACTGGAGTAGTTTATGGATTATTAAACCAAGATAATGATCAGATTTCATCAGAAGAAAATGGTTTCAAATGAAGAAAATTTCCTATGAAGATAATGACATGTGAATGGAAGCATAAGGTTATTGAGGGGCATAGAACTTACTGAGGACATGTAACAGAATTTGAAATCATAGCATAAGTACTAAGTACTGCAAAACCTGAGCTTATCGCCTACTGTTATTCCTTAAAAATTAGATTGGAGTGCTTAAAGTTCTCCCTGATTATCTGGTTTTAGCAAAGGGGAAAATCATCTCCAAAAGAGGCAAGCTATAATGTCCCCAATAATTTTGAAACTCACCCCTTCCATAGGCAGAGCCTTCTTTTGAAAAACCCCAGCATTTCTTCCACTCCATAAATGAATTGGTTGTGAAGAGGGAGAGCTTGCCAGCTTGGCGCTCTACATGCGCAGCTTTTGCATCTACGTGCTTGTGCAAGTAAATTAAAAAAAAGAATGCATCAGAACCTTCCATGTTTGAGATAGTGAGAAGGAGCGAAGAGTAGCTTTGTTACTTTTGGACGTAGTTTTAAAGCAATTCCATCAGAGCCGTAATTGTGTTCCAAATTGCTCACACCTGAAAAATAAAACCGAATCAAAACTTTGTTCAATGATATTACTTTGATATCATAAGAATGCATCAAAATCTTAAGTTTATGTTCACAGGTCTGTTCGATTTCAGTGAGTTCAATGAAGCAACAACATATAGGAGTACGGAAAAAATTCAGCAGATTTCATCTAAGGGAGGAGGAAAAAAGCAAAAGAGACATTTGATGTTTCTCATAACAAACACAACTATTCATAAAAGATAGCAGAACAATGAGTCTCCAAATTATCTATTCTACACCAAGAAAGCAAA
The DNA here is from genome assembly GCA_014282245.1 of Rhododendron simsii. Classification (NCBI taxonomy): domain Eukaryota; kingdom Viridiplantae; phylum Streptophyta; class Magnoliopsida; order Ericales; family Ericaceae; genus Rhododendron; species Rhododendron simsii. The sequence goes on along the minus strand of CM024957.1, from coordinate 20,052,627 downwards.
ATCTGAAAACACTAACCAAATTGTATTTCCAAATAAAATGTTAAACAGGAGAAAGTGCAAAAGAAGAGAAAAGATAGCCGAGAATATAAGCATCAAGAATTCTTCCGACCTAATCAGAAACCAAATTGTTGGATTCAACAATAGATCGCCAACTCTAAAAAGGCAACAACCTTGAAATGAGGAAATCTGTAAAATGGGAATGCAAAAGAATAGAGAAATAGGGAGACAAAAACAATGCAAGAAAGGATAGCAATCCATTAAAATAACAACAATGTCTATCGCTGCCATCGATTCTAGCAAACTCCACCCAACAAAGAACCACCTCCAAAGTCAGCAAAGAGCCACACAAATTTATGCCGCAAAGGCCCACCTTTTAAGATCAAAACATTACAGTTTAAGTTCTATAATAGAAAGAGTTCTATATAAGAATTACACTTGCAAAGTCTATAGCCAACTAATAGCATCCGCAATGGTAAAAATCAAAACCAATAACCAAAATGTGCCACGTAAGCATTTGATTATCCATTTAGTCCATAATCAAACTTAACAACCACCTCCACATTGGTTATTTTTGCATCCCTAACCGAAAAACCCCCTCACAATACACAATGCACATTTGTCCAATCGCGAACAAGTTTCAATCACGCACCCGACCACACCAAATTATTCGTCTCGATGAGATGATTCCAATATGGGGTGTTATTGAGTTTTGAGTTTGGTTATTGAGTTTTGGTTATTGGTAAAAGTTGTTAAGTTTGGTTATGGAATGGGTGGAATTTGGTTATTTGCTATAAGACTTGTAACTTTGCTTATTACAATATGGGGTGTTTTTTGAGCATTGTTGTTAAATTTGCTTATCCACACTCATTTGCTTATTACAATGGGGATGCTCTGAGGGACTAACCAATACCAGAGAGGCAAATCTTCCCACAAAGGAAAGATCCTCTATCTTGATCTCTAATTTTTCCAATTCCTCTTCTGCACTTATAAAGGATCAAACCCATATACAATTCTCTAGTAGCAGAACAACCACAATACATAAACAATGAAGAACAGTTTATGAACCTGATCAAATAAAGAGGAAAAATATGGAAAGTATAGATTTTGAATTAGGGGCCTTATCGTATTCATTACTGAATATCTATAGGGCTTTACCAACTTCCTCGCTTAAATTATCAGAAAACTAAGACACAACGACATTGGCATGTTCAATACTAATGGCATAGAACCTCTTGAACCAACAGCCCTCTAACCTCTAGCTTTAACCCACAATTTTTTTCTCTCCAATCCAACACTAATGTCCTGCACTCACATAATTAAACTTTTAAGCAAGTCCACTTTCGCATTACTATGCAGTCATCCTTGCAAACATTCCTACGCCAACCCATAAATGAGGGTTCAAAAATTTTAGAAGTAACGCCAAAATTTGGTAAAAAGGGTTGTGTTTGTTCCCGCAGGAACTATCTAGCAAAAATTAGGCCTCAGAAATTGGGAAAAACAAGGAGAATCAATTGTTTGTTTCTTGCCAACATTGTCCGACTCACCAGCTGCATTGTTCTCTATAACATTCACCTTCTCCAAGAGTACCACAAAGTCATCGTACAAATCTTTCACCGCTGCTAGTGTCGGCCTCTGCATAGGGCTTAGCAAAACGACAACAGCTTAGGGTTTAGCAACATGACATCGTCGAAGCCATCTTCGAGAAGCTCCGCTATCCGGTCATAATCGTCATCGCCTCCTTCGTCTGAACTTATGTCTAGTCGAGTACCCAAAGGTCTCGATTTCTTCTGAGAAGTAACAGAAAGCGAGAGGTGATATCATGGTAGCATGTTTATGGTGATTGGAGGGTTGAATCCGATGGTTTGCATGCGGAAAAATTCAAGGGTTTTGGTCTGGAAATCGATCATTCCAAAGGGTTTGTGGCTTGAGACTTGGGAGAGAGAGAGAGAGAGAGAGAGAGAGAGAGAGAGAGAGAGAGAGAGTGCTTCTATGACACGCAACTCTAACGTGCCCACAAAAAGGCTTTTTGAATTTTGAGTCAGTGGATGGATTTTGAGTTGGTGGTGATCAAACTTAGAGCAAGTCCAATGGGGGATGGATAGTCATTTTTCATCCCCAAATGCAAAAATCAGAGCTCCAATGGGGATGGAAAATGGCAAAGATGGATATATCTATTCCCAAATGACTACAGCTATAAGTGCCACATCATCAAATGATTCAAACCAACTGATTCTACTAAAAAATGGACGGCCGGAGTTACCTGAATTAGCCGGAATTTCAAAATTTATTGCCGGAATCTGGAAATTTCTGCAACTCCTTGCCGCAGTAACCAAACCAAGCCGGAATCCAGTGAGAGAGAGTGGTGAGAGAGAGAGATCTTGGCCAGTGAGAAAGAAGGGAGATCGACGGGTCACCGGAATTGCAACTGAAACAGTGCAACGAGGGTTTGATCTGGTGTGAGTTCACGCTGGTTTCATGGCTGGGCTTGAGAGAGAGAGAGAGAGAGAGAGAGAGAGAGCGAGCTTGTGTGTTGAGGTTTCATGGCTTGTGAGATTTGTGATTTCACGCTGGAAGGGTTTTGGTTTGGACTTTGGACTGTGCTGTGAGAGAGAGAGAGTAAAAGTTGGGAATCTTGGAACAGCTTGGAAAAATCTGACCGTTGGGGGAAAAAATAACCGATGAACGGCTATAAATATTAGTAATAATTCTAATCGGTGAATTATTTTCACCACTAAAAATAATTGGGTGGACGGAAATTAGTTGGGGAAAAATTTGGACGGAAATGAATATAAAAAATAAATTTTAATTTTGCATGAATCAGATAAGGTCACTTTTTCTCTTCCCTTGACTCAGGCATCAGAAAACCTCAATGTGATAGACCAAACTTGGGAGAATTTTCTCTTCCCTTGACTCAGGCACCAGAAAATCTCAATATGATAGACCATACTTGGGAGAATTGAAAATTTTCATCTTAAAAAGCCTATTTTTGTATATAAAACACTTATTTTTCATATATGCAATAGATATTAGATTGCAATTAAGTATAACTATTATTTTATTTATATTAGATTTTGTTAGCGTATCGTACATATCCCGATACGATTCATAAAATGAAATAAACAATACACGACACGTATCCCGATTTGAAAACACTATAATTTGTAAACTAGATAAAAAGCCTTTGGACAACTTGGTTGGGTATTGATTAATAAGAAAAAACATAAGAGCTTTCTCTACAGTGTTTGCTTTTGAGTTGTTCTTGTGTATCCTTTCATGTAAGATCCCCCTGCGTCACAACCCAAAGGACACATGACAGAGCTCCCTTGCGTTCTCAATATGGTTTCCATCTTCGTTGATTTTTCTTTCACCCACTTCCTTCGAACTTAACATATGTATGCTACTCCCCTAACACAGCAGCATGTGTATAATAAGGTGCACACACTCTTATAAGCGTGTAGCTCATAACTCTTTCTTTTGATTTCTTAGGAAAGTATTCATCAAAATTCACTTCAGAAACACATCCAAAACTCATCCATTATTCAAGTAGATTTCATGAACCCTATTTTTGATGAATAATTACTCAAAGTTAGAAAGACAAAATCGAGAGAACTGTCAGCTGTCAAACTTCACTGCGCCTTAATTTATGTAGTTCTAGATAGAAAAATTGTGTTGAGCAAGTTCTGTCTTGTTTACTTTGACATTCAGAAGTTGCCCTACTTTAGTCGAGGCAACATGAATTACATTTATCATCCGTGCGTAAAATAGTTAGCAAACCAAAATGTCATCTAGAGCAAATGACGTTTCCAAGGGAAACTAAAACTTCACACTGGAATGAGTACCTCAGCGAGCAGATACTCGCATATGCGGGGGAGAGCAATAGCCTTCAGGCTTATCCGGTGGGAACTTTTATTATTGGCAAACCCAATAAGACAATTGACACAATCCATAAAGCAGTCCCCAACGACCTGTTCAAAATGTTCCAAGATAACTGCATAGTTTTTTGGCCGTTAGTAGTTGTTGAAGTGACGAGAGGAAGGAAAACACCAAATTCATAAAAAGATTAATGTCTCAGTCTCCTAATAAAGATACTCATTTTCAAGCCTCCATGACTTGCCTACCAAAATAACTCTTAAACAAGAGCTAGAAACTCTCAAGAAGGACGAAGTTAAAGAAGAAAGCTAGGTTTTCACCCTGTTCAACATTTTCAAATGCGCTTTCCACAATTGGCTCCAAGCCATCATCTGCAGCAGCTGTAAAAATCATAAAAACACTCACCAGCCTGACTTTATGCTTCCAACTTCAGATTTTATCATCTGCAATTACAGCAGCAAACATGATTTCGCAAACATCTAATGGATATGACAATTGACTACCAGCAATCTGATCACGAGACATACTTGAACAATGCAATCAACAATCAGTCTCCGTACGGTTTCACTGTGACTGCTCCGCATAAGAATGACAAATGGTTTTAGGATGTCATTTTGAAATGTGAAATTGGCGCACACTCCAAGTACTTCATACCAAGTTATCTTAGAGAATCAATAGCATACATAGCAATTTTCTCATCATGATGACTGCTAGCAGAAATAAAATGATTTGCCAGGACACCATATCCTTGCCCATACCTGAAAAGAGTATTAAGTTATTGGTAGAAAGAAACATCAAGATTGTTAACAAGTCTATCGTTACTGCACAAGCACATCATACATGTCGTCACTTAATGAGGCGCATGAGAGATAATTAATGTCGTAAACAAAGGGAACTTTCTCGGAGATCATTTACAGGTTTTCATCACTCCAATAAACAATGTCTAAACACATAAATAAAACTCAGACAAAAATCTGGCCGAACACAGCCATGCACTGACATTTTTCTTTGAATGTTTGCTTGTTGATGCAAAAGCGTTGGATTATTTTCTTTCACCAGGGAAAATTTTGGTCTAAGACAAGATACAAAACTAACAATAGAGGGAGTATTGTGCGATAAGTATGCAATAGTGGATATCAGGCTAGGCAATTTCTGAAATCATCAACAACATGTTTAAACTCAATGACACGCATGTTTCAACTCTCTTAAGCTTAATTTGCCATATCTTAACGCTATCTTCACATGTAGAAGCATATTTTTTACACAATGGAAGTACATTAACAAATATTAGCACTTGCATGGATAGGGATATATTTTGTGAGGTCAGGAAAGCATTAAGATTATTTCTAAACATAGATCTGGAAGGAAGCAACAAGTGCTTCTCCCACATCTTTTATTCAGTTATGCTTCTCTTTTGTCCTTTGCATTTGAACAAGGGGCTACCATTTGATTTTAGCACCCTCTCTTGGGATCCCACATTGACAAGGTAGCAATTTCTCTTAGCACTCTTGTGAACTCTATCTCTATGCTTCAGTCTAAATCAGCTGGCCCTAGAAATCATTTGGCCTGCCCCTCTGGAGTGGGCTTGCTGCACGAATGGAGGCCCATACCCCAGCGTTTCCAGTAAGAATACTAAGGGACTAGACCAAGTAATAACAACTCCTCTTGTTTCTGCCGGTGAAGAAGGTACAAGGGCATCTACAACCCAACATTAACATTAAAAACCCATTGTGTCAATAACAGAGTCATCAGATTCACCACCGAATCATAAAATATTTCTGATTCGCCCCATTTTTAAGGGCGAAGCAGCCCGTTCGGTGGTGATTCAACAGTCACCAAGTACACGGGGTCTCAAAAACCGGATTCGAACTGGCTGGCCTGCACCTAATTGGCTGGTTTAAAACAATGGCAATTACTTAAGAAGCAACAAATTTGCAAAAGCTTCAAGTACTGACTATTTCATATAACTGTGTTATGTCCAAATTAAACGCAACATAGATGCACAAATAGCGGCATACAAAAAAGCAAACTGAAGGATCACATAATCAACAGTACCAGTTTGTTTACTTATTTTTTTTTCTAGTCTTTAGTCTTTTTTATGTGTTACAGCTTCTGGGGTGGGGTTGAGCTGGTTGGGGATTTTTGTTTTCTTTTGAAATTGTTAACAAGAAGGATAAGTAGATGGCAAGGACATGCCCCAACCAAAGTCTCAAGCTCGAATCCACGTAAGGCTCAACCCAGTGAATTTATCCCTGCAACCAAGCGGTCATGAGATTTGGCAACAGAGCTTCCCTATGGATAAGTAGGCCACTGTAAGAAGCCCAAACACCTCATTACCATGTTTCAAAATAAAAAGAAATGGACAGAAAATGGATAGAAAGGAAAAAAGTTTGCCTATTAGCAAACAAAGGACACATCAGTAATCAGCTTTTCATACTAAAATATCAGTTCCATAATTGTACGGACTACAAACCTTGACTAATAGTTTTGCACATAATGAATGTTGGAAAACCTAGGCAAACCGTTTTTAGAATTCAAAATTCCTTTTTTATGCCTCAAGAACACATGAGAAATACATTCATATGCTATTCCACATACTTTTTTATAGTTCTGCAAAATCAACCCCACCGTACAAAACAGGTCAACCTAGCAGACCTAAAGCTACAGTCCTACAATTAGATGCCTATAAACGCTGCACAAAGCTACTATCCAGGTAATATTATGTGTAGAACTAACTAAAGGTGAATGGTAAGAAAATTACCAAGCGTATACGTGCAAGCTAAGAACACGAGCTGGAGTCTGTTTCAGTTCTTCGGTTGACACATTACACAAAGCAGTGAAAAACTCCACTACCGCTTCACTGGGCAATTTAATACTATTTACAAACACTTGTTCTGCTGGTTTCCTGGCCAACTCTCTCAGAGATTGAGGTATAGCATCCCTGGAGATTTGATTTGATCCTTGCATGACAGTTCCAGTAATAGCAGGAATTGACATGATGTATTCAAGCCGAGAATTGCACTCCAGATCTGCATTCCATGTGTCTTAAAGGGCATCAGTCTCGGAGTCACACAAAGCTAGTAGAGTCCTCAATGCTTCCACATTTTTACCACACGTCCTTTGGTGCGTGCAGGAAATTAAATCTGAGATGTAAAAAAAACCAACAGCCTGAATGAATGTTACAGGTGGTATCACATTTAGGTCGAAAGAGAAGCAATGAACACCTTGTTCCCATGAGTTTGCTATACTTTCCAAAAAAGAAAAAACAGAAAATTACTTTTAACATCTTCAATCACAAAAGAAATGTAATACAAATATCAACAACAAAACATAAGAAAATGTTATACAGTAATTTAAAGAGAGGAAATTTACCTAACTAAAGATGTTAAAAAAGCATAGCACATGGTATCCATTCTCTTAATCCTTCCATACAGAGAACAACTTGGCTCATTGTCTCCTTCCTCCATAGTAACAGAAAAAGTTGCGAGCAAAGGCCATCCTACAGCTTCAACCATTGGTTTTACAAGTTCGATCTGATATGAAGTATGAAAGACTCCTCTCTTCATTCCTTGACTGCGAAAAATAGCCTGTGTTTGTTTAATGACAGCTTTGCTTTCAGACATTGTGTCCATTAGTGAATTCCTCCTCGGTAGAGCCAGATTAAGAATGTTAACAAGGCAACCTCTCTCTTCTGCTTCTGGCTTCTGTCCGCTCTTTTTCCAAGAGCAACCGAGTCATCTTTACTTTTTATCTCTTCTTCAAAACGATGGAATCATAGATATCCTCCAGAAGTTCCATCAGAGCACACTCTTCAGCATCATTCATGGCATTCATGCGTATCAAATAAGCCTTGGACATTTTAGGCCATACCATCGGATTATGTGCATCAGTATTCAACATTACAACTGCACATACAAGGACATATGCGGTATCTACATTCTTAAAAAAGACCTGGATTATCTGCACAGTAACTGCAAGAGGTAAAACAAAGTTTATATTAAATTACTAGCTGACAACAAGAATGGGTTTATCATGGGTTCTTCGGTAAGTACCATTTGGGGTATATTAAATTACCATTTGGGATAAGACCTGATTCCAAAAGGTTCCCTTCTCCCCATAATCAATATTAAATTACCATTTGGGATAAGACCTTGTAGGGGTTCGATTTGACGAGATCTTGACCATGGTTCGGGTCTGGCTCCTTCTTACGCCGCTCCGTGCTCCGGCCGCCTGACCTGCAACAAGTCACTAGGGCTATGGTTGCCCAGTGACCCTCCGATGGTCAAGTTAAGATGTAGGGAGAAGTGTATAGGTCTAGCGTTAGGGTAGAATGGCATACCTTTCTAGGTTAGTATCCCTTTGTATTTATAGACCTTAGTTTGCTTGGCCTCCAAGCTAGCGCGTGGAGGGTACACTCGGGTAACCGCCTCGGGCGACGTCATATGTGATGCAGGGGATAAAACGATTACAGAGCACATGGCCAGGTTAGACCCCAATGATTACCTCATGGCACAACTGCATGGGCCCTCATGGAGTAACCATTTTCGTTCAAGCGGCCTCGGGGAGTCAGGGTCAGGTATGCCCCGCGCCTCTAAGCAATGGCAGAGGCCCGACCGGCCAAACGCTCCTTACCAAGCGACATACCGGTGGAAGCACCATGATCCTCCTGACTCTCATGTCAACGAGCCGGCATCCTCACCACAGTTCGGTGCGACGTGGCTCGGTGGGACAACCGAGCCCCAGTTCCAAAGCCACTACAATAGCCCATCAACTCGCTGGAGCGTCATCTTTGAGCTCGAGGGAGTTGATTATGCTCACGAACTGCCACTTTGTTGGAGTCCTCCATCCGCAGGTAATCGAAGCGGAAAGCGGCCTCTATAATCGTCAGACTGCTAGCCCCAGCCCTAGGAGCCACGTGTAGATCATCGCTAGGCTGTTTCGTGCTGGTAAGTGTCTCGGCACGTGCTGCATCAATTGATTGGTACGAAACGTCCCCTCGGGGACACTTGTCAGTCACCCAGTGGCTCGGTTATCGGTGTTCCGACTTTCGCGTGGGCTTTTCGGTACTAACCATTCGATGACCGCCACGCGTCAAGGATCCGACGGCTTGGTGTGAGGCAATTCGTTTCCCACGCACCCCTTCGAATCTCCCCTTATAAAAGGGTGGTTGGAGAACAGAAGACACCTTTCTTCTCTCTCTCTTCTGCTCCAGTCACTGCCACCGCTGTTCTTCGTATTCGATCAAGTTTCCAAGCGCTTTGGTGGCAGATCTTCTCACGAATCTCAAGCATATTGATCTCCTTACGCTAATCTTCAATTTTTAGGCCTTTTTCCTCGTTTTTCATAGCTTTTTGAGTGTGTTGAGGCAGAGACGCCATTAGCCGTTGTCTGAAGCGTGGTTGTGCACTGTTCAAGGCACTATTCATGTTCTTCCGGACGCATATATTCTTCCCAAGGCGTATCTCCTTCCCAAGGCCATCGAGATATCTCCCGGCCCTAGGTGTTCTTCCCGAGGAAGGATATCCTATTATTGCCCGCAACCTAGAGGATCCAAGGAGTGATGACCATTCCGTCCCGAGCGTTAGATCTTTTTTTTCCCCCTAAGCTTGTAGCTAACGGGTCCTTCACATCCCTTTTTGCTAGGTAGGGGTGAATGGTTGTTGAGGTCTCTTCCAACAGTTCTAGTAGCTCCGCATCCTCTCTTGTTATCGACGAGCAGATATGCGAGACCCTTCGGCTCCGAGCATTCTATTGAACTCCAATCGACCTCATTGAGCCCTTTGATCCTCTGAGATCCCCAAGCCCGGTGACATCGTTTGATCCTCGGGAGATGGAGGCTCCTAGCACCTCAGATCAAGGACCGAGGCCTTTTGCGAATTCCCCCGAGGAGATTCGGGTACGCAGGAGGGCGGTGAGGCTGTGCCCTTACCAGAACCAGTTCTTCAGTGGTGCACCGGGCACCTACGAGGAATTTAGGAGGGTCTATAGCATTCCTCCGAACGTCTAGGTTTGGCTGCTACCAACCACCGACCCTCGCCAATTGTTGACCTTCCCCCTTATGGCTATCACCGAGGGTGGGATCAAGTACCCCCTTCACTAGTTCGTGCATCGAGTGCTTCGGACCCTATTGCTTACCTCCTCCCAGTTCACAGTTAACTCTTACTGGGTCATCACAAGCATCATAGAGCTGAGGCGGCAGTATAACCTGATGTTCGGGCTGGAGGAGCTCTTCGGGGTGTATCAGGTTGGGGTCAACTGAGACAATGACCAATACTACCTTTCCTATTGGTCAGGATACGATGAATTTCCGATCGATCATCTGCCCGACTCCGAAGAATGGGCGGGCATATATGTCTCAGTATCCGGGAACTTTATGTTTGGACCCGGTGAAAACCTCGATACTGGGACAACGGTTCAATTTGGGACTGGTACAACTGGTCCGTAGATTTCCCTCCTTCAAGCGTTGCATGTTACTTTTTCTCCTTTCATATTTTGATTTTTTTTATGACATTTTGCAGATAAAGGGATCATGCAGAGCTTCCAGGAGAGGGCGAACCGAAGCCTCATCAACGCTGCATTTGCTATCCCGCTCACAAACCGACTCGCATCGGACCTGCTTGGTTACGTTCCAACTTACACAGGGTATTTAAAGAAGAAACCAAGGTGGCAAGGAGTCCCGAGGGCAGGTCGAGGAAGAGGAAGAGGGAAAGAAGGAAGAGGAGGAGGACTTGGAGCTCCAGAGGCTGTGGCGAGCAACTCTCCCCATTGGGGTGTTATTGGCGAAGAGATTGACCGAGAGACTCCCGAGCGAACCGGGCTAAGCGATGACATGGTAGGTCGTGGTGAAAGGGTGGTGCTGAACTTGAGGCGGAGGCCGAGGGGCCGTGGCGTCAGTTCTCCTCCTGGGGCGATAGGTGCCAGAACTTCAAGGGTTGCCCCTATTTCACCGGAGGAGCTGACGGAGAAGAGGGTGAGGCACGAGGCGGGGTACAGCAGCCGAGGGAAAGAAAAAGAGACGATTGTCATTTAAGAGGAGGAGGAATATGACGATGAGTCTGGCAGTGAGGAGACCGAAACTGAGACTAAGGTCCGAGCGAGGGAGGTCCCATGGGCCCCCGAGTTCCATCACTTCAGTTGACGCTAAATCCACCATGTTGACAGCGCATCTTGGAACATCAGGACAGCCTACGGGGTGCTTTCAGCCTGCATTCTCCTGAGGATGCCAAAGCCGTCACCAGGCCCACCAAAGACTTGGTGGGGGAAATAGCACAATCACTGCTCAATGTAAGCTTCCTTGTTTCCCCCTTTTCCCTTCGCTTGAATGCTGGACTTTTGTAATGTTTTCTTCCATTTCCTGTTGGCAGGCTGGCGCTCGGGCTTTGGAGATCCACAAGAAGTGCACGGGGCAAGACCAGGAGATTGAGGAATTGAAGAGGGCCCTGGCATCGAGGGAGGATGACTTGAGGGTGGCTTGGGAGGCTTGCGATCTTTATTAGGTGGACTTCCTAAAGGCTGATGGAGAGAGGGTGGCTGCGGAGAACCGAGCCAAAGATGCCGAGGAAACCGCAGACACTTTGAAAGCCTCCCGAGCCCAGGAGGTCAACGCTGCCGGAGTAGAGTACAAAATGTAGGTCCGGGAGATTGAGGCCAAGCTACACAGAGACCGTTTCCGGGACAAAATGCGGTATGGTTACGAGTTTCTATTGAGCCAGCTTGATCTTCTCGAGGATTCAGAGCTTTACGCCATCCCCGAGCCGCCTCCTGAGGAGCTCATCCTGCCCGAGGAAGAGGATGAGGAAGTGCCAAACCTCGACACCCAGGCCACCCCCGCAGACCAGACCGACCCCAACACCACTGCTGCAGCTGATTCTTAGGATGACTCCCTTCTCTTCTTGGAAAATGCTTGATTTTTTTATTTGAACTTTGACTGGATGGCTCCAAACATTTGGAGTTTGCTGTTCCAGGGTTGTGTAATTAATTTGGCTGTGACTAGCGCCGAACAATTGGCCTAAGCCAGATCACTTGTAATAGTTAAGTAGGTTTTTGATTTGCACTATACACTGTCTTGCAGTTTTTTGCACATAAACGCTCTTTTTCAAACACTTGTGTTCTATCTCCGAAATGCTTGCATGTGTTTGAGGTTGTTGCTAGGGTATGCCTGTGCCCCCTGCTTTGGGTAAGCTTGTGAATTGGAAGAACAAGGAATAACCAAAGCATACTCAGGGAACTAATATGTTTAAAAAATTGAATTGTCAGTGCCCCCTGCTTCCTGCTTCGGGCGGGCTTGCAAACCATACAAGCAAGGCTGGAACTGAAGCAGAGTAAGAGGAAAGATGCTTTTTGAAAAAAGTGATTTTCCGATGCCCCCTGCTTCGGGCGGGCTTGCACGGAGTTAGGCGAGGTAAACCGAAGTATTTAGATGAAAATTATTTTTAAATTTCCCAAGCCCCTGCTTTGGGTTAGGCTACCTTGGCTACGCGGGGGGGATGCTCGAACCGAGGGGGTGGGCAAGTAATGTCACATGTTGGGACAAGTCTGCTAGGAGATTTATAGTGGGGTCCCGTATGGGGCTGGAGTCGGCCAGGGGTCAGGGACGCAACGTATCCGAGCAGTGAGTGGCTTTATGATGGATCGAGGTGAGGGGCTCGGGGAAATGACCGAGTGTGCTTATAATGATCCGTCGAAAACCCGAATGACCGTGTTGGTCGGGACGACTTAGTGGGAATTACGCCCGAAGGGTTTACCTTTTAGAGGGCCAAATCCCGGAAGTCGAAATAAAACGGTTTATGCAAGAATAAATCGAGTGATGGAAAGTAAACAACAGTGAAAATGAGAACAAGTGCTAGGAAAGAAAAGATAGCGTTTCACTGAAACTTATCCAAACATTGTCATTACATTGATAAGGTGCTTCGAAAACAAAGAAACTTGGAAAACAAAAAAACATATGAGGGGGGAATGCCGATAGAGTCCTGCATCGAGGCAACCGCTAACCATAGAACTTCTTCAGGTTGTTAACATTCCAGGATTTTGCAATAGGAGAACCATCCAGCTTTTCTAACTTGTAATTTCCCGAGCCTAGGTGTTTAAGGACACGGTATGAGCCCTCCCAGTTGGCATCATCTTTCTTTTCTTGAACTTCTCGACCACCTTCTTCCAGACAAGATCGTCAGGCTTGAACGACCAAAGGCAGACGCTTCAGTTGTAGCCCTTGGCAACCTCTTGTTGATACGAAGCAAGCCCTATCCTCGCGTTTTCGCGCTCTTCTTCTGCCAAGTCGAGATCCAAAGAGATAGCGTCATTATTGATCGACTCGTCAAAATTTTCAGTACAGATCGTGGGAAGCCCAACCTGGAGGGGAATGACGGCCTCCATCCCAAATGCCAAGGAGAAAGGGGTGCGTCCGGTGGAGCGCCGGGGGGTAGTTCGGTAGCCCCAGAGTACTTGTGGTAATTCATCGGCCCATTTGCCCCATCGGGATTCGAGTCAGAGCTTGAGTTAAGAGGATATGGCTTTGTTGGCAGCTTCGGCCTGCCCATTGCCTTGGGGGTACGCCAGAGTGGATGTGTCCCATTTGATGTCATACTTGTTGAGGACGGCCCTATATTTCTGCCTGGTGAACTGCTTCCCGTTGTTAGTGATGATCGCAAAGGGTACACCGAAGCGAGAGATGATATTTCACCAGACGAATGACATCGGCTTCCTCGATGGTCACCATGGGGTCGGCCTCGACCCATTTGGAGAAAGAATCGGTGGCGGTTAGGAGAAACTTGAATCCGTCGAGCGCAATTGGGAGCTTGCCCACGATGTCCATGCCCTACTGCGAGAATGGCCATGGACCGGTGAGAGGGCTGAGGTCTCGAGCGAGCTGGTGAATGATGGGAGAAAACATCTAGCACTTTCGGCACCGTTTGACATACTCCTCGGAATCATGCTTCATTGTCGGGCCACTAATAACCCTGAGTAACGGTTCGGTGAGCGAGGGAACGTCCTCCTGAGTGACAACCACTACCGCCAGTGTGAAGCTCTTTAATGATGTCAGGAACCTGGTGTGGGTGTGCCACCAACAAGTATGGGCCGGTAAAAGACCGTCAGTATAGCTTGCCATTGGGGTTTAACCAGAAAAGAGCAGCCTTGTTACGGAGTCGGTGAGCTTCCTTTTTATCGGAGGGGAGAATATCATCCCAAAGATAACTGACAATTTCGTCCATCCAACTCGGTTCGAGCTCGATATTGAGGACTTCATGATCTAGAACGTCAAGCGCAAAACTCGGTTTATCGAAAGTGCCATCCCAAAGATAACTGACAATTTCGTCCATCCAACTCGGTTCGAGCTCGATATTGAGGACTTCATGATCTAGAATGTCAAGTGCAAAACTCGGTTTATCGAAAGTGCCGAAAGAGATAGAACGATGTCCAGAGGCCGAACATGTCGAGGCAAGTCCTGCAGGGGCGTCGGCGTGTGCATTTTTCTCTTTAGAGATGTGTTCGATCCGGATGGCCTTGAAGCTTTTGGTAAGTCGGATAGCAGAACTGAGGTAAGTTCGCATGCGCTCGTCCCGAGCCTCATATTCTTCGGTGAGCAGATTGACAACTAGCTGAGAGTCTCTATAAACGACGAGCTCTTCAATGCTGAGTGCTTTGGCGGTCTTGAGTCCTGAGATTAGGGCTTCGTATTCGGCCTCGTTGTTTGAAGCTGGGAAGCTTATGGAGAGAGAGCTTTCATGCAGGATGCCAGTAGGAGAAAGGAGTACGATCCCAGCCCCAGCGCCTCAGCTGTTGGAGGTTCCGTCGACGTACATTTTTTAGACATCGCCATGGAACAACTTCCAAGCGGTGTTGGGGTTAGCTTGGAGCGCAGCTTTGGGATTGGGGTCAAGACCAGGGTGGTGGAATCGCTCGGAGTAAGTTCGGCGATGAAATTAGCAAGGGCCTAAGCTTTGATGGCCGTTCGGGGCTGGTAGTAAATTTTGTAGTTTACAAGTTCCACGACCCATTGGGAAATTCAGTCGGAGAGGTCCGCTTTCCGGTGGAGAGATTTGAGAGGGAACTCGGTGAGAACGATGATTCGGTGAGCCTAAAAGTAGGGAGCAAGCTTTCGAAAGGCTGAGACGAGGGCGAGGACAAGCTTCTCTAGAGGCAGATAACTCATCTCGGCAGGTGTCATCATCTTACTGGAATAGTAGATGGGCTGGTGGTCTCGCCCCTCCTGGTGAACGAGCACCGAGCTTATGCCGCGTGGGGAGACGGCTAGGTATAAGAACAAATCTTCCTGGTCCTAAAGCGTGACAAGGAGCGGAGGCTCGGAGAGGTAAGCCTTTAGTCGTTGTAGTGCTTAGTCACATTCATCGGTCCAGTTGAAAATACGTCGGCTGCCTTTCAAAAGAGCGAAGAATGGCTAACACTTGTCGAAGGACTGACCAATGAATCGGTTAAGAGCAGCGGCCATGCCAGTGAGACGTTGGACATCCTTCTTGTTGTGCGGAGCAGAGAGCTTTTCAATTGCAAGGAGTTGCGCAGGGTCTGCCTCAATTCCGCATCGAGAGATAAGGTGACCGAGGAACTTTCTTGAACTGACACCGAAGGCACACTTTTCCGTGTTAAGCCGAAGCTTATGAGTCTTGAGGATCTCGAAGACTTCGACAAGATGGGCTAGGTGGTCACTGGCCAGCATGCTCTTTACCACCATGTCGTTAATGTAAGCCATCATGGTGTCACCCAGTAAATGCTCGAACATTTTAGTTATCATACGCTGAAGTGTTGCCCCGACATTTTTAAGGCCGAAAGGCATAACGAGATAGCCGAAAATACCATACGGGGTGATGAAGGCCGTGTTCTCAACATCGCCTTGGCTCATTGCTATCTGATGATAGCCTCGGTAGGTGTCCATAAAATTGGGTCATGACCGGCGGTGGCGTCGACTAACTGATCGATCCTTAGAAAGGGGAAAGAAGTCCTTCAGGCAGGCGTCGTTGAGATTGGAATAATCAACGCCACTCGCCACTAGCCGTTCTTTTTCTTAACAACCATGATGTTGGCTAACCACTTTGGGTATTGAACCTCAAGGATGGCCCGGACATTGAGGAGTCAGCCAACTTCTTCGATGACGGCCTCAGAATGAACCGGGGAGGACCACCTTGCTAGCTGCACAATCGGACGTCTGCTTTTGTCAGTGTTGAGCTCATGGCAGATGAACGAAGGATCGATCCCGGGCATCTCGTACGGGGTCCAGGCGAATACCTTGATGTTTCTCTTTAGGAAGTCAACCATTTGGCTCCGTTCGGTATCGCTAAGTGAGGATCCATCAAGGAAGAAATGAGAGCTGTCCTCGTCAATGGGACGGTGATGAGGTATTCGATTGCCTTTTCGTTGGCCTTTCTACCAATGTCTTCAAGGATAGGGGCGTCGGGAACCTCGATGAGGTTAACCCGGATGTCAGTTTGTTGCTTCGAACAGTGTTAACGTAGCATCTTTTGGCAGCAGTTTGATATTCGTAAAGGTCTTCCTGACGTCCATAAGCGCTAATGAATTGGACCACTTGGTGATAAGTGGAGGCAATAGCCTTCATCTTATGGAGCCAAGTGCGCCTGACAATGGCATTATAAGGGCTAGGTACGTCCCCAACAACAAAATCCATATTGTGTGTTACCGACCTGGCGCGAATGGGAAGGGTAATCATGCCAAGAGGCCACACCGAAGCCCCGTTGAAGCCAATTAGGGGGACCTCGGAGGGACGGAGGTAGATCTCGGAGAGTTTCAAGTCTTTGAATAGAGAATAGTACATAACCTCTGCCAAGCCGCCCTGGTCAACAAGAACGCGCCGAACGTTAAAGGTCTCGATGTAAAGTGTGACCACGAGGGCATTATTGTGCGGGAGCTGGACGAGATCTAGATCCTCCTTGGTGAACGAGATAGTCCACTTGGAGCCATCGTCACGCTTGGGCTCGGGACCAACTAACATGACTTGATTGGACAAAGAAGCGTAGTTGAGTTCGGCACGGATGACGTGGGTGGCTTCGACATTTAGGGGACCATGGATTGTTTAAATCTCCTCTTCATTGTGGGTCTCGGCTCGCTATGCCCGAGCCCTGGTTTTGTCATGGTCGATGAGATTACTGAGGTGGCCAGCCGCAATAAGCTGCTCGAAGTAAGCATTGAAGGGCTTGCATGCGGTGGTGAAGTGGCCCTGCTCGTTATGGTAACTGCATCGAACGATTGGATTTTTAATCTTCCCGTTCTCAGCGCCAAGCTTCTGGATTTTTCCTCTCGGCCTTGGACATGATTAACTGGCACCATCCTTCAATACGGGTCATGAGCTCCTTCATGGACCCAGGCTTGTGCCGAGCCAGGTCATCATATACCTGCTCGTCCTGCGAAGTGAGACTGAGCTTAAATCCTCGAGCTGAGATAACCCCGTCGCATCCCTCGATTTCGTTGAAAGCTCTGCTTCGTTTACTTCCGTGTAGAAGAATATTACCCCAAGCGTAGGGTTTGAATATCGATGAAGCAAAATAATCCGGAGAAGTCCGGGATCGTACCCAAGGGAAAACTAGTACGGCTTGCCTCGGATTTTTAGATGCAAGTAAGGTTTTCGACTTTTAGCCAGTCAACTTGGTTTTACTTTGAAAGGTAGAATTAAAATGGCTAAATTAAAAAAAATGAATTAACTAGGAAAATATAGGTTAGGTCTAAGAATCCTAGCATTCATGACTCGGGCTAAATCGCAATTTTCACCAATTCACGCGATTTAAAATACACAATTGGAGGTATCTAAACCGGGAAATAGAGATTCGATTATCAAGCTAGCTCTAGAATTCATTCGATAACCACCTCGAGCGTCAGAGCTCTAAGCATCATGTGTGGTGAGTAGGCGATGCTCCCACCTACACATGATCAAAGAGGTTAACACCTCGGCGATTTACCAAACAAATCCGAACCCCACATTAATTTTCAAATCTAAAAATTAAAGCTTTATTGGTGAAAAATACAATTTTTGCCCAAGCCATGGGATGCTAATCATCCCATGACCTAACCCTTGAAACTACTCACACATATCTAGAGAGATAAGAGCAAGCAAAAATCTACTAAACATAATTGAAATGCAAGACTAGAAGAAAATTAGCTTAAAAGATAGATCGGGAACTAAGAAACAACTTTAATTAAAGCAAGAGTAGCAAAAGACAACTAATAAAGGCTGGAAATTAAGAATTAAGTGCTGAAAATGAAGAACAAGGCAAGAACAATTCAAAAAGCTGAAAAGTAATCTAAGCTAGATCTAGAAAATTGTACCAAAAACGTTCTATTCTAATTGTTTCGGATCCCTTTTTTACATCATCTTTGGAATATTCCCTGAATATGCCCCTCTAGTGCCCTCGGCATCGCTGGCAACGGCCATAAGCTAGGCCACTAAGGGGCTCGGCATCGATGCCAAGCGAAACATCCCATCGCTGCCGAAGGCCTTAAGGAGCTGGGCTGCTAAGCATCTCGGCATCGATGTCAAAAATGGCATCCCATCGATGCCGAGGCCCATAAGGATCTGTGCCTTGCTTTTGCCCGGGCAATGCTCGAGCGTCGCCTGTCTTGCCTTGGCGTCGGCTGCTTCTGCCTTGGCCATGCTTCTTCTGCCCTGGCAATGGCTTCTTCTGCCCGGGCTGAACTTCTCGCTTTGGCTCTGCCTTGGCGTTGCTCAGCCGTCGGTCACGCCTTAGCCTTGGCCTCGCCTTGCTCAGCCTTGACGTCGGGTAACTTTTGCCTTAAGCTTTAAAGCTCCTTATTGAGTGATTTTCCTACAAAACAAACCAAACAACTCTGCAAGGCAACTAAGTTAAAAACAATTAATTAAAGAGTAAATTAAACTAAACCTAGACACTAGCGCACCCTTTCATTACATTTCTGGGTGCTTATCAAGCTCCCAGTAACAACCGGCGTACTGGCCGAGCGTCTCGTCGTTTCATTTGCGCAATGCGAGAAGAGAGTCGATTTAATTTCCTTCTCCTGCTTGTTGCTGGTAACGAACCGAGCCATAAAGGCGTCGCAAAGGGAATCGAACGAGGAGATGGATCGGGCGGGCAGCTGGTTAAACCACGTGAGGCCAAGGTTCCCGAGGCTTGCTGGGAAGACTTTGCATAGAAAAGCGTCGTCCGAGGGCTCGTTTCGCAGGAACAGAGACATAACGTGCTTGTACTGCACCAGATGAGTGTATGCCTCGGTCTTACCGTCGTACTTAGCAAACTTGGGTTGGGTGAATCCTTTGGGGGGGTGACAGAATCGATCTCTCTTGTGAATGGAGAGGTCGTGAGTCTCTCGAGTCGGGCGTCGCGATGAGGTCGGGACCGTTTGGACACTCGGTCGCAGAACGCTTTTTTAGGGCGAGATGGTCCAATCTTCCGTACTCCTTTCTCTTCGGCAGAACACTTCCCAACTTTTGGGGGGAGCGTTCGTGCCGGTCCTTTTTGTAGCTATCTCGAGGGTGGTGCTCGGTGACCGGGCTCCTGTCGCGATCATTTTTGGAGTGCGTGATGATCGGGCTTTTTCCTCATCCATTGTTTAGACGCTTGCGGTACCCCTTGGTTTGGTATCCCACGAGGCCATCATCCTCCTTTGTGATTTTCATGAAACTGAGGGTGGGCTTGGCACACCCCTTTCTGATTCTGACAGAGTGGGTGGAGGAGGCGGAGATGCTTCTAGTTCCAAGCCTCTTGAAGGCAGATCACTTCCCAAGATGACCTTTAGGGTTGGGGTTGGGGTTAGGGGAACTGGAGCGCTCCCTGCGCCACACACCCTTTTCAGTACAAACTCCCTCCTTCAGTGGCTCGAGAAGATCCTTTACAAGGGCCGAGATCGGTGCTCCACCAGGGGGCCCCCTCCATGGCTGCAAGGAGGGCTTCACTGGCTCCTTCATCCATCACGGCTTCCGGCGAAGTGGGATAGCGAGATCTAGAGGAGATGCTTGATCTCTGCCAGCTCGTCCCTGACGTGCCTATCTCACTCCACGACCGTTGTAAGGTCGTCGATCTTCCACTGCAGGTGACGGATGTAGGTGTGGAGTTCAAAGGACGTTCCTGCGTCTAACGTTGAGGTGCCAGCGCCGACGTCAATGAACATGTGGGTTTTGCCTAGGGCGTTGGCTCCGCCGGAGCCCAAGTTAAGGTCTCCGAGGGGTCTGAGCCCGAGGGTCATATCGCTGGGATGTGGATCTTCAACATCCACCATTTTTGGCTCAGGAACTTTGAACGGAGCTTTGGAAAAAGAAGGAATGGGACGCTGAGAAGGCGGCTAGATCCCCAGCAGAGTCGCCAATTGTAAAGGGTCGATTTGACGAGATCTTGACCGGGTTCGGGTCTGGCTCCTTCTTATGCCGCTCCGTGCTCCGGCCACCTGACCTGCAACAAGTCACTTAGGCTATGGTTGCCCAGTGACTCTCCGACAATCAAGTTAGATGTAGGGAGAAGTTTACAGGTCTAGGGTTAGGGTAGAATGACATACCTTTCTAGGTTAGTATCCCTTTGTATTTATAGACCTTGGTTTGCTTGGCCTCCAAGCTAGCATGTGGAGGGTACGCTCGAGTAACCGTCTCAGACAACGTCATGTGTGACGTACGGGATAAAGCGGTTACGTAGCAAATGGCCAGGTTAGACCCCAATGATTATTCTTGTGACGCAACTGCATGGGACCCTCATGGAGTAACCATTTTCCTTCAAGCAGCCTCGGGGAGTCAGGGTCGGGTATGCTCCGTGCCTCTAAGCAATGGCAGAGGCGCGGCTGAACCCTCCTTACCGAGCGACATACCGACGGAAGCACCATGATCCTCCTGACTCTCATGTCAACGGGCTGGCATCCTCGTGACGGTTCGGTTCGACGTGGCTTGGTGGGACGACCGAGCCCCAGTTCCGAAGCCACTACAGGCCTGATTCCAAAAGGTTCCTTTCTCGCCGCAATCAATATTGTCATTGAATATCAAAAGTTTATTATCCTTGAATTATCAGAGCATGCATTGGCACTGGGTCGCTAGCTATGAAATCATAGAGACAGACGAAAATGCCTGGAACCCTGCTGGTTTCCAATTAATGCACAGTAACACTAGTCAGCGATACCCACGCCCAAGCATATATGAAGAATAGAAGCAGCAAATTAAAAGGTTCTTTGGCAGGCCGCTAAACATTAACTTAAGAAGAGTCAGTTTAAAAGCAAGTGTTTGGGCCTTTTATTCATGCACCTTACATGGTCAACTAAACCATCTAGGCAGAAAGTTTTAAGTATTAAGTGAGGTTTTTAAGTGCATCTCATAACATAAATTACTTGGTCAAACTGCATTGGTAGATCTTGACTAAAAAAAAGAAGCAGCCAGAGTTCCACGTGAAAAAGAAGTGCACTTAAAAATCAAAATAAGCGAGATCTTAACACTTAGTATCAGAAATCAAAAGTCCTTACCCACTGACGGGAAAACAAAGCATATGAAGAAAAAACACTTGATAGCTAATATACTTGCCACCTTCCCAAAGTCACTATAGTTATCCATGATTTAAATTGCATTAGGTGTCAATATATATTAGTCATTTTTGCCTTTTGGGATCTACATAATTATATTCTCTCATTTTCATTATTGTATTTTCTCTTCCCGTCATCCGTCTTCCCTTAAAGTAAGCTATATTTTTAGGGAATTGATTTTGCCACTCCCTTTCTCTCACAAAACAAATCATCTACTAAAGACACAAAGGGGAGTGACGTTAGTAAAAAGGGGAGTGGCAAAATCACTCCCCTATTTTTACTGCATAACTCCTTTTACTACTAAAGTTGGTGATGAGTCTAATCTTGCCAACAATAACGAATACAAGTACACAAGCAAATGAGAATTAGGATGTGGCATCTATACACTTCACTACACACAAAAAAATGCACCCTACAAGTGGTTGACTTGTATTACTATTAACGTTCACGTGAAAAGACAAGTCCAATTGCAGGATTGACTTCACTTTCAATGTAGTAGTAGACAAGTCACAAGTGTTCCTGAAATACCAAAAGCTGTATACTTACATTCATCTGTTATATTCCATATATTCAGACGCATAAAATTTCTTAATTGAGCCGTTGGTGTGCAAAGTACCAATCCATCAGAATTTTCGGGTAAATTGGGATTAAATCTATTTTTTTTAGCGTGTATCCTGCCAAATGGAGCCCACCTTCTAATAGGTGAAGGGCCCAATTAAAGCCAGGGCATAGCCGAGAGACTTGCATCCATATGCCCACACACATGAGAACATAATTGTATACACCTACTGCTCAACAAATTTCTCCACGATTCGATCTATCTTTTGTGCTCGCCGGAATCCTCTAAGGAACTCACAGATTGCAGACTCAAACTTCATACTAGAGAACTTCATGGAATCTACATAAGCATGCATCAGAGCAAAGGGAAACTCTTCATGTTGGCCCAAGTAGTCTCCAATCATAGCCTACAAACCAAGGGGATAAAACAAATCGATTCAAACAGACTAAATTGGGAAATAAACAAACACCCCCTGAGATTTCTAAAAATCCAATAACAACCATTGTTGGGTTTCTGAACTAGTGGTTCTTCCAGAGGCAAATGTTTTGCCCTTTGCCATTTCTTATCATGCTTTTACAAGATTGGTTTTGGGCCTTATGGCTATTATTTTTACAGATACAATGTCGGAATTTTTTTATGGGACTTGTACCACTAGGTACAGAAAACCACATCGTAATTCCCATAAAGGTAAGATGGAATACTTAATTACCACTAGCTCCACTTTTTACAAAATGCATTTACCATTAATGGAAGTGCCACCCTAGGGTTTTAGGGTACCCTAGGGTTGTACGGTTTAGGATACCCTAGGAGGCCCACTTTAGGATACCCTAGGGTTTAGGTTTAGGCGCTTTCATAGAGCCCTAGAGTTTAGGTTTAGGCACTTTCATAGGGGTTTTAGGGTGCACTTTCCTATCATAGATTTTTAGCGGTTTAGACACTTTAATAGGGTACCCTAGGGTTTAGGCATTTTCATAGGGTACCCTAGGGTTTAGGCATTTTCATAGGGCTTTAGCGTTTCATTAATTGGAGGTGACTTGGTGGGAATTACGTTTTATTTTCTGTACCTACACGTAAATAGCCCCATTTTTAGCCAGTTGAAACTCAAACAAGATGATGTCAACATTCTCCATCCCGTGATGAGGTAAATTACGGGGTGTTACTGTAATTTCAGAAAAGTGAGGGGGGTTGGTGCAATTTACTTTTAGCAAAACAAATAGATCAATAGAAAGAGGACTGCCTATAGAACAGATCCTCCCTTATGTTTTGCATTATTTTTGCCCACTCTTCAATCGGGGTCGTAAGCCTATGAAACTTTACTGAAAGAACAGTTCTACCTTGTCTAGACTCGAAGTTTTCCTCAAAAAATGAGCAAATAAAGCAGGTGTATTTTCCACCAACCAATTTGATAACATTTGCTCTACACCTTTCACTGGTTTCCGGTTGAACTGAAACATATTTGGCACTACATGTCAGTACCTTAACACAGCCCGACCACCCGGCCAAACAAAAAAACTAGTGGTTAAAGACCTGCTTTTTAGTGCAAAACTAAAATGTTTCGTAGGAGATGCCCTTCAAGGCAACCACATCTAAATAAGCAGGAAAAAAATCATTAGCTTCTGCAGAATGTCCATTTAACAAACATAAAATATCTGACAAACATTTTCTCTCCAACATCCCAAGAATAAGGCGAACTGTGATATTAGAGTTTGATAAATTACCTCAGCTATAACAGCATCCATGGTAGACTTATGAGCCTTGGCCTTCTCTAAGTTATTATGCAAATCTTCCCTGATTGTACTCTCATCAAATTCTCCAGATGAAACTTCTCCATCGATAGGGTGTTTACCATAACTGGGGTTCTCTAATTCCCTCCTCATCTTCTCCCAGTCAAACAATGATTTTAGCACATCACCAGACACTATAAAGGTCAAGGAATAGAGGTAATCAGCAGTTTCTTCTAAGTTCTTTCAAAACAGTAATTCACATTTGGAATCAGCATGACATAGCTTATGCTCACGTTGCGCAAAGAGGCAAACCAATAAATCCCATCTGGTATACAGTAACTGAGTTAGGATCAACATGTTGATTCCCATGGTCTCAATAGAGTGGTAACCTGTATGAGAAGATTATGATTTAATGGAAATTTGTTGAGTGAACAGGGAAGAACCTCCAAAGATAACAAAAGGGGAATGAAAACATTATAACAAAGTCATCCTAATTCGTACCATGCGTTCAAACAAGTTAGGTGCCTCAAGATCACAATCATAGTTCACATACAGGTCAACAAGCATTTGAGAGTCCTTGCACACTTTCTCCACCATTTAACAGAATAATGTGAAAGTATGGTTATAAAATAACCCAACATCCCCTAAAAAAGAAATGACCAATAGCAGTTCACTACCATTAGCGAAAGATGAGCAATTTAATCATAGTCAAGAGTATGGTAAACCTGTACTAGAGAATACTTATCTTTTGATTAAGGGAGCATTCTGAGCTATCCAATGATCGTAGAACAATCAAGGGAAAGAGGATGCCAATTTCACCCTGAAATAATTATGAGGCAGATACCACGAAGGACAGATAAAAATAGTTTTCAACCAAAACAAATAAACTAATGAGGAATATAGAAAAGAAAGAAAGAAAGAAAGAAAGAAAGAAGTATGGAAACATGGCACATACCTTGAGACTTTCCCTAAATCGCAATAAAATCACTGAGAAGATTCCTGTTGAGTACTGCCAAAAAGTAAATTAAGAATCACCATTATCGAGACCTATAGAGAAGAAGCTCATGTACGAAACAAAGGGGACCCAAAGGCATGCTACTAAACCTGGAATATCACCAGCGATTGAGAACTGAAGCTCGCAACAAAGCGTATGAAAGGTAAGCTTTCACCGAGTCGATAAAATGGAAGTTCTTAGTGAATGAATGACTGATCCCTTCCAACAAACCCTGGAAATACAATAGCTTGTATGTCTCAAAACATCGTAGCAATCGAAAATGCAATGAAGCAAATAAGCAACAAATTTGTATAAGAAGCCAAATGCAGGAGAAACCAGTATAAAGACATTCGAAAATTAGTCGTTCTTCTTTGCTCTCAGCATGCTACGAGGATGAACAATCTTGGTTACCAGTATCTAATAAATAGTTGAATGATGTTAAAGCTTGCGATGAAGATGAAAATCTGCTATATGGTAGAAAGCAAAAAATCTCCGCAGAAAGGAAATAATCCTAAAAGCTCAATTGTTTTCTAACCAAATAAATCTGTCCATGCTCATTACCATACATTTAAGGAATTGAATCTGCAACCTTGCTAAACCATCAAGTTGAAACACAATGATTGCTCACATCATCTCCAATTTTTCCACGAATCACACCCTATACATGGTTTAAGATCATAGGCCAACTTCAAATACACCAATCAAAACCATAAAAATGAATTAATGCCCAACTATCTTACAACAATAGGGGCCTACTAGAAATAAGGTCTATGCGGCTGAGACCAAAAAACTCAGAAACTCTCTAATTAAGTTAAATTGAGCCAATGCCAATTCAAATCAAGAGGATGCATGCAGTCAGTCCATGGAATTAACCTGCAGAAGCTCGAGATGTCACTTCATCATTGTCCTCTAGGGATGGCAATTTGAACCGAACCGATGGGTACCCGAACCGTAACCGAAGTTATTCCCTGAACCATATCCGAAATTTTCCCCGCGGGTACGGGTTTGGTTGAGGCATTGAATTACCAAACGGGTATCAGTTCGGTTATGGTTTAGCTGATACCCGAACAAAACCGAAAAATTGTAATTACAAAAATACCCTTATGTGTGTGTGTATATATATATATATATAGATGTGTACGGGTAGTAACTCTCTCTCTCTCTCTCTCTCTCTCTCTCTCGTAGTATTCGGTTACCCATTCAATTCCGGGATTACTCGAACCCTGTTTGGTTCGGTTATGGTTCATTCCTCCCCTCCCTATTCGGGTATCTGGGCGGATTCGGTTCGGCTTTCGCCTTCAAGAATCGGGTACAGATACGGCAATATCCGCCCCGAATGCCATCCCTATTGTCCTCCTTTATACCCATCTGCATATTCTACTCGAAAATTTCAGAGCCTCAGCTTATAATGTTCAAAAAATGATGTACAGGCGATATTGAACAAACAAACCTTGAAAAGGGTGCAAAAAAGCAGTAAAGCGTCACGCTGTTTGATGTTCATGCTCTCAAGATCAATTCCTCTAGTGGTAGTTCAATGTTCCAAGAGCCCAAAAGATAATTACATTATAACTATCAGATGTTGCCAGAGTATATGAAACATTGACACCTCTATCATATAAAATAGACTCTCAGAATGTTGTTTTACCTTACTATCTTTTCACCATCTTCAAGATGCACAGCCCTATCAAGAACAGCTTCTAAGCCCTACAAAACACAAAGAAATGAAATGGCATAGCAAAGCATCGTAGAAAATTACACCTGCCCCACACATTTGAAACATTGGAGCCATATTAACTGGCTTGACGATGTGCATGGCATATGAATGGTGAAGAGTATCACCTTTTATGTCAGCACCCCCAGCAAGATTCTGAAGTTCCTCCACAGAGGCAAGAGACATCGCTTTCACTTGATTCAGAGAAAGTGCATGACCCGAAGTCATTCCTCTGCCTCATCTAAAACAGCCTCTTCAACTGTTGAGTCTGAAGTATTTTCTGAAGCAGGTTCTTTATGTGGGACAGAACTAGATGTGGTAGATACCTGAACTGCCTGAGATGAATAAGACTCTAAGAATACAGTGGAAGCAACTATAGTGTGTACGTGCTCATGCATCAGACATGAAACAAAAATAATGCAAGATATGTTTTGAATTCCCAACCAGATCAGTTTCCGTTTGCCTGAATATGATGCTGATCATTTGGGTCAACATCGCCATTGACGTTGATTGGTTCACGGGACTCTTGCTAAAACCCAAAAGAGTTCCTATCAGTTTTCACATAAAGTTGACAACTTGACATTACACTAACAGTGAAAAAAATTATAACCACCACTGTTAAGAGCAATATTATAACAAATTCTGATTACTCCCAGCAATGGTTCTCCATGAACTGCACATCAAGAAGGTGAATAGCAAGTTAATCCTTCGTCAGTTCAATCCAGATTGTTCCTGAAATTTAATAAAACTACTGGTAAAAATAAGTTAATTATAAATCTGATTTCAGAAGCAATTGCAATGTGATTGTTTTGTCATCTTGGATTGCCCATCCGTAAGACAACTGGAAAAGTGAAGGCAGCCTAATGCAATCTATCTCACGAACCCTCCATTAGGAGGACCACACCGGAAGGAAAGGTATTTGTAGTTACTTAGCCCTTTGTTGTTAAAAGCAATCTGTTGGGGTCTAGGCATAAGGAGCAAGGCAAGGAGCAAGCTTCATTGAAGCGAGTAGATCTAGTAGAGCAAAAATAGCAAATATAACATAGAGTCATAGTTAACTATAGGAAACCAGAACCCATTACCAATTCAAATAGCAATTTGCAGAGAAAAAGAAAATCCAACAATAGAACAAAAAAGTTGACCTGAAAGGCAACAATAGAAAACCTAGAGGCAGAGACGTATATAACAAAAAAAGGTGGAGGAGTGGACTCGATCGACCAACGTAAAACCTGTTAATTTTGACTACTAGAGACTTCAATCGAGCTTGTCGATTGGTGGTATGGAGTCTGGATTGTAGCAAAAAAAAATTTCGTTCTTTTTTATTATTATTTAGGGTTCAAAAATTTACCTTTCTTTTAATTTTTTAAAGCAACTAGAAAGAGTTGTGCACCTCTTGCGCTTTACGGTAGGTTTCTTTCACGTTGCTTTGCCCCACCCTCCGTAAGGCGCACAACTTGTTGAGCCTCGGATCTAGCCGTCTAGGTGCACGCCTAGCCATGCCTTTTCTATGGGACAAATTCTAACACTCTACATGCATGTGCGATCCCCAACCAGAACCCCAACCAGCAACCGCACGTAAATAGACGAACAAAAGGATCCAAAATACTGAGATAACAACCAAATAAAGTGCACTTATGGAGGAAACAATAGGGAGCTTAATCATTAACGAAATAGAGTCTTCCCCAATAACCTTTGAATGACTAGATCTCATTCATGTTCAAACATCCAATTCTGAACCAATTAACAATGAGTAAGAGGCTGCATGTCTCACAAACTAATTTCACAGATCATAATTAATTTCTGCAACCAACACTATTTATGGCATCGACTTCTTCTAATTGTGTATAATAATGGTAAGGTGGCCCCAACTTTTAGTTACGAAGTGCTATTCATCATGAACCAAAGAAGGTAGAGGGGTCAACTTGTTCTTGACAGAAAAATAAAACTCAAATGGAGTAAAATTCTTATAAAAAGCCCCATCGTGGCGGGATAAACTGGGTTACCAAGTGCTATTCATCATTGGGAACTTCTTTAGTATTGCCAATTCTGGTAGTTTTGACAAATTTCGGTTGAACAGAGACGAGAGACAAGGTTGACTTGGCAGTGAAAAAATAACAAATTACAGTACTTGAAGGTAAAGAAGAGAACAACGCGGTCAAGAGACAAGTCAACTTTGTTCTTCTACTTGTGTTTGTATACTGGTGTTTCACAAGTTATGGAATGCAACAAGAAAGCAAAAGCTTTCAGAAAAAAACGTTTTCTTTTCCATTTTTGGTTTACTTGTTAGGAGTGCAATGCATTGTTTCTTTACAACAAGTTTGATGATATTGATTCTTTTTGGAATACAGTTTATCATTTTTGCAATTTATTGAGCAGAAGTTCTAGGGGTCACCAGTAAACCTTTAGTTCTATTTGAATCAAGTAACAAACTTTATCTTATTTGGTTTTGGTTGGTTTAGAACAGTCAATCAGTAAAGCTTTTATTACTGTCTCATTTGTTAATCAAAATCATTGCAAGAACTCAGAAGAGTCTAAAAAAATCGTTTACTGTTTTCCGCACTATTTTCCTACACTTTCTAATTAAGTTAAATTGAGCCAATGCCGATTCAAATCAAGAGGATGCATACAGAATACAGTGATCAGTCCATGGAATTAACCTGCAAAAGCTCGAGAGACAAAATACGGGTCTTGGATGTCACTTCATCATTGTCCTCCTTCATACCCATCTACATATTTTACTCGAAAATATCAGAGCTTCAGCTTATAATGTGCAAAATATGATGTACAGATGATATTGAAAAAACAAACCTTGCAAAGGGTGCGAAAAAGCAGTAAAGCGTCACGCTGTTTGATGTTCATGCTCTCAAGATCAATTCCTCTAGTGGTAGTTCGTTGTTCCAAGAGCCCAAAAAGATAATTACATTATAACTATCAGACGTTACTAGAGTATATGAAACATCGACACCTCTATCATATAAAATACTCTCAAAATGTTGTTTTACCTTACTATCTTTTCACCATCTTCAAGATGCACAGCCTTGTCGAGAACAGCTTCTAAGCCCTACAAAACACACACAAAAAAAAAATGAAAATGTAGCAAATTACACCTGCCCCACACATTTGAAACATTGGAGCCATATTAACTAGCTTGACGATGTGCATGGCATATGAATGGTGAAGGGTATCACCTTTATGTCAGCACCCCCAGCAAGATTCTGAAGTTCCTCCACGGAGGCAAGAGACGTCTCTTTCACTTGATTCAGAGAAAGTGCATGACCCAAAGTCATTCCTCTGTCACTTTGGTCATCTAAAACAGCCTCTTCAACTGTTGAGTTAGAAGTATTTTCTGAAGCAGCGTCTTTATGTGAGACAGAACTAGATGTG
Organism: Rhododendron simsii; assembly: GCA_014282245.1. Lineage (NCBI taxonomy): Eukaryota > Viridiplantae > Streptophyta > Magnoliopsida > Ericales > Ericaceae > Rhododendron > Rhododendron simsii. The sequence goes on along the minus strand of CM024957.1, from coordinate 20,022,901 downwards.
GTAGAGACCTGAATTGCCTGAGATGAATAAGACTATAAGAATACAGTGGAAGCAACTATAGCATGGATGTGCTCATGCATCAGACAGGAAACAAAAATAACGCAAAATATTTTTCGAATTCCCAACCAGATCAGTTTCCATTCGCCTGAATATGATGCTGATCATTTGGGTCAACATCGCCTTTGACGTTCCTTGGTTTACGGGACTCTTGCTAAAACCCAAAAGAGTTTCTATCAGTTTTCACATAAAGTTGACGACTTGACATTACACTAACAGTGCAAAAATTATAACCACCACCTGTTAAGAGCAATATTATAACAAACTCTGATTACTCCCAGCAATGGTTCTCCATGAACTGCACAATAAGAAGGGGAATAGCAAGTTAATCCTTCGTCAGTTCAATCCAGACTGTTCCTGAAATTTAATAAAACTACTGTAAAAATAAGTTAATTATAAATCTGATTTCAGAAGCAACTGCAATGTGATTGTTTTGTCATCTTGGATCGCCCATCCATAAGAAAACTGGAAAAGTGAAGGCAGCCTAATTCAATCTATATCACGAACCCTCCACTAGGAGGACCACACCAGAAGGAAAGATATTTATTGTTACCTAGCCCTTTGTTGTAAAAGGCAATAGGCGCACTGAGGCCCTAAGGTCTGTTGGGGTCTAGGCACAAGGAGCAAAGCAAGGAGCAAGCTTCATTGAAGCGAGTGGATCTAGTAGAGCAAAAATAGCAAATATAACATAGACAGAAGTCATAGTTAACTATAGGAAACCAGACCCCATTACCAATTCAAATAGCAATTTGCAGAGAAAAAGAAAACCCAACAATAGAACAAAAAAGTTGACCTGAAAGGCAACAATAGAAAACCTAGAGGCAGAGACATATATAACAAAAAAAGGTGGAGGAGTGGACTCGATCGACCAACGTAAAACCTGTCAATTTTGACTACTAGAGACTTCAATCGAGCTTGTCGATTGGTGGTATGGAGTCTGGATTGTAGCAAAAAAATATTTCGTTCTTTTTTATTATTATTTAGAGTTCAAAAATTTACCTTTCTTTTAATTTTTTAAAGCAACTAGAAAGAGTTGTGCACCTCTTGCGCTTTACGGTAGGTTTCTTTCACGTTGCTTTGCCCCACCCTCCATAAGGCGCACAACTTGTTGAGCCTCGGGTCTAGCCGTCTAGGTGCACGCCTAGCCATGCCTTTTCTATGGGACAAATTCTAACACTCTACATGCATGTGCGATCCCCAACCAGAACCCCAACCAGCAACCGCACGTAAATAGACGAACAAAAGGATCCAAAATACTGAGATAACAACCAAATAAAGTGCACTTATGGAGGAAACAATAGTGAGCTTAATCATTAACGAAATAGAGTCTTCCCCAATAACCTTTGAATGACTAGATCTCATTCATGTTCAAACATCCAATTCTAGACCAATTAACAATGAGTAAGAGGCTGCACGTCTCACAAACTAATTTCGCAGATCATAATTAATTGCTGCAACCAACACTACTTATGGCTTCAACTTCTTCTAATTGTGTATAATGGTAAGGTGGCCCCAACTTTTAGTTACCAAGTGCTATTCATCATGAACTGAAGAAGGTAGAGGGGTCAACTTGTTCTTGACAGAAAAATAAAACTCAAATGGAGTAAAATTCTTATAAAAAGCCCCATCGTGGCGGGATAAACTGGGTTACCAAGTGCTATTCATCATTGGGAACTTCTTTAGTATTGCCAATTCTGGTAGTTTTGACAAATTTCGGTTGAACAGAGACGAGAGACAAGGTTGACTTGGCAGTGAAAAAATAACAAATTACAGTACTTGAAGGTAAAGAAGAGAACAACGCGGTCAAGAGACAAGTCAACTTTGTTCTTCTACTTGTGTTTGTATACTGGTGTTTCACAAGTTATGGAATGCAACAAGAAAGCAAAAGCTTTCAGAAAAAAACGTTTTCTTTTCCATTTTTGGTTTACTTGTTAGGAGTGCAATGCATTGTTTCTTTACGACAAGTTTGATGATATTGATTCTTTTTGGAATACAGTTTATCATTTTCGCAATTTATTGAGCAGAAGTTTTAGGGGTCACCAGTAAACCTTTAGTTCTATTTGAATCAAGTAACAAACTTTATCTTATTTGGTTTTAGTTGGTTTAGAACAGTCAATCAGTAAAGCTTTTATTACTGTCTCATTTGTTAATCAAAATCATTGCAAGAACTCAGAAGAGTCTAAAACAAAAACAATAGTACCCATGTAATCCCAAATCGGTGTGTGTATTGGCGGGGGACAAACCCAACCTTCGACAAATATATGCCCAAAGTGGCTGCTCCCAAAAAGATTTAGCACTAAAATAGCATCCCCCCTACACCTTCAAAATCGAGGAATGGACGTTATTGCCATGGAACCATGCCCTAAAGCCAAGTTGGAAGGCATTATTGAAGGCAAGCCTAGAGACCAGATTCAACTCTTGAGCTAACTACCTTGCTGCCTTCATTCAAAATCCAGAACATAGTAAATGGATATGCACTCTTCCTTTTCAGTAAAAAAGTTGGATTTATGAGAAATGGAGAATGTGTTTGCCCAAATCTGTCAACCTTTGTCAGGTGACTCAGGTTGAACACCATTATAGGCAGTTATTTACTCTTTTGGCCCTCAAACAGCCTAAGTTCCAAAAAGCCAACTTGCAAAACCAAGCTTAACTTTTGCAATTTTTCATTATTCAGACCCAGGAATGTAACTTCCATTCAAACCCCAACTAAGAATCTATTCCTAAGACAAACCCAACACAAGGCAAAACCCAAATTATTTGCTGTTTGGTCATTAGTTTTTTCAGAATATCTACATGATAAACAAATTTCTTGCAAGAGGTGTGGAAAGCTTCTGTGCTAATTTACTCGCAACAATAAAAGGGAACTGTGGGGACTCAAAATTCCATAGTTAACTTCAAAAGTGAAGCACCCACGTCTCTTCCTATGAAAACCAATACTGTCAGGAAACCAAGAGACTTGAATACTTCTTGAACGTTATTCCAGAAAAATATGGTTGTTCAGGAGATGGACCACAGAGTCCTAAAGAGACAAAAACCAAAGAGTCAGCAGTTCAAAATAAAAGCAGTGAGAGCACAATGGATCCGCATCAAAATTGGCAAAACACAACACTACATCTTCCGTTTCTAACAAATTATGATCTATGAGTCCCTTTAATATAGCATACATCACAGATTCAGTTCCAAGATTAAACAGATCGCCAATAAAAAAAATGTAACAAAAAGCTATCATAACCAAAGGCAGTACCTGTCAGATGATGAATTCTCCACACAAATGCAAACTATGTTAAGAATGTCTGTAAACAGTGCCACGCTTTTACCCCCATCTAGCCCAGGATCACCCTCTAAATGGTCATATGCTATGAATTTCTGTGCTCATGGAATTTAATCAGAATAAGTTGGACCATGAATCTGCTATATGCATTGAAAGTTTAGACAACTATAGAATGTGGCGGATCTTTCTTTTCTAATTCAGTAATTTGTGCTGAGATTTCACAGATAAGTCAACTTCCACTCTATCAACTAAAATGGATAGTAACAAGATGACTCATTAAACCAAAACTTCTCAAAATCAAGTACGCAATCAAAACAAGCACATACATGTAGACAATCCAACGCAAGCTCATGGACTTCCACATTATTGGATTCAAATGCAAGTCGGATCGGATTCAAAACAAGCTCCGTCTCAGCTCCTTCCAAAGAGTTCCCAGCATTTGCCAAGGCTGTGGTAATAGTTGCTCTTTTTCCCACTGCCTAGCTAATTTGTTCCGTCTCATCAGCTGTTTGTGGAACTGTAGTTGTTTGATCCAACTCGATTCCATTCTTAACAACTCCAGCATCAATTTCAGGTAAACTACCAAAATTGATTCAATAAACACCAAGAACACTTCATCAAAGACAAATTTTCAAAGAGAACTACAAACCAAAAAACACTTCATCATTCAAGAACCTATCAACTAGCATTGAATTCCCATGGCTACTGGACTAGTACAAGGACTTCAGTGTGATTGTGGATTGATTCTTCAGCATCTCTTTTCTGGTCCCTATTGAAGATTCAGAAGGCAAGATGGGTTAACAATTCTGTACATAAACTGGGTCATTCTCACCATTGACCATTTGGGCAAGCAGTGAGAGTTCTTGTTGTAAAGATGCTTTATGTGTAAAAAGTGTAGAGTTGGAATTTGCTGCTTAATATTTTTGCCGTTGCTTGGGCCATACTTACCTTGGTGAAGGATATTTTTTATTGTTGGCAGACGATGCCAGACGAGAGGTGACTGTCAATTTTAGGACATGATGCCTCATTACGGTTTATGATCCATTTGAAATTGGCAAGGGCAGAACTGTAGATCTGTTGATGCTCCACTCTGGCCTTGAAAAGGATGCTACTCTCTACCCTGTTTCTGGGGTTTAGACAACATTTTCCTTCGGTCTAAAAGTTGGGCACACGATGCATGTGCAATTTTTATTGAAGAAACACAACAATAAAATTATCTCAATCTCTTGTGCATGCAAGTGGTTATGTAAAATATTTCTTCATGCCAGCATTCTAAAAATATCACTAACACACACACATATATACTTGTATGAGTGGGACCATTCTTAACTAGAGATACTTAGGATGACATGAACATAGAAGCAATTTCATTCTTAATTACAATTTTTGATAAAACGATATGATTTCATAAGATGTCTTGCAATGCACATCAAGACCCCATGCTGTGAACCTTTTATTTGGTACCTGAAAATGGAAGGGTTGAGCAAACACGTGCCCATAGAAAAATTTCCAACAAACTCTATTTCATATCAGATGAGATGTGCTTAGGGAATCCTAACATGAGCAATGATATTTTGAGTAAAATAAGAATATACAGCACCACCATAAATTTAAAACCAAAGAACTCACACACAAGCACACACCATTATTCCAAATCTCAATTTCCCATCAACCATATTCCTTTTTATCAAGGTTTTGTTTCAACACCAACACATCATGAGTGATTCTTAGCGACAAACCCGTAGGTGGGACCTAGTGATATTACATGCGTTTGGGACCACGTGCATCCCATTTGCCCAAAGGTTAGAACTTGTAAAGCCCATTCCTCATCCTCTCCATGTATTGGTATCCACATTCCAATTTCTTAAAATCAACCATTATCCTTCACTTGTTCTCATTCCTCCATAAATTTATCATCTAAATCAATTTCCCCTTATAAGTGCCAATATTAACCTTCATCAATTTGTCGGACCACAGTGTGTCAAATATGCATTTATGAACTCAATCCCATGAATGTAATAAAATAAACAGTAAGTCTACACGCACAGATATTTCGTGCACAAATCGTCCACAGATCACGGTGTAAGGCCCACTGCAGGTCCCACACAAACGATCCGAGCCGTTCATTAAATGTAAAACATTTCTTTCTTCAAGGGCTCCCGCAAAAAAATCAGCTCAATCCAATACCTATAAGTGCTCGATCCAATCATCTAACTTTTAATTATCTGAAAATCTTAATGAAAAAATAGATGATTGGATCGAGCACCTATAGGTATCGAATTGAGCAAACTTTTCGCGGGGGCCCTTGAAAAAATGTTTGACATTTTAATGAACGGCTCGGATCGATCCCACACCGTGATCTGTGGACAATTTATGCGCGAAATATATGTGTCTATAGACTTACTGTAAAATAAAATAAAAAATCTAAATCCCAATTTGCTCATGTAGTAAAAAAATTCCAATTTTTATCTAAACCATGGCCTTAAAATCTACAAAACTAGAAACCATGAAGAAAATGAGGAAAATAGGAAGACAACACTTTCAATAGGTTCAATTTGAAGCAAGAACACTTGGGCACTTGGGACTCCAAAACCAAAATTTAGGGTTTATAGAAGAAGATGGGGAATTTGCTCAATCAAGGCTAGAATCAACACAATAGTTAACAAATGCAAGGAATACTGTAGACACCCTATTCTGAGCAATCCGGAGTAGCTTGTTTACGGTCTTTTGTTGCCCCAAGGATGATTAGAGGTCGAGAACATTTCAAGGTTGACGGAGGGTCTTGAGCTTTGAACGTTGGACTTTCCTCCTTCAAACCCATTTCAAGCCCTGAGCCAGATGAACCCCAGCAAAGCCCTACTCGCGTGCGCCAGCTTTGACTCGGCGTGCGCCAGTAAACTGCAACATGTCGGTCATCGATCGCTGACTCAGTTTGACTGGCGCACGCAGGTCAAAATATGGCGCACGCTGGTCAAAGGTAGTCAAATCACCACTTTTCTGTCACGTGCTCAAGATTTTGTAACCGTCCCAGTACGGGGGAACAGTCCCCCTGATGATTATATTCGGCTGGCCGGCTCCCCCTCTCTCCTACACCACCTTTCAACCCAAGTCCCATGCATTTAATGCATGGGGACTCTTCTCTTAACCCAACCAAAGTCCTAACCCAACTGATTAGCCCTCCTCCTTAGTCCATTCCCCTCTATAAATACTCCCCTTGCATTTATTTGCAAGGGGTTAACCACATTCAAGTCTCCCAACCTCTTTCTCTCCTCTCTTGCTCTCTATCTCTCCTCCTCCATTGAACGTGAAAGAGAAAGAAGAGAGGTCCACCCCCCTACACCCCATTGACATTCAGTCACCACTCAACCCCCATCTTCAACCTCAAGGCTCAAAACTACCTTCAAACTTCAACACAAAAAGGTATACCACCTTTACGTAGCCTTCTGTTTTTGATCCCTGAGGGGAACCAGAAAGGTCCAGGCTAGTAACTAATACTAGTCCTGGCCTTCTACTGGTAAAATAAAACAGTCAAGCAAGACGAAACATGGCGCACGCCAACTTCTACAAGCCGTACGCCAGTCATGGCAGTACGCGCATTGCCAGCGTGGGGATCATGGGTTGTTTGTTTCCTGCTTGTATTTCATTATTATCACCTTATGACATGCTAAGAACCAGTTTATTGCTTTCTATATTTTGGAACTACTTAGCTTTAGCTTTCAAAACTTGCTTTTTCTTGCTTTAGAAGGCCTCTGGGTCATTTCTGGTCATGTTCCAGAGCCCAGATGATGTAAAGCCAAGCACTGGATAAGTGATGTAACTGGCGTACGGCCTCTCCAAAGTGGCGTACGGCAGTTAACTAAGGACCAGTGGCTGGCCCTTGCATCATAGTTCAATCCTGGCCTCTTGTTATGTCCCCACACTGCTTATGGGGTTTTCCCTGTCCATTTTCATGGCTTTAAGCCATCTTATCTGTCTGTAATCTGTAAATATGCTACTATTAAACTGCGTGGTTTGTCCTAGGTGTGCACTGATCCATTCCAGAGCCCAGAGGGTTGCAAACAAAGACTGTAAATGCATACGAATGGAGTACGCCAGTTGATAGGTGGCGTGCGCAGGTTTATTTGGTATGCAGTGGCCTGACCAGTGCATACCGATGAATTCCCTGTTCACGTCTCTGAAAGGCAGCGTACCCCATCTCGTTCAAGCTAATCTCAGTGCTTGCTCTCAATCTATGGTTCATTTATCGATTCAAGCAAACCATCACCTATAGCATTTTGTCACATAACTGCAACTTGTCACAGTTTTAATCCCCATTAACTGTTCCCCCACCCTAACTGGCTAAAAATGATCAATGGGAAGTAAGAGGTCTTGAAGTGAGCAAGAGGACTCACTTCAATGGTGAGGAGAAAAATGGGGGATTTTGAGGAAGGAAGAGCCTTGAGAATGTTTTTTGGGAGCACTTTTTCAAAGCTTTGGAGTGAGGAGTGGGTATGAAAGCATGATGAGAGAGAAAGAGAGTTTAGGCCCCTTTTCTCTTGAGTGGAGGGTTGCATTTAAAGGCAAAAGCCAAGGATTTTGAATTTCAAATGGTGGAGGTATTTTCTGGGCGGGCCAGAAGTGCCTTTTCGGCTGAGCTAGCTTGTAGCAGTGGCTCAAGTGGGCGTGGCCGACAGCTAGCTAAGCCAGTCAGAACTTTATCCGAAATGCCGTGCGGTTGACCTCATGATCTCGTGCGGTGTAATGAAATCTGTTATGCCGTGTGGTGCAGAAGTATGTCGTGCGGCTTTAAGGGTCCAGTCCCGGGCTCTTGGATTTGTTTCTGGGCTTTTGGCTCTGGGCCTTTGGGTTTATTTTTAGAAAAGTCTCATTTCCAAGCTCTCGAAGGTATTTGTTTCCTTTATTTCATCATCGGGATATTTAAAACACTTTCAAGGCTCGGATTGGGGTGTCTACAGATGTATATTTATCTAAATGTGTATTTTCTATATCATAAATTTCTGCTTTTCAATATAAAACATTTGTTCTATATTATTTTGGGATACTACAACACTCACATGCTTATTTTTTATTTGTGAAAGAAATTAAAAATGTAAAATAACTTCTTTTTTTGAAAACCGAGGAACAGTTCTACAATCGAGCCACAATTGGACCCGATTGCATGACCTAAACCTCGGGGGAACTAGCGTAGCCATATTAGTCACGGCCTCCCATTTACAATTAGGGTACTCACCCGGTGGGGAATCGAACCCCTGACCAAGGAGAGTACTCCCAAAGTCAGTGATTCGCCATTACCACTAGGACAACCCTTGAGTGTGTAAATGTAAAAAAATGTAGACAGATCAAAAACTGAAACAAAATTGTTAATTAAGATAATAAGAAGCTAGCTATTATGCTAATACTATCAAGAATACTCAAAATTAGATCTCATATCAATCGAATTTATTTTTTCCTTTATTTTTTAAAAATAATTCAGGGTCAACACATGTTCACTTTTGGTTACTTTTTTTTTTAGAATTCAAGGTGTTTGGGACAGCTTACATGCCCAAACAACCCAGTGGATGTGACCCAATTAAGGTTCAGTCGATTGGGTGGGGGTTGGGTGCAGTCATTCCTTCTTTGTATTTAGAGAAGATCATATTATGGGATCAAATCATCAATATCCAAAGGATGAGGATAAATAAATTAGTCTGCACAAAGATTTAATTAGTATTTTTTTAATTACAAAGATTTAATTAGTATAATCCGAGAGTTCCGCCACGTGGTACTCCAGACCACTTTACAATCACACATTTTTATAGGGTTCATACACTTAGATTCCACAAGTGGTAGATTCCAATAAAATATGTGATTGTAAAGTGGTTTGGAGTACCACATGGCAGTACTCTTGAACTATTGAATAATTAATCATTTTTTGGGTGACGAGGGGGTCCAAAACTTTTGATTTGATTTATTTTTGAAAAATGTATGCCCGTAAAATTAGGATTTTTTTTTTATTTGTTATTGAATATATCGTGCGAGTTTCGTCAACGGCTTTCAAAATGGAGTTGCAAGTTTCAACACAACCAGTACTTCATTTTTCCTTTAATTGCCTTTGCTTAGTTTCGTCGACACTCTCCATCTCAAAAAAGATCGAGACAGGTGAATTAGAGGTCGCCTCCTGTACACTGTATATTCACATACATATGACGTGGGGCTTCAAATTGCTTTGCTGGTAATTCCACAAAATATAATTGCATAGACAATTACTCTATCTTGTCCCTTCATCTATCGAGAGGGTAGAAAATAGAAAAGATAATGAATTAAGTTACCCAACGATATGTTTATTTTTATTTATGTTCTCGTCATTTTCCTTTCATGCATGTGGTAAATTTCTTTACGATTCCGTGATCCAGACAGAGACTAGGTTGATTATCGACTTTCTTGAACATCACATAAAAATTGTTGTTTGATCACTAGCCCACCAAAAAAAAAAAAAAAACAGAGCCTTTTTCTTTAATGCGCTTGCTTGTATCATTCATTCCCTGTTCCAAAATATTGATCGAACATTACACACTAACAAAGCATTAGTCCTCCATAAGAAGGCAAAGCAAAACAATTAGCCAGCCCGGTTAATTGAGAATATATATTACTAGTAAGTTTTTTTTTTCCTTTGTTATACGAATACGAAAGAGAAAGGAAGCAAGTGGTGTTGAATCTGAATACCTCAAAGAGTCAAAATCTACATATATTTTAGTGATGACTTGTTCCAATTAGTATTGGTTGGTTGATCTTTGGTCAGCATATATTCCCAATTAAATTGTTCATTTCACTTTGAAACTTATCTTCTTGTTGGTTGGTAGTTACCAGCTAACTTGACTTTAAAGACCCAAAGTTGGATTGACAGAAAACACACACACACACACACACACACACTCTCTCTCTCTCTCTCTCTCTCAATAACAAGGCTAGCCCTACATTTTGGGTTCAAGACGAACTTTAAAAAATGAGACTCTTTAAGCGAACCGTAACAAACAAGACTATTAATATTTGTTAAGATAAAGTTTCGAAACTATGTATCATCACAAAATTTTATTTATCTCTTCATACATTATAGCAGCAAAAGTGCTGATTGTATTGTTCATGTATAATCAATTTTCTCTTAATTATTTGATGGGCTCATTCTGAATGAATTTAACTGTATAGACCTCTACTAAGGAAGACTACAATTTTTGCTCACATTTGCTCAGAGCCGGTACCGACAAGAAAACCTAACTAAGTGGTGATAAAAAAATAAAAAAAATGCCCATAAAAACTAGAGAGCAATTTTGTTCACCCAAGCGAGGGTATGCTCATTTTGTGTTTCACTACCATAATCAGAACCGTTTCATGTAGTCTAAATTCATTTATTAGGAGACTATGCAAGAATTCATCTGAATAGGCGTTTGATCTACAAGTTCAATTTTCCGGTCAAAATTTTAAATAAAATAAATAAACTCCTAAATGAAGCACTTATCGATATTCGATTGAGTTAAATTTTGTCAAGGTATCCTAGAAAATGAATCTAAAAAAACTGCACAACTTCAATTAGAAAAGTGAGACATGGAATGAGCATACCCTCGCCGAGAGTGAACAAATTTGCTCTCAAGTGACATATAGATAATTGCGACTTTATTATATAATTCTTTGTTAGATTATGTGAGATTTAGTTAGCTGGTTTTTAGAAAAGGAATTGAACCCAAAGTTCTTCAAGGAAAACACTCACTATCAACCATTTACTAACCTCAAAATCGCTCAACCACCTTATACTAAAGTCATTGCTACAAATTCTTAAAGAATAAACATATACACACCCTTTCCAAAATGGTCAAGGTCCTACGTACTTTAGGTATTTCATTTCCTTTGAGTCTTATAAATAGGTTTGTTTGTTTGTGTGTTTTCTTCATTGAGGAAAGATAGCACTTTTTCAAGTCATATTTCTGCTTTCCTCTGCAATGAAGGTAATGAATGCTCTGTGTTAAAACCCAGCTTCAACCAAATTCAATTTGGTGAACCTTTTTCCGCTGTATTTATTCAATTATTTCAAGTTCATGTTACGATGCCGAGCCAAAAAAAAAAGTTCATCTTACGAATTTGTTTTTTCTTATTTTAAATTTCCGAAACGTTAAATTGAGCAGAAAATAGAGTTGAAGGTCAACATTCACTGCCAAAGGTGCAGTACAGAGGTATTGCAGTCTGCTACTAAACTAACAGGTACGAACTTATGATCTCGTTCAATCTTGGCCTCTTTCAAAAGGAAAATGAATTTCACACACTCCCTATTCGGTGAAATGAATTGCACACACACCCTATACGATGGAATGAATTTTACACACTAGTCCCTATTCCAATGTCGTTCAGAACCTAGCTTGTTTATCTAACCTAATAATAAAAGAACATTGAAAGGGTTTGGACACTTTTCAATTTGGACCAATTTGCCCCTTGATTTTGCCCTATTTACCTATCTAACCTAATAATATAATATAATATAATATAATGATTAATATTAATATCTAATCATTAATTAAACCATCCACACCCGTGCCGCCGTGGCGGGTCCCACCGGAGTGCCGCCGGACACCGCCTCGAGATTTCGGAACCACCACAACAATGTACGGACACCGTGCAACACTTACCCGAGCTTAGAATCTCGTTTGAGGTAGTTTTCTGGAAACCCGAAACCTTAATAAATTGTTGCGTAGATAAGAAGTTATGGTGGATTGTGGTATTGAAATTCATGTGTAGGTGAAAAATTATGTGATTAATAAATTTATCGGAATTATCGTAGTTTATGTAGTAATTATATAATAATTAAATACGTAAGGATTTGGATTTAAAATGTAAATGAGGAGATATTTTCTTTTAGCAAAAAAAAAATTATGGTTACTACTTATAAGCTAATCACAAAATATATTATTGGCCATATTAGTCTCATATCACCTCATTATAAATATCTAATATTAAACATTTATTTTATTTTATTTTAAAAAAAATAAAGTTAAGTAAGTACTAAATTTAGTAATATGCACTTTCAAATAAAAATTAGTTTGGAAAATCTATGAATAATAATATGGTAGTTAAAGATAATATTGTAAATAGAAAATTAGTGGAAATGTTTTATATAAATTCGAAATGTGAGAGGGAGACTTAATTTTAAGTGTAGTAATTAATTGTTTGACTAAATATTTATTTTGTGATAATAAAGAAATAGAATAAATGATTTTGAGAATACTGTATAAGTTGATATTATCAGTTTGGTAAATGAAAAAGGAAAAATATGATCTTTTAAGATAATGATTTTATTCAAATCACCGTATGCTTATTTTGACTTATTCGTCAATTAATATTTAATAAATTAGAATATTTGTTATGTCAGATATTGTATTTGTGACTTTTGTATGCTGTTGATTGTTACGTGGATTATTGTAATTTGAATTACTACGTAAACATAGAAACACTACTACAAAATGGTATAAAGATCACGATCCAAAAACTAAGAAGATCTCACTTTTTGAAAAAGCGTAATAAAATGTTATGGACTATAGTTTTAATCTCAGTTATATGAAAAAACTGAGATGGAAAGATTTTTTAATCCCAGTAATCTAAAAAGTGAGATTGTAACTTAAAGAATAGATCTCATTTTCGAAAAACTGAGATTATTTATGAAAGAATATATCTCGTTTCGACAAAAACTGAGATGGAAATATTTTTTAATCTCAGTAATATAAAAGTGAGATTATAACTTAAAGAATAGATCTCGTTTTCGAAAAACTGAGATTGTATATGAAAGAATATATCTCATTTAGGAAAAACTGAGATAAAAAGAACCTTTAATCTCAGTCACCTAAAAACTGAGATCGTAAGTTAGAGAATACATCACATTTTTTTTATTTGGATTGCGATGAAAACTCTTGTATAGGAAGTAAGCTTGATCTGCTTACCCCTTAATAGACTCTGTGCGTGATACAACTGAATAAATGTCACGATCGACTTCCAAAATTCCGTCCTCTAATCTCTTTCGTCTCTCTGATCACTCTCAACCATTCTACAAAAAAGATTTCGTCGCCAAATGGGGCACATTCGGCAATGAAAATATTTTTCATTGCTTAATCAGTATCTTTGATGACAAAATTTATGAAAGTTGCATTTTGTCACCAAATGTATTTTGAGTATAACTCTAGACTTAGAATTCTTATTGAGATAATTCAAATTGGGTTTGAACAATAACACAAAGGGCTACAACTTTCATGTTTATCAAAATTGCTAATTTTAATATTTAAAGGTTCAAAATGACATTCGAAATATATTTTAATGTTAAACGCATATGTTATATATTAAATATTTCAATTATATATTGAAAAGTGTGTGTGGTGCAGTTGGTTGAAGCTTCTAGTCAAAACTCAAGAGACCTGGGTTCAAAACCCCACAAGAGAAATAAAGTGGGATTTTTTCCCTTAGGAAATCGCCACTTTTTAACCTCGGTTTTTCCAAAAACTGAGATTATTTCTCTCTAAACAACCACGGTTTTATAATACAACTGAGATGTAAAGTTGTTAAAGGCCACAGTTTTGTCATTTTTAATCACAATTTTTACTTTTTAGTCACGGTATTAATGAGTTTTAATCACGATTTTTATCACGTGGTTAAAAGATATGGACTTTTAGTTACACCTTGATAGACCACGGTTTTGAATGTGAGATTAAAAGTGAAAGATCACACCGAATGACCGAGATCTTTATCTATTTTTGTAGTAGTGAAATTGGACAATAGGTACCCTGGGGTATTCGTGTCCAAATGGAAATTGAATAGACATTAATAAAGCAATTGTCACAAAAGTGATAAGTGATTGGAGATTGTGCGTTGTGTCATTGTTGGAAATTATTAGGAGAAAAAGATTCTCGATGGAGGATAATCGTAGAAACTATTAAATACAAGATAAATTCATAAAAGGCTACATGTGACTGTTGAGATTATTGTACTATAATTTTGTATTATTCATTAAAATTGCAAATTGTGGTATATAAAGCACTTCCACGGGCACGAAATCTTCGTGCTTGCACGACGGAAAAAACCTAGTATATATATATATAGCGGACCTCCCTTTCCTGATCGAATTTTGATGATTCAAGCCACTCAATGTGTTCAAAACGTGATTTTAAGGATACTCGCGAGAAATCAGCAAAAAAAAAAGACCAGAAAGGGCTTCATCCGAGCAGTTTTTGTTTATTTTTTATCGAACGATTCAAATAACAACTACTCAAATCAAGCCCTTCCGGGTCATTGTTTTTTGCCAATTTCTAGCGAGTGCCCTTAAAATCTTGTTCTGAAAACATTGAGCGGCTCGGATCATTGAAATTCGATCAGGAAATAAGAGAAATGAGGAGGTCCGCATTTTAACTAAAATGAAAACCCCCTCATGGGAGACTGACTATATATATATATAAACATAGGCACAACAGGTAAATTCATCAAATTGGATAGCATGAAAAATCACAACCGTTTCAAAATTATTGAAATTATTGTCAAGAACATTCATTTCCAAAGCACATAATGTGATTTTCAACTCAATTGCTGAAACTCGAGATTTCTTAATTAATTCATGCTTCTTAAAACACTACATTCTGTCTGAAGTAATGTTTTGTAAATATTAAATTAACGAGTGTTTGATGAGCTTTGAAATAAGTAAATTTGCATTTGTACGTACCATAAAATCTTCAATGACACCTCTAATAAGAGACAAAGGGATCGATAGCTTAGTGTTTGGGAGCTCCTGCATTAAAGGGTTCTAAATCATAGTATTGGAAATACGTATCAGTATTATTAATATTAGAGGTGGCAAATAGGCCGATTTGAACGGGTTGAAACGGGTTATGGGTTAATATGGGTCAAATAGTAAACGGGTTGAAACGGGTCAGATCGAATATGGGTAAACCTAAACCCACCCGACCCGTTTTCTTTTTTGTTGTCTTCTTCTCGCCCCCCCCCCCCCCCCCCCCCCCCCCCCCCCCCCCCCCCCCCCCCTTTTCCTTCCCTTGTCTTCTCTCGAAATGGGTTGAAACATGTTCACAAATGGGCAAAACTCTTTCGATTATTTAAGCCAATTGATTTTTTTTGTCTTCATTTAATTTTTTTGTATTTGCAAGTTCAACTTCAATTTTTCGTGAATTATTGGTTCTATTCAAAGAAAGGAATCGAAAAATTAAAAAATTATGGTCCAAACTAAAATTTATTTAAATAAAGACAAAATCAACTAAATGGCCAGATTTTTTGCATTTTTATGCAATCCCCCCTCCCCTCTTCTCCGATGTTTGGGTGTGAAATATGGCACCCGGATATGGCCCCTGATTTGCTCATCTAGGATTTGTAATCCACCCCAGAGGTGGATTAGCAACGATAGGGGTACCCCCATCGTTGGTTATGCGGGGGTGTTGAAAGACCAATTTGCCCTTGCTTTTCCTCTTAGTCATGGGACTAAGAAGAAGAGAGAAAAGAGGGGAGGAGGTTGCTGGCAAATTCTGGTGACTCCACCGCCGACGGTTGTAGCTCTCTACCTCATCTTCCTCCTTCGTACTCAAGTATTGCAAACGTCGTTCTACAATTCAAGCTCATCTTCCATTTTTGCGATCTAATTGTGCCCTATATCGAGATTTTGAAGGAAGTTGTTTCTGCGATTTTGAACTGGCGGAGTGGATGCTAGGTTTGGTTGTGAGAGAGAGACGGAGAAGGGGTTGACGTGATGGTCGGTGGCGGTGATGGTAGTGGTGGCGGTGGTTAGATGATTTATAAGTTCTTGGGTTGGGTTTTGGTTATGGAGGTGAGATAGTGGGAAAGAAGGAGTAAGGTGGTTGACCGGGTTGTCGGCTAGCATTGTTTTGATTTTTGCTTCTTTTTTTTTTGAAATTATATTTTTCCTAATAAATTCTCCTATAGTTTAAACATTTATAAAATAAAATGAACTTATTTAATCCCACAATTAAATAATATATATGTATTTATTGTAATTATAATAAAACTAAGCTTTTTTGTCTACTAGGGGCAATTAAGTCATTTGACACTTTATCCCATCATATCCACCTTTCAAAACCCCTTTCTCAAAAAATCATCCAAACACTGGATTACTAATCCATCTTTCCTAGGAGGTGGTTCCACCCCTATTATATATCCACCCTCAAATCTACCCTCCTTCTATATCACCCAAAATCAAATCCTCCATCCAAACGGGCCGTAAGGAGAGGAGAGAGCTTGAGTGTAGTGAGCTGTCAAGAGGAAAATGATTCGGTGTTGCACGTGCATGTGAGCTGAAAGAGAGGAACCAAACATCTGAGGAGCAAGAGGGCTGACTCACACGCGTGAGGGTACGCACGCACCACAGCGGTGTAACACGTGTCCCAATACATCAACAATTGCACTGTGATGCGAGGCTTTGACTGTGTGACAAATTTTTTCCCGTTTGATAGTTTTGTGTCAAATTTTTGTGGATTGTTGATTCGTCTAGAAAAGTAAATTTTTTGGGGTTTAAAAACACACGAATTTCCGTAGGGATATCTAAGGTGGAACCGAAGGATTACATAATTATTTATAATTACATGCAAACAATCTTCATGATTTTTTAAGTAAATTAATAAGCTATATATTAGTTGTAAATATAAATACTAGTATTAATAAACAAGTCTGTATCGACAGTGTAATTATTGGTTGTATCGATCCCCTTCCTCGAGGAACGGTTGTTAGATATGGTTGACGAGTCGACGACCAGTAAAACTTGGGGCAATTCTCCTTAAAAATCAACCACTTGTGTTTATTAGTCACACCCACCTAAATCCATATAAATATGGGTTGATATGTGTTGAGATTCAACCCATATTAACCCATTATATAATGTGTGGATTGGGTGGGGTTATAAGTGGGCGGATTTGGACAGGTTAAAAAATATGGGTTAAGATTGTCACCTCTAATTAATACGGTTATCAATCGGGCAATATTAGCAATACATTAAGTAAATATCAGAGGTGCAAAATCTACTACGTAAAGAAGTTTATTGAAGATGCGTTTTCCAAACCTAACTTCACAAAATTCGAGTTGCAATGAAGTCTTGTTTTCTAAACCTAACTTCATCAAATTTGAGTTGCAATGAAGTCGCGTTTTCCAAACCTAACTTCACCAAATCATGCGTGTATGAAAAATAAATTAATTGTTTAACCCCTTCTATATATAAATGCCAAAAAATATTCCTAAAATTTTGTATAGCTCTATCTTTGGAATATGATGTACACATGCTATTAAATTATTTTTGGACAGGAATTGATCACATATCCGTGGATGGTGAGAAGGGCATTGTGACAGTAATTGGAGATGTTGATCCAGTGTTAGTCACAAGCCAAGTCAGGAAGACAGGAAAGGTAGTACAAATCATTAGTGTTAGTCAACATAAGCCTCCAGAGAAAAAGCCTTCTGATGAAAAGAAGAAGTAATTATTTCTTGTTCTTGGACATTGCCCAATAGCTCGTAAGAGCCACATGTTTGCATGAATTCTATGTACATTTTGCATGAAATCTACAAATTTATGTGGTGCTCAGGGGTTGTTGATGGTCGATTTCACCCCATCCGGAGAGAGTTAAAGTTTTGTTTGGGGAGACTTTGATTGTTTGTTTATGATTTTGTTGAATTACTTCAAGAATATGTTTTAGTTTTTAATTTTACTATTTTCATAGAAAAAAGGAGCTCACGCGTAAATAGTATATCAGTTTAGTCTCCAAGTGCAATTTGATAAACAAAAAGGTCATAAGCACAAGAAATTTGTAAGAAGTAGTACGTAGATAGAAGACACAACTTTTTGCGAAAAAAATATTTTTCTTTATTTGGGACAGAAATAGGTTTTTAACTTAGGGGTGGCGATAGGAGCTCTTTTAGGTTTTTGTAGTCTAATCTCCTTTTTTATCCTAAAATTTTTAAGACCTGTCAATTTAATTATACCAGGTTTTCTTTTTCTTTTTTTTGGGTAAATGTCAATTTTATTAACCAAAAATCCCATACTTAGTTTAGCATGTGAAGTAAAGTGTATAAAAGTTGAAGACAAAGGAATAAAAAAAACAACCGACTTTCAAAATGAGCACTTGGAGGAAAAAGTTCATCTCATAAGTTCCATTTTGCTGAAAAAAGCTTGATAGACAAAGGGCTTGTTTGATAATCAAAATTCAGCACTTAAAATTGAATCAATTAAGTAATAAGTGATTCAGTAGGTTTGATAACGACATTATACATTACTTAACAAATTAAGTGCTACTTAAAATGTAGGCTAAAAAGTTGAGAAAAAATAAGTAGTTTTAAGCTATTTAATTCTGACTGAATTCTTGTGTACTTGTATTTAATCACTATACCACCACCACCACCACCACCACTTCGCCACCATCACCATCACCACCACCACCACCACCACCACTTCGCCACCACTCCTCCACCATCACTACCACCACCACTCCTCTATCACTCCATCACCACCACCACGGCACCACCATTACCACACTGCCACCACCGCTACCACACCATCGCCACTGCCACCACCACAATGCCACCATTGCACAACTATCACTCCACCGACACCACTCACTGTCACCATTACACTATTACTCCACTGCCGCCGCCACCATTACACCACCACTCATTGCCACCGTTACGTCACCATCACTCTACCACCACCATTACACCTCTATTGCCAACACTCCAGCACCACCACCACTATCGCCGCAGCCACCGCCGCCACCACTCCATCACCACCAACACCGCCACCGCCATCACCATTCCACCATTATTATAAGTACATTGTAACCATTAGTAAATTAAGAGAGAATCCGAACTAAAATTAATTTATACTTTTTTTAATTCAGTACTTAATATGTTTTTCAAAGCCACTCGAGGTAGAGTTGCAAGTTGCAAAACAACCAATTCAATGACTTCGATGCGTTTACTTATTTTCGTTGGCAAAATTCGGCTCAAAAAGGATAGTGACAATTGAATTAGGCCGCCCCCGTGTACACCATATATTCACATGTGGCGTGGGCCTTCATATTGTGGTGCTTATAATAAACGATACAATCCAATTGCATGGACCACCATCCTGTACCTTGATAGTAACATAGACCAATATCCTTGAGCCACAAGAATAAACAATGTGGAGGTCGACCTCCTTGACCAATGTAACAAGAAGAAATGAAGAAATTTGTAGCCTGGTTGTTGACCAGAACCGAGAAAGAGACAAAAGCTACACTTTCTGATGATTTTACAACAATTTACACTAAACATAAAATTACAATGGACAAATTAACAGACTGAGTATCTCGCTCGCTTTAAGGAGATTCAAGCCCTCTACGGTAACAAACCGATTCAGTAGAAAATCTTTGACTTGTCCCCTTAAGGATAAAATTGCTCGATAATTTATCGTCTAGTTCGAACCTAAGCTGCACAAGTAGGAGAATCCAAAACTCCACAAATAAAACACCCTTACACTTTGCCCATGTAACGACCCTGATTTTTGGTAAATAAAATTTTAATTAAATATTTGTTTTTAAACTTTGGATAGTAATCATTTTTTCAAAAGTAGTAAACCTAGACTTGTCATGCATGCAAGCCTATAAATAATAACCTTGAACCTAATTACTTTTCAAAGATAACTTTCCTAGATTCCTTATAGGTGTTCGTGCATGCAAATCTAGGATTAATAGCCTTGAGCCTAATTACTTTTCCCAAAGTTACTTTTCTAGATTCTTCACATATTATATATATATGGACACATGGGGAAAAAGGAAGAGAGAGAGAGAGAAAAATGTGTGTGTGTGTGTGTGTGTGTGCATGTGCCTACTTTATCCTAGAAAGCTATGCTTCCTTACATTTTTTTAGCCTTTAAGCCTAATTACCACATGACAACCCATTCCTAGACTATAATTATCTAGGATTTGCCTAAAAAGCTTAAAATCCTACTTGTCTTATATAGCCTTAAGGCTAAAATGAAAAAGACAAGTCATGACATGCTTGGAAGGCTTGATTGGATAAGACCATGGAACAAATCCATGAGAGAAATAGATAGAGAGAGGACCGGCCATTGTAGAGAGAGAGGGAGCCACTTTTGGAAATATTGATCTAGAAAAAGAGAAGTGAAAATGATGACATAGTCTACGATGAGTCGCTTAGGAGAAACTCAGCTATCACAGACACCAACGTTAGACTAAGGAATGTGGATGTGTCATTGTTAACTGTTTTGATAGATATGCATGTACTGTGTGGAAATAGTTATGATCTTTTGTTTGTAAGTTATGAGTTAGTGGGTATGGATTATTCTGCTGAGCTCTCGTAGCTCATGGTTTTACCTTTGGTGACCCTAACATATTATACTGGTGGTGACGCTGATATAATGTGTCAGACTTTGTAGATGACCAGGGAGAACTGTACACATTGGAGGCTTTCAGAGCCGAAGAGCTGGCTCAAATGGAGGAGCAGGCGGAGCTGTAGCTAAGAAACCTAGTTTCCCTCCTTTGTATAATGGAAGTACTCTTACAGGAGTTATGATGTAATAATGAGCTAGACTCTATTTAAGTTTTCAATAAATTATCTATTTAACGTTCTCAAAATTAGGGGCGTTACAGCCCAAGACTCTCGCGTACATATTAAATTTGCAGGCTATTTTTTAAAGAATATAGATGGAGGACAAAGCTAAATGTTTTTAGAAGAAGTTTGCTTGGGGCTCTATGGCTGGGGATATCTCATACGTGCAAAACAGACGGGAGGAAAGTGCTGCGTAGCCCCGTGCTGTGCACGGCAAATCGCTGTCGCTCCGGTCTCGCTCCAATAATTAGAAACGTTCACTTCGTAAAGCTAGTAGAGTAAAACAAATGTACCAAAAATCAGCTTGATCGGATATCATTAAGTGCCTCATCCGAACATTATTATCTTGAAATGAATGGATTTGAAACACTAGATAAAATCCATAGTTTTTTTGGTACATTTAATAATTTTAAGATAATAACGTGCAGATGAGGCATTTAATGATATATCTGATCAAACTGATTTTCGGTAAACTTGTTCTACTCGACGAGCTCTACGAAGTGAATGATTCCAATCATCGAAGCGAGACCAGAGCGATGGCAATTTGCCTTGCACAGCACGCTGCATAGCATGGGGCTGCGCAGCATCGCCCTCCGGTCCATGCAAAACATATGAATATTTATAGGCAAAATGAGAAGGAAGGAATCCAAACATTAATTGTTCATTAATGACCAAATCCCTAGCATATATAGATATGCTAGATTTGCTCCTTGATTTTTTTTTAAAATTTGCTTTTAGATATTCAACACCCATATAAATGCAATGATCTCCAAATCTAATATGACCTTGCAAGTGGATATCCAAGCTAATAAATGTTGTGACATCAAGATCAAATTTGATTCTGCAAGTAGATACCTAATTAAATGCTATGTCATGTGCTATTATTAATAAGATAGTGCATAAGAGCCTAGCTCCCATATATTATAGACATACACACGGCTTTAAAAAGTACTCTAAGTACTAGGACTGTAAGCTCGTGTTCCATCCTTGACGAAACATCATTAGGAATGTCGCACTCTTCCACCTTGCACACCCACATTTTTGTGTTCGTTCCCCCCGCGTAATAGAGCACTAAAATGATCTAGAATGTGACCAGCTAGAGATCCTTCTGGCCGAGTTATGGTGTCCGTCCCTTTTGTCTTTAATCAAGAACACAATGTCGCAATCCTTTTTCAAAGTGGCCGGCCACCACCATATGGAAATATCTCGATCGTGTTTCGATCTCCTTGCAGCTTCAACCAGTTCTGTTTCGCTCTTAGTAAGTTTCTTGTTGCGTTAGGAGCTAATCCAACTCCGTCCTCATAGCTTGTTGTCGACCAAACTCCCTCGTCCCCCTCCAATAATTTTGCACCACCTGGCCTGAAGATCCTTTTTAGGGTAAGTTTGAATACTAAGGTGTCACTTCCTGTTTGAGGGTTAGCGGAAACATATGCGATCTTCTAATGGTCACCTTTGAATCTGCACTCCGCAGCCAAACAAACCGCTTAAATTTTTTTGTAAAGTAGTAATTATTTCAACGAAGTCCAGGCTGTGTCAAGAATCAACGGACTATGATCCGAGCGCTGAATTAATTGGAAGAGATAATAATAACGCATTCAGATGCATTCTGTGCCAAGTACAACAACAATAGAATCCATGTAGTTTTCAATCATTGAGGGTATGAGCGAGGGAGGATTAGAGAGACTGACCTAACATTTGGCAATATCATTGACAAAAAAAAAAAAGAAAAAGAAATATACACAAAATTGACAACAAAAAAAAAGAAGGAAATATATACAAAATGATTGCTCTCAGAATACTCCTGAAATAGTGGCCCACCTATACATTCAGAAATAGTGGCCCACCTATATATTTTTTTGCTGTGGAATCATAGCCCCAAATCAAAGACAAATAGCATCAGAGAGAGCAGGCCAATTTCTATGCATATTACCATGCTTCATTCATTGAGAGTCCAGGTGTGCGCAACAACAACTTCTAGTAATTCTGAAAGCTCGCCAGATAAAAAATGTAATATTATAAGCAAAACGAAACCAATGATTTTTGTTTAGTGGAAACAAGTTTGCTAAAGACAAGAAGTTGAAGACAAAACATATAATGGAAATGAGGGATTGGAAAATGTTATGTTGAACAAACAAAATGGGACTGCAAATGAGTCAGGAAGATGAGTTAGGTTTTGAATTTGATTTAGAAAACTTAATTGACTATTCAAGTTTGATTTGTTTACAAGAATTCTGAAATTTGAACATATTTCGAAACTCTATATTTCTCAAGATATCATGTAGCTAATGCAACAAACAACTTCAAATTAACCAAATTCAATCCACCCATGCATGACTGGCTCAACTTTGGTAAAACTGAATAAAATTATCTTGACTCCCAATGAAATGCAAGAGTGTCCTGTCTAACTAAGCTAACCCCAATTAGTTATTATAAATAGCTCTTCAGTTTGTCACATATATCATCAACTCTAAATTTGGTGTAGAATTATACCTCCCTTGGAGATGCTCTTACGATCAGAAGCATTCTTTGCCTAAGTCTCATCGCAAAAACCACGATCAAGCTTTTTCATATGTAATGTAGCTACATCACCCATTCTAGTGTTGGACCATGAAAATTGCATCCCATGGTCATGAACTTCCAGATAGTTCGAATGAATAAAATTATCCATGCCAGGAGGGGTTCGAGCGTTTGTACTGATCTTATCTCTACTAGATGCTAGGCACATGCGATGCTTGTGCGTCAATCTATATTTGTTCGACTTGTCTATCGATGTGCGTTTAATGTGGGACCCACATATATATGAAAGAGGTTGTATTTGGTATTATGTTCGGATAGTTGTGCACCTAACATTTTTTGAAAAACAAGGGTATGTTTTCAAGTACATAGAATCCTTTTTCTTTTCTTTTTGGAGACTTAGCCAAAAATCCCTCATGTACGTAGAATTCAAAACATCATAGATGCTACACAAAATAAAAAACGAAATCTCCCTTGTAAAAAAAAAAAACTACTTGCCTAACAAAACATGCCCAAGCACCAAACGGTCCTGTCGTGTCATAACATCAAACAAACCTAAAACCCAACGATCGACCCATCGCATAAAACTTACAGTACAATAAACAATTCCATTATTTCTTCTCTCTCAAATATATCCATAACAATTACAACCTCAGTCAAAGTTCCAACCTTAGTATTTATTTTGTGAATAGTTTATTGGGATTAGGTCGTCTAGAACGGAAGTTGCAAGGCCAACTTACGCACACCTCAACTGATATTACGAGACCAATCTCACCGTCTATTAGTAGGAAGCCCAATCAAAACAAAGCCGCATATGAAAGCACTTCTGCTCTAAAGAAATTAATTACACCTACAAGGTTTCAAACCTGAGAGGCACCCTAGGGTTGTATCAAAATGAGCATTTGGAGGAAAAAATGCTTTCATAAATTCCATTTCGCTGGGGGGTAAAAATTGCGCGTATAGATAACCAGTGAGAAAATAAGCAGCAGAACTATACTGCATTAACATTGAATCCCAAAATAAAACTAGTCATTTACAGACTCCAGAGAAGAGAACAGGACCAAGCAAATTTTCCAGAAGTCCAAAAAAACACTCCCATGGATACAAAGACTCTCTAACCCAACAATATCAACAAATTGATAAAGGAAAAAGTGCCAATCTCTCCTTTGCATCAGAAATCACCAAAAAAGAAAAACCCTATCAAAATCCATATCAGCTGAAGTGCTGGACTCTGAATTTCCACTCCCCTTCCACAGGATCATAAGAAACAAACTCAGCGCCTTGCTCTTTCGCTTTCTTGATTAGCATCTCTCTGTATTTATCTACCTTTGGACCATTTATATACTGATTCCCCATCTTATCAATGCACTTGACGTTGAGAAGTGTCACCTCCGCGGCCTTGTTGAGACCTTCTCCCACCGGTGGTTTGTCTTTCTCATCCATATATACCATCACTTCACGGTTATTAAACTTGACGTGTGAATCCAAATCAAGGTGCCTCACATCCGTCTCACCCAAAAACTTTATGCTTCCATAGCCGTGACGTCCCACCACAAAATTCTTCTCGTGACGATAGAATCCTGGTTCTGCCCTTTCATCTGCCGCCAACTCAGGGACTTGAGGTTCTGTGTAGTAATCAGAGCAACTGAGTCATGGGCCTCCACATCAGTCACATGTTCCTTGCGCTCATGATTGGATTTGGTATTTTCAACCAAATGATCTGCAAGATTGTTGGAAAAGGAAACGAAAATTAGCAAAAGTAAAAAATGCTGAATGGAATGTAGTAGCTGAGAACATTAGCCCAGCAGATTAGGCAAAAAGATGCAGGCAACGTGCTCCTCAATCGAAATGTAAATTGTTGTTAAGAAATAAAGAAGCTTGTTAGACAGAAGGTCTACTCCAACACAACCCATCCATGTGGGGAAGCCAAGAAGATACGTTTTTTCACTTATACCGAGAGAGACTTTAGAAAAAGTTGGAAAAAGTCCATCAAATAGTAAGTGGATAACAAATGCTTTTTGCCGTTCAAAAAAAAAAGTGGATAACAAGTGCTTAGTGCGTACCGTCTTCATACTGACACAAAGAATCATTTACTAAGGCAGGAGCAGAAACCTCTGCGGAGATTGTACCTGAACAGAAATACTCATTAGAAAAGTTCGAGGATGGTGCAGTAGTGCTCTTACCAAAAACCAAGATGCAATATAAAGGATGATACTCCAAAATACAAATGTGACACAACACATTGTTAGATTCTTGTGCTTCAGAGAAGATGCACTCACCATTCTTGTACACATGCAAAGATGCATGCACCATTTTCTCGGTGTCAAACCTCTGGGGCCACTGCTCAGCAGGAAGAACCACCAAAGCTCTAGGATTCTCCCTTCGAAAAAATAAAGCACCTCCCTTAGCTGCAGGGGGCAGTCCTTCGTTGTCGCTGAAAAATGGCACCTGAATAAAACATTCAGCCAAGAGAAGCATTAACATAAAGTGTAATCAATCACCGAAATCTGGCTGCTGGTGGAGAGAGAGAAAAAAAGAAACAACACAATACGCAACTTGTTTTTTTACCACTTCTCACCTTCGGGCCATCACTTTCAGGATCATATTTTCGGGCTGGTAACCTGATCCGTCTGTGAGACAAGTGTCGAGATGTCAGCAAGGACAACACTCTGACAGTAGCAGCAGGTTTATCAAGCACCTGTTTGAAGAATGATGTCATGCACCAATATTATTAACAGCATAAGAGACAACTATCACAAGAAGACTAACAGAAGGTAAAAGGTATGCAACTTCTGAATTTTTTTCACACTCAACATGCCTCGGTATTAAAACTCTTGACGAATAAAAATCAAACTACCTCTGTCCATACATAAATTTGCAAACGCATGTTATATTTCCATTTAGCTCCACCAACCATTTATTAATATATATGTGTAGAATACTTCTAGTACAGCTAGAATTATTTAAACTCGTATTGGATTTAGCACTGCCAAAATTCTATCCTAAGGATACGCGCATGGGGCTTACATAGAGCATACATCACAAGGTGTCAATTCTGATAAATAGAATATCAACTACAGGCGCCAAAAGGGTGCAATGTCTTTTGTCCACAAACCATCAGTAAGAAGTAAAATTTGCAATAGAATAATGTCTTATTAAAGATTCAGAAGTGTAAGACTTACAGGCATGTTAGAAATCCCATAGCGAATTGGAGGCGTGGAACCAAGGTGACCAATTGACAGCTGACAAGGTACTGGCTGCGCTTTCTGAGTACAAGACCTGAATACATAACCATGGATATCAAAGCAGTGGAAATAACATGGGATTCAGAACCAAAGGATTTCAAAATATTCCTGTATGTCCCCTAGTATAACGTAGATGGGAGAGGAAAAATAAATATAGGGTTCTTCCTTTAAAACATGGATATTAGTTAGGTTCTAAGAGTTAAGTTTGTATGCATTGTGACGTAGTACAAAATGGTCCATCACATTTTGGCGTTAGGTATGAGTTACCTTTGCTAACAATTTAAAAATATCATGAATTCAGGATTTTACATGCATTAGTATCAAAGTTAGACAACCAACTTGAGCATGCAGCCACACTAACCCCAACCGTGGAGAAAGAAACACATGATCCAGTGCCTATGTGAACAAACTTCACATTTCTCCCTCGGCAAAATTGGGACTCTTTAAAAACAAAGATGCATCTTTAACTCCAACTATCTAGGAACGGAGATGACAAGATAGAGACGAAACATACAGTAGACTGAAGGTGCTCTGTCCAAGAACTCCTGTGGTGTCCGCGAATCCACTTAAACCTTCCAACGCAACAACGAAAATGTCAAATGTCCGAAATTAACTACAAAATGCAGTCTAGCATCCACCGAAAGACACGAGACTTGAATAATCAAGTCTAATTTACCTGCTGATGACCAAGGAAACTCGCTATTAGCAAAAGCACCTGTCTGAGCTGTTCGAGTTGGCTGCAAAGGAGTGGTTAGAAATGGCTGCATTCCAGTATGTCAATGTGGAAATCATTGTTCAAGTTGACACATAGAAAATATTGTAAGAGAGTCTATTCAATCTTAAACTGAGTTACAGTTGTTTGACTAAGACCAAGTTGATTGCTCGTAGGAGGCAGAGATGATTCACTGAATACATTGGGTTGACTAACCGGAGGAACAAGGCCTTGAAATGAAGAAGTCTGGGGAAGCAGTGCAACAGGCGATAATATCGGGGATGGTTGTGTGTTGGCAGAACTCACGCCAAAGGTAAATCCAACCGGAGGAACATTGCTTGAAAATGAAGAAGTCTCTGGAAGCATTGCAACAGATGGAGATACTGCGGATGGTTGTGTGTTAGCAGACATCAAGCCTGAAGTAGGATTCCAGTAAAATGCTGAGATCGGTGGTGCTACAAATTGGTAAGGTGCAGAGGATGATGCTGTCATCACAGATCTAACAGATGGGCATGTGTTAAAAGGTAATGAAGTGAATGGAGAAAGGGGCGGGTGAGCAAAGGAGTTTGACTGAATTGTGAAACCACCGGTTCCAATCCCACCTGCAATTTTGAAGAAAATGAGAAAGAACAGTCAGTAACAAAGCAAGGGAAAGACAAATGAACCCATTAGTGGATACTGGATAGGAAATGCATACCTTTGTCTCCAGACTGATAGTTTTCCCACCTCAATCCTTCATGGTTTTTGTCTCCGTTAATGCGCATGCCTGAAATGGACTGCAGCCTGCCGTCTTCAACTGCTTCAGATGCAGTTGCATTGTATGCTGCTAATCTACTTCCTCTTTGTTGATGTCCAAAACAAAATGTTGAGGTTGTGGACTGACCTCCTGCATTGTTTACCCAAAGTTAATAATACATAAAATGGCACAAACAAATGATGTAAGTATAGAACAACTCCTTCCATCCCTCAATGGTGATCCTTTTGGGAGTTCCAACCTGTTATGGGTGTACATCCAATGATTGAGCTTGAATTCAAACAAAAACACTTGTATTTCCATCGTAGCCCTATTCAAACTTTTGAATAGAGCCCTAGCCAATTATAAGAGAGTTTTGGAAAACTATTCATTTTGCAATTTGACATTTTACAAGGACAAACAATTCGGAACATCCCAAAATGGAAAGATGGACCACTAATTAGGGACGGATGGGGTATTATAGATCCTCATAGTTGCAAAATATTTATATATTGTAAGGATTTTTAAACAATCACAAAGGGTAACCTGTGAGTACTACAGATAATACTCACCAGAGGAACTTTGAATCCCAAAAAATGATGGACCAGTGCTGCTACCAGTTGCCGAATTTGATAGCCCAACTGTTGGATTGCTTGATACCCCCCAACCACTGGTACTTGATGGTCCCAATGGTTTTGCAGCATTGAATTCACCACTGGTCCCAAATGCAAAAGATGTTGCAGGTGTGCTGCCTGAGGTAGATGAGGAGCCAAATGCATTTTGGGTTGATGCACTGAAGGAAGAAGACGAACCAAATGGATTGGTCCCAAAAGTAGTTTGGGCGGTTGAAACGCACCCCCAAATGAGGTAGATTGGTTGGGGCTTGATGCAAATCCTCCAAAAGGAGGCTTCAGGCCAAATATAGAAGGTCCTACAAACATGAGACAAAAAAAAAATTACTCAAAAGAAAATTCATGAGAACAGCATTCAGAAAAAAGCATATTCTGATAAACAAGAATGCCAATGGAACCTTATAGAACAAAAGTACTACCTACCATCACTTCCATCGTAGACCAGAATATGTAAATTAACTGCAATGTCTTTAACAAATAAACTGGTCATAATATTTTAATAGTTAAAAAAAACTGGTCATGGTTTTTTTTACTGGGTCCTTATCCATTACAATCACAACTAATTGTCCGATTACACTTGATTAGCCAAATTAAAATTACATATCCTCCTATAGCATGTACATGGAACTTCATTGATTGAACATTAAATCATCTCTTCTACAGTGACACAACAAGAACTTTTGCAGGCACCTTATAATCAGGCCAAGCACAACCTTGGTTTCCAAAACAAAAGCCTGTAACTCAAACTTGGGGTTTTTTTCCCCATAAACTTGGAGTTGAATACAAACAAAATACTAGCTGAACTGCTGTAACATGACCAAACTATGGAATAAAGAAACGACGACTTATTGAGCTATCAACTAAATAACTAACACAAGCAACAAATAAAACAACCTTGGTTTCCAAAACAAAAGCCTGTAACTCAAACTTGGGGTTTTTTTCCCCATAAACTTGGAGTTGAATACAAACAAAATACTAGCTGAACTGCTGTAACATGACCAAACTATGGAATAAAGAAACGACGACTTATTGAGCTATCAACTAAATAACTAACACAAGCAACAAATAAAATTTTAAAAAAAACTTAATGAATTCCTAACCTCCAAAAGATGATGAAGAGGTCCCAAAAGAAGGGGCCAAAGGAGCATCAAAAGCAGCTGTTGAAGTTCCAAATGCAGGACGTGACGGGGAACCATATGTTGACTGCTGACCTAAGGACGAAGAGTTAACGCCCAACACACCCGTTAAAGTTCCACCATATACTGATCCTCCTGTAGGTGTACCAAAAGTAGTTGTACTCCCAAATGGCTTGACAGTGAATGGATTACAACTTGCATTGCTGTTCTGCCCAAAAACTGATGAGGCCCCAAATGGGGCATTAGATGACTGTCCAAATGCTGCCACAAGGAAACAAAAATAACTGTAAACAACTCCATGAACTTCAAGGAATTGATCAACATAAAGACAAGAAGGGGAAAAAGTAACTTCAAAAATTATCAAAATAATCTCTCAAAAGTGATGGTTGGATTACAAGTTCATCTACTAGTCAGAAGTACCACAACTTCAAGATACATAAGCAGGTACAGATATTGTAGGAGATTTTCATTTTCTAATTATGCTTTAAACGTTTGTGTCTATAAGCTTAAGTCCGCATGATGTGATCAATAAGAAAATTCCAATCATGTGTACGCCAATAATGAGAGGTGAGATTGGCTAGTGAGCTACTGGGCACTTCCAATCATGTGTACGCCATTGCGTTTATTGCTTTGTCCAAGTACGTCCATCGAATTACAAATAGACGTCCTACACTTTTTATTGTCTTGAGCTTATCTTTCCATGTATTAAAGATGTCAGAGTGCCGGAGTGGATATTTGTTTAAAATCTGAGGACTTTATCCTATTCCTAGGCTACAAGAGTATTACATCCTTTTGCAAACCAAAGCCAGGCCTCTAGGTCATCCACAAGTCTCATCCCAGTCATCTATCCTTGAATATGTCCCTTAATATCTTTGCACACCTTTATATCATCTGAAATCTTTTAGGTTTCCAAATTAATAAAGATGTCAGAGTGGGGATTTTCACAAAAATCTGAGAATATGATTCCGTGGCTAAGCTACAAGGCACTATTACAAGCCTTTTCAAGGACCAAAGACAGGCGGAGCTTCTACACTTCGGGCAAAGCACAGCTTCATCTTCCTTCCACCATGAAAAGATGAATTAGCAAGTGTCTTTATTCCTATAATTTGGCGAAACAGATCTGCTGCTACAATTAAAGGTTGCACATCGCAGTGTGGAGGTCTGAGTACAAACAAATGCCAACTGAACTGCTGTACCATTACCAAACTAAGGAATAAAGAACAGGCGAGTTATCCAGCTGACGATGAAGAGGTCCCAAAAGCAGGGGCTGAGGGAGCACCAAAAGCAGCTGTTGAAGTTCCAAAAGCAGGAGGTGATGAGGAACCAAATGTTGACTGTCGAAATTGACTTGGCGTAGAATTTACTCCAAACACACCGGTGGAAGTTCCACCAAATACTGAACCGAACCAAAAGGAGTTGAACTCCCAAATGGATTGGAATTAAATAGATTGCTACTTGCATTGCTGTTCTGTCCGAAACCCGATCGGGACCCAAATGGCCCATTGGAAGACTGCCCAAAGGCTGCAAAACCGGAGCATAAAAGATGGTAATCAACCCGAATGTTCTTTAGGGAATATATCAACAAAAAGACACATGCACATGCACAAAGGGGGGAAAGCAACTTCAAAACAATCAATGAAAAGCAACGATTTCATTACAAGTCCATTGGCTATATCAAACTCCAAGATACGTAAGCAACATCAAGTTTAAACCTAATATGTCAAAATCCCAAAAGAAAATCCATAGACCGACATCAATTTGAGTACTTTAATACATCGCCATGCACCAAGTACAAACTTGCATATCACATTAAAGCAGGCATGGACAGGGGGGAGGCTGCTAGACGACGATTATCGATTACTTATCAAAATTCTTGATAACTTGTTTCAAGTTATTATACCCGTTTGCCACCTCAATTTTTTTCCCAAAATAACTTATCTTCCCAAATTTTTTGACAAACCCTCGACCCATATACATTCGCTTCCCAAATATTAAAAACGTGCAACTGTCCATTAATCGAACTAGAAAACAGAACACGAAAATCATCATAAACAGATAAACTTCAATTAGCGGTAAACCCCACATAATCAATTTCAACCCCCGCGTAAAATCTCTCAATAATAAAAATTGGAACTTTTCAATTCGAAACTGCTTGGAAAAATTTTTGTAATAAAAAACTCCTTTGGTACCACACATCCAAAAAAACATGCAATATTCCATTAGACAGAGGAAATATACGGAGGAGATTCCAGGAAAAGAACTTACGAGTGGTGGACCCGAAAATCTTGAGGAAAGTATTCCGAGAAGAAGACGAGAATAATTAGGGGATTGGATTGATTCTGCTGCCGCAACGAAGCGAAAAAGATGGATGCGTAAAAGGCGCCGAGGAAGAGAATCGGAGTGAAATTGGAATGTTGTGTCTGTGTGATTGTTTGTGAGAGTGTGTGTGTGTTATACCGAGTAGCTTGATTTTGAAGCTGGTTTTAGCGTTCTTTGTAAGCCGGTTCTGGTTTTTAGACTTGGTTTGATCTCAAACGCTCAATATTATTCCCAAGTCTGCATAGCTTTGCATATATTATCTCAGGACTTTTTTTTGCCCTTTTTAGTTCGCATAACCAATTCCATCACGCCATTCCTCCTCCTCTCTCTCTCAAGACAATAAAATGAAAGTTCAGTGAGTTTGGGGACATGGAGACTGGCTCGACGACCCGGAATATGTGGACGAGGAGGTAGGCGATGGAGGAGCAGAAGGCCATGTGGATCATGGTGTGGGAGATCGGGAAGGGCCAGTTGAACATCTTGCGGTCGAGGATGTACTTGTTGAACACGATCATGGTGAAGCTGAGGAAGATCCATATGGCCACGTACGTGTAGGACACCACGATCTTTCTCGACACACTCGTTTTCATCTGCTGTAGCGGCGGCGGCCGGAAGACAACCTCTGCAGATTCTCCTTTTTTGGTTGCGGGGCGAGCCGGCGACGATGATTCGGCGAAGGTGGTGCAGCCGTCGCCGTTGCTGAACGTACATGCAGAGAAAGCTGACGAGGACGGAGCGGACGAAGTAGACATGGGCGCCGAGGCCATGGTTCTTGCCGGAGCATGAACACATGAAGAAGACGTACGAGACGGAGGCCCACTGGTATTTCTCTGATCTAATTTCATAACACTTTTGTTTTGCGATCCAGATTTCAGAACACAAATTTTTTGAGATCTAGAGACCAATTGGTGTTCGAATTTGTGGCCGGATTCAAAACATCGCGGGACGTCGTCGGTTTTCTTGTATTAAAATATGAAAAATGTGGTGAACTGTTGTATAAATGGGGACAAAAGAAGCAGAGGGCTGTTTGGTTGCTCATTTCAATGCTTCATTTGGTTAGTCTTTTTGTTTTAGAAATTTTCCGTTGACTGATGACTTTCTTCTTAGTTGATTGAGGAATAGAACCATCTTTTATGCGAACTATGCAAGTAAACTGTATATGGGATTATATGAGCTGTGTGTTGGAGCTATATGAACTATTTTTTTTATAAGAATTGTGTATTTTTTATGAGAACTGTATATTTTTCTATGAGAAATGTCTATAAAAATTGTGTAGTTTCTACAAAAACTGTGTATTATCCATGAGAACAGTTTAATTTTCTATAAAAATTGTCAATGAGAACTGTGTATTCTCATAGCCACAATTCTCTCCTTACGCTTGTTTTGTTATCCTATATTCCTCTACTTGTATTCTTTATGGGAATTGTTTATTTTTCTATGAGAACTGTGTATTGTTCATGAGAACTGTATATTTTCTATGAGAATCTTTTATGAGAACTATATATTTTCTATGAGAATTGTGTATTTTCTTTGAAAATTGTGTATTTTAATGTGTAGTTAGACTATTTGAATTGTGGTTATTTATTTAGGAACAAAAACAATATATGTGTATATATATAATCACTCCAGTTCTGTTCCGGGATCCCGGACAGAGCTCCTGTGCGGGACTGTCTTCTCAGCCCTTGGATTTAATCTAAGGGCCACGGAAAGAAAAGGCATTAAAAACCCACAAATTACACTTTCCCCCCTCTTACCCCCTTTAGATGTTATTCCCTCAGACCCGTTAAAGAGAGAGAGAGAGAGAGAGAGAGAGAGAAAGAGAGAGAGAAGAAATGCGAACCAGAGAAGAAACACGAACGAAGATGAAGCAGCGAGAAGAACAAAGACAAATGAAGATCAGAATCAAACGGCTGACAGCTGAAGGTCTCTCTCTCTCTCTGTGGGGTTCGATTCTCTAATCTCTCTCTCTCTCTCTCTCTCTCTCTTTCTCTCGATTTGTTCCTGAACGAAGAACACAAGTATAGATTTTTTTGTTAACTCTCTTGTCCGATCTTACAAAAGTTAGGGTTAGGGTTTATTACGGTTTGATTTCTGTGTGAAACCCAGAATTTCAAAACATACAAACTTTGATTTCTCTCAGTATTTCTGTGTTTATTAGGGTTTGATTTCAGGTTATTAGGGTTCAATTAAGATACCAAGTTGAGATGGCCAACTTTCTCTTTGGCGTGATGATGATCTCATGCCATTCTTGGTAACGTCGGCAACTGCCAACTATTTTTCCCGTCGCCATTCCGTTTACCCCATACAGATTCAAAGGGTAAAACAAGTAATCCATGTTAGTTATTTTTGTTATTCTTGAATAGAATTTTATTTAAGTTTTGGCGTACTTAACATGTGAGTTGTTCAGTTTATTGATCCATCATTTAAGATATGATTTGCTCAAATTCTTGACTTCAATTAGAGGGAAGAAATTGCACAGTCCAACTAACTACGCTTTCAAGAGTGAACCTTTTATTTTGTGTTAAGGGGTTAATCCAATTTTTTAGGATTCACATTAGAATGCACCAGTTCAAATATAGGTAGAAAAACTCTGAAATTAATCTATATTTTGTACTCTTTTCTTGTGTTTGCATTTTCCTTCTCTTGCAATGGACTAGAGCTGTCGAAGTTAGAATGGACCTCTACTTAGAATGGACCTTACATGGACCTTTTGAAGTTGGAATGGACTGGACTCTTTTCTTGTGTTTGGTTTTCTTGAAAGAACAGAACGAAGATAGGTTGTTGACATGGGGAGGGGATAATCCATTAGCTTTCCCATTTGTGTAGTTTCATAAATCGTAACTCATAAGAACATCTCTTGTTTAGCCATTTGTTATCAGTACATAGGGAAAAAAATTAGAATTTTTGTCCATTTGTTTATGTGAATTTTTGAGCTAATTTCTAAATGTCTTTGATGGTGAAGTTCCCATTTGGACTATTCGTTATCCATTTTCTGAATGTAGGTGTTAAGATTTCTCTTCATGAATCCCCCTCCCTCTGTCCATATCCATTTCATGGAAGGAAGTAGTTTGGGTAACAATGGAAGTGGTAATCCCGATTTTGGGATCTTTTGTTTTTGCGGAGAACCAACACCATTGAGGAAATCTGGAACACAAAAGAACCCAGGTCAAAGGTTCTTCGGATGTGCAAAGTATAAGGTGAGCTACATGCATTGCCCCAATTTATTCTCTTGTTGTTCGTTACAGTTGAAACCCTAAGTTGTTATTGTTTTTTTTTTTTTTTTTGACAGTTAAACTTGGACTATTAAACAATGTGAGAGCTCAGTATCCATGAGCATGAGTGAAGAAATACAGAGGACAACAATCACAGTGCAGATGAAGATTGAAGCCATGCAGAAGGAGATTGATGCAATGCAAATGAGAAATGGGGGAAAATGACTGGACTATCTTTGGATTGTTATTTTCTGTGTTGTGTCGTACATGTGTGGCAAAAGCAGCCTGTGATCTCAAGTAGTAGTAGTGGTAGTAGTATTTCTTCATCATGGTGAAGTGTGTTTGTTATGATACTATTACTAGGTTAGTGAAACTGGCGAATTTGTATGTGGTGTGTATAAGTGGTGATTGTGCTAGTTTGCTTCAAAGCGTGATTCTCTTATTTTTTTTAAGATGAAGGTACAGGGTAGCCATTTGAAAGACTGTATGTATCGTTTTGCATATTTTTGGCATATTGGGAGTCACCTTTGAATCTCCACCCGTTCATTTACTGGATTCCTTCATGCTGCGATGTAAGCATTATTGCAAGAACTAGTGTTGTATCAAAGTTTGAAATGGAGCCATCATCTAGACCGAATTTTGGTGCCATTAGAATAGGCCAATTCTCCCAATGCAAGGTTTCAGATTTGAAGAGAAAAAATAATACGCACCATAATCAGATTTCTTTTTCCTTTGAGACCATAATTAGATTTGGAAGGCCAAAAATCCTCTGTTAACAGCGGAAAAAATAAAGTTTGATAGCATTGCATCATACTATCATAGTAGAACTTGGCTGCAAAGCTGGAAAATTTTTAAGGGCCTTTGATTTTTTTCCAGTATTGTAAGGACTTTCAATTTTGTCTATGGATTTTTTCCCTCAAGCGTTTTGACACATTCCTAGCAATGCACAAATCTGATGGTGGTATAAAATGACATCATTATAAGCTAGTTTCTTAATAGTTATTTCCAGCTTTTGGAAAATGTGCAAGATCTTCCATATTGGTCATCGTTATTGTCATAATCCAGGAATAGAGAAAAATTGTCTTCCAAAGTGATAGCAATTCTATCTGGAAAAATTTGCCATGCTTCAAACCAAAACACATAATTTCAACTCCATCAACCATGTAGCACAACCAATAGGCCAATAGCTACAAAAATAGTGCAAATACATAAACAACATACATCCAACCAAAAGCAAATACGATAACATTTGTGTTCCAATAAAACCAACCAGAAAGCCATACAAACTGCAGTGGGGAACCTCTCTCCTCCCCTGTTTTTCCAAACTGCAAATCCAATGACAAAATGGACCACTACAGTTTTCAAACCCATATAGTCAATGTCTTATGCCTTGCCAATTTCATCTCCATATCCGCAAACCCATAGAGTTCCTGAAATACAAATAAAATGAAGTGTGCATAGTCATAGTCAATGTCTATTTCAAGTCCGTATTTTACTTAAAAAACACTTACATTCATCGTCAAAGTCATCGTCGTCATCATACAACCTAGCATCTTGTGAAGACCTAAAAAAATAAGATAATAATTAAAATATATTCCGTGTGTAAACAATTAAGTTCAAATTACAAATAGACAAGTACACTTGCATGTTTATAAGCTTCTGACAATTTCTTTTGTCATATGACTACCCCAATAACCCACACTCATGACATTTCCTACTTTTCTTGACAGCTTTCTCTTTTCCTCCTTTCCAACGCTTACCACAACCCTTTGCCCTAACTTTAAGTGTTCTTTCAAACCATCGTCAAAGTCATTGTCATCATTGAAGCATAATTGATTGTGTTACAATGGAATACACTCCTTTAGGGAAAACTAACATCGAACTCTAATTAAATCGATCAAAGTTAAAGGAGGCAATGGACATGATTCATACCACGACTCAACTGGTTCTTTAGATGAATACCAAAATTAGTTGCAACAATATCTAGAGAAAAAACAACTGAGATATTATCTGTGAAAATCCAACAGCACATTTCTAAATATCTTGTTTGGTCAAAATCTTACAATAGCATTTTCATGCTTGACTTCCGGCATCATTGTACTTCAAGGTACTGTCTCCATATGACAAGGGAGGCCCATGTAATACGAAATCTAAAAAAGTAAATCAGCTGTGTCGTTCTCCTTTGTACAAAAATCAAACCCTAATAACCTGAAATCAAACCCTAATAAACACAGAAATGTAGAGAAATCAAAGTTCGTATGTTATGAAATTTTGGGTTTCACACAGAAATCGAACCATAATAAACCCCAACCCTAACCCTAACTTCTGGACTATGCAATTTCTTCCATTCAAATTTTTTTCCCCTTTGAAGTTGATATTACAGCCCCATTTTTTCTTCGTTGTTCCAAAAAAAAAAAACCCAACCCTACTTGTCAAGTCTCTTGTAGACGCGTAATCAAGGGATTTTTCCTTGTTATCACTTGGAAGCTTGTGTAGCCCAAGACAATGTGTTTGGATGTCGGATTTATGGTGGGAAATTCAGTAATTTTTTTTTTCTCTCCATAAATTCCTTCATGAATTCAAGATCCAAACATATCCTTGGTACTATAGTAGTTGGAATGGCGGAACAAGTTTAGAGCATTTGCATGGAAATTCAACCGTAATAAACCCTAACTTCTGTAAGATCAGACAAGAGAGAGAACAAAAAAATATGTACTTGTGTTCTTTGTTCGAGAACAAATCGAGAGAGAGAGAGAGAGATTAGAGAATCGAACCAGAGAGAGAGAGAGACCTACAGCCGTAAGCCATTCGATTTTGATCTTCGTCGTTCTTGTGTTCTTCTCGCTGCTTCGTTCATCTTCGTCTTCGTTCCTCTCTCTCTCTCTCTCTCTCTCTCTCTCTAAAAGCGTCTGCGTGAAATGAAGGAAGGGGGCAAGTGTGGGTTTAGAGGGGGGAAGCGTAATTTGTGGGTTTTTAATGCCTTTTCTTTCCGTGGCCCTTGGATTTAATCCAAGGGCTGAGAAGACAGTCCCGCACAGGAGCTCTCTCCGGGATCCCAGAACAGAACCGGAGTGATAATCACATTGTAGATACCCCAATCTGGACCTCCCAATCGTTTTACTTCTTTTTTTAGTTTCTTGTTTCCCCGATAATGAATCAGGTTGAAAATAGTCTTGAGAGAATGAAATGGTTTGAGCTTGGTGTGTGTGGAACCCATCCTTAACCCTAAAACCCTTAAACCCAAACCTTGACCGAAGGTTGGACCATCACGCGACCCACTGGGTCTCTCGTGCGATGCTTTACTTGCCAGGTGGTGGTCAAAGTCAAACTTTTGACTAGTTGACCATCGCGGGGAAGCTAGAACACTCGCGCGATGGTTTCACTCCATGCGCGATGGTCAACACCTGTCATATCTACCCGTTTCGTCGACTGAACAGCGTTCTGCAGGGCTGCTCTTGCACCACCTCTCCCCCTCTCCACCAAGTAAGTGTAGCCAGCCTTATTGGCTGGTTGCATTACCTTGTTTAGCCACTAACAAACCCTCCACTCTTTCTATAAATAACCCCGATGGTTCATCTTCCAAAGGGTTATCAAAAATTTCTAAGAGAGAAGCAAGAACTACAAGCTTGGTCACTTCTTTCAACTCAAATCACTCCCACATACTCATTTGCCAAGCCATACCACCTCATTCAAGCCATATTCAAGACACTCAAGCAAAGGTATAACCCTCATTGTTTACTATTTTGATCCCTGAGGGGGGCTGACAGGGCCAAGGTTGGTAATCAATACCAGTCCTGATCCTAAAGGCAGCAAAGTTACAAGTTACTGCGGACTGGAAAACCCACGTGCGAGATACCCACTCCATCGCGCGACGGTTCTCGTGGGGATGGGATCCTTGTCCATGTCCATTTATATGATTTCAAGCTTTCCTGTCAAATAATATTTAGTATATTCCACTGTGTTGCATATCAAAAATATATAGGCTAACTTAGTTCACTTACCTGTTTACTTTGAATGCCCCTGGGTTGCTTCTGAATATGTCTCAGAGCCCAGGCATGCGAAGCAATTCCTGGAAGTCCAGTCAGAACACTCGCGCGATGATCTGACTCCATTGCGCGACGATTTGTCTATTTCCAGCGATTGCCCTTGCATGGGCAGCTAGGCTCTTAGCCTCTGTTTTGATACCCTCACTGTTTTAAGGGTTGCACCTTGTGCCTGTAAATTTTTTATTGTAATAATTATTTACTTTCAGTACATATAAACTGCTTGGTTTGACCTTGGGTGTGCACTGGTCCTTCCAGAGCCCAGAAGGGGATAAAATTTAACCTGTTGGTGGGATGTTGACACTCGCGCGATGGACTGAGAGTGTCGCACGATGGTTTGATTTGCATGTAAGGACTTCCGTGCATGCAAGTTGGCCATTGTCCGCGACAAATTCAAGCCAAAGCACTGTTTTGGCATCCAGAATCAGTGTTAAATGTTATCTCATTTATTCCTCATCATCTCATTCATCCATGCTATTATTTGTCATGTCCTGCAAATTGTTACAGTTTTAAATCCCCGATTAACTGTTCCCCCGCCCTAATTTGCTAAAAATTGATTAATTAAAAGGAATCACAAAACAAACATTTTCGCAAATGCCTAAGTAGAGACCGATCTCCGGATTGGGCGAGAGGGGTGCCATAAAACCCTTCCCCTTTTGTAACCTGGCTCCCGAACCCAGAAATGGTTATGAAGGACTGGTTCCTTAACACTTTCAAATCAAAAAGCGCAGCAAGTGCTTCAAAATACGGTTCCTTGGGTGTCGGACCTTCAAAACCCAAGTGGTGACTCTGTATTTTCGCGAGCGCTTGTCGTCCAGCTTTAAAAAGCGCTCCCGCGAACCGGCATCATTTTTCCTTTCTCAAAAGGTGGGGAACGGAATCCCTTCCCGGAGGAGAGAAAAATCGGGCACACCAGCATGCCCACACAGATAATAACGCATTTTTATAAAATCTTACAATTTTGTTTGTGAACGGGTGGTGTTGGTTTGTGTTTGATTATTATTATTATTTTGTTTAATTTTTGTTCGTATGTGTATTTTTCTATGAGAATTGTGTATTGTTTATGAGAACTATCTATAATAATTATATATTTTTCTATGAAAACTGGCAGTTCTCATAGAACTGACTATGAGAATTGGAAGTTCACATAGCCAGTTCTCATAGCTCAGTTCACATATCCAGTTCTGAATAGTTCTTATAGAACTGACTATGAGACTTGACCGTTAAAAATTCAAATCTAAATCAATTTATTACCTATGTGAACTATTACTTTTTTACTTTGATTACTTTTTTTAAGACATGGCGGTGAGAACATTTATAACTATATTTGATTTTGTTTACCTTTTTATTTTTGTTCAATTTTTGTTTGTGTGTATATTTTCTATGAGAACTGTGTATTTTTCTGTAACAACCCTAAATTTTTATAAGAAAATTAAATGTTTTAATTGAAATTCTTCTTTTAATAAATGACTCAATTTTTTTATATTATTATTTCAAAGAAAATACTAAATCTCTATTGAGTAAATATGTAAAGCTATATAGATATATATGTACATGCAAACCCTAATCTAGTTTTTTTTTTTACAAATTCTAGCAAGTGGGAGAGATTGATATCCAAGTATAATCATGGTGTATAAATATAGATAAAGAGAGAGTCATAATTTTATCTTAAGGAATCCTAGAAAAATCTAACTAAGATATGCAAAATCTAGTTAGGATCCTAATCTAGATATGATGTCCAATTTAAGATTTTGATTCCCTCAAATCTAAGGAGTTAATTGTAGGAGATTGAGAGAGAGATTTGCTATAGATTTTTCCTAGATTTCCCTTGATTTTATAAGATATATTAAGATTTGATTAGATTTTATAGGATTATATAAGATTATGGTCAAGATTTGATTAGATTTTATAGGATTATATAAGATTATGGTCAAGATACGATTTGATTTTCTAGGATTTTATAAGCTTATGGTCAAGATTTGATATGATCTAGATTCTTCCTTCACTAGTATCAATAGGCATGCCCTTTCACATTTACAAGCACACACGCACACCACCAATCATCCACTTCTCACATGCTTCATTAGTGTGAGTTTGGAGAGCAAAAGAGCCAGAGGTTTTGACTAGAAAAAGAAAAAAAAGAGAGGAAGAAATTAGTTCAATTCCACCATCACCTTGCCACCTTACCTACACCAATCAAATCACCCTTTCATCCTGATTTTCAAAATTTCTAGAAATATTTGCGACTTGGAAAAAATAAAACTACTTTCTTTTTATTACTCGGTCGAGACGAAACGACATTACTCCGCCCGCATTTTCACCCAACATACTCTGTAGG
This sequence comes from Rhododendron simsii, assembly GCA_014282245.1. Classification (NCBI taxonomy): domain Eukaryota; kingdom Viridiplantae; phylum Streptophyta; class Magnoliopsida; order Ericales; family Ericaceae; genus Rhododendron; species Rhododendron simsii. The sequence continues at coordinate 19,981,079 of CM024957.1, read as the reverse complement.
CGTCGCTCTACCGCCAAGAAGAACGGTAGAATCCTCTTATCTTCTCCCCTAAATATAGTAGTGCTACTTTTAAAAAGTAGAGAGTTTTCTAATTACCATCATATTAGTTTGTTGGAAGAATTGAAGATGTTAATCTAAGTTATTATAGCTAAATATTTAGATGATTGGAATTGAAAATGTTGGAGTTAGAGTATGATGGTTATAATCTTTGTTAATTATAAAGAAATCGGTTTTTAAGCCAATTGTATAAAAATGAACAGTTACCTGGAAACTTAGAATGGTAATATGTGGTTAGAACAGTTGGTTCACTGTCATTTATTGATTTTTACTGAGAAAAGCATGACTTAGAAACTAGGTAATGGAAATTTGAAACCAACTGGTGTACGTGATTAACTCTAGTTGTAAATATCAAGTGTGTTTACCAACAAGGTGTTACTCCTTTATTATGTGCCGTTATAGTATTTGATGTTAATGAAATTAGAATCGCATGAAATTAGAAATCGATTTTACCGCATAACTCTAGCAAGCTTTGAAAGAATAATGTGAACGTGCGAAATGATGCATGTGTATGAAACACGAGAAATGAGAAATGGAATACGAAAAGAAATGATAAAATGAAATGTAAAAGGGTTGATGGTTCTGTGACCATGAGAACCCGGTGGGTTCATTGAAGATGGTCAGCGGAATTATGGCTCAAGTGTACGTGAGTGAGCATGAGAACCCGGTAGGTCCTGAGAGGATGGTCGGCGGAATCATGGCTCGGGTGTGCGTGTGTGGCCTAGGAGCCCGGTAGGTCCTGAAAGGATGGTCTGCGGAACTAATGTCGTGTATGCGTTATGAAATGGAAAATGATTAAAGACTGAGAGCCCGATAGGTTTTGAAAGAGACGGTCAGCGGAATCAGTGCTTTTGGGTGCCAAAATCTGAACTTAGCTTGGGAGCCCAGTAGGTCCTGAAAGATGGTCAGAGGAATCAGTGCTTGAGAAAATAAAATGGAAAGTGGAATCGATTCTTGAAAAATGATGACACAGTTTACGATACGCTGAGATAACTCTGAAAGACACCGACACCTTTGATTATTCTTGTGATGCTAAATTTTGTTTTTTTTTTTTTTATAAATTGTTATATGTTTTTTTGTTAGAGTATGGGACATAGGGATAAGAGTTAGCTATTGGGCTTAATTGCTCACGGTGTTACTTTTGTGACCCTGGCATCTTATGCCAGAGTTTAGAGACAAATAGGGGGAATTTTATAATTTGGAAGAGTTCGGTGTTGAGCAGAATAATGCAGAAGAAGACGGATGTCCAGAGGAGTGGAAGTTACCCTAGTACCCCTTCCTTATCTATTTAAATAAGTGTAACACGAATTTGAGAATAATTTGGCATGTAATGACTTTATGTTTCTTTCTATTTAATAAATGTGAAAATTTATTAAATTAACGTTCCCGAAAATCGGGGCGTTACAACCCTAGGTTCAAAACCTCGACCATGGGTAGAATGGGTAGACCACACGTTAAGTTCGATGCTAGAAAAGAAGAATTAGTAAGTAAAATTTCGTTTATTTATTTATTTATCTATTTATTTTAAAAAAAAGTGGGCTTAATTATGCATGCTTAAGTTTATTTATAAATACTTTACTTTATAGATGGACCCCTTAAATGACGAAATGTTAGAAGAAATTCTGAGGTTCAAGAGCATCCATCACAACCTGGTAAACGACCTTGTAAATGATCCATACTTCACGTATGCGTTTCCTCTTTTGCACGCTTTTCGACAAAACTACAATTCTGGCCACCAATGAACGTTGTGGACAACGAGGAAGAGCTTGACGCACCCGAAGGAGAGGGATTGGTAGTTGAGGAGGAACCGGAAGAACTTGAGGAGGAGGATCCATATGAGGTTGGGGAGGACGAGGACGAGGAACAAATGATTATCTATCCAGAGCTATTTAAGAAATAAGCAAGTTTGAAGAGCTATTTAGCCGCCAAGTTTGAAGAGCTATCTCGCTATGCTCAGAATATCATTCTGACAGAAGATGACAAGGCAAGGAGGTTCGAATGGGGGCTCAATTCAACTCATACGGCTGTGGTTGGGCACGCTTTTCTCACTTACATGAAGTAGTGAAATGTGCAATGAGGCTGGAAAGGGAAGACATGGACTCTAAGGCAAGATTGAAAAAGGCGGTGACCACCGTTGGAGGACCAATTAGAACTGGCCAGAGTAACAATAACAACAACAATCGAGGACCGTACTCAGTTAGGCCATTCAATCAACAGCCCAATAACCAGCAGTGGAGGAACACTGGGCCAGTGCAGAATTAGTTCCAAAGGCTGCCGCAAGGGTCTACTAGGGATATTTCGACTGTGCAGTGCTACAATTGCCAAGCTCTGGGACGCTATAGCAGTCAGTGTCCCCAGCCTAGAAGGGCGAGACCAATGGGAGGTGGGAATCAATAGCAAGTCCAACCCATTGGCTTTGGCAATCAGAACCAGAGTGGACTGCAGTCGCAACAAAATATCAAGCCACTATAGCAAGCTAGGCCGACACAGGACAATTGGAAGGGGAAGCAATCAATGGGTACATAGCAGAACACTGAAGGACGCATCTTTACACTATAGACTGAAGAGGAGCAGCAGCATGAGGATCCCTCTGTGATCCAAGGTACGATACTGCTATTCATTACTTGCTTTCAAGCTTTATTCGATTCCAGAGCATCGGATTCGTTCATATCTACTGCTTGTGTAACTACACTAGGATTAGAATCAAAACCCTTAGATTTGATCATGAGCATAGCATCACCTTTAGGAGGGAAGACATTTGTAAAACTAATCTGTAAAGGGTGCGAGATAGAAGTAGCCAATCTACGCTTAACCTGTGACTTGCGAGTAATCGATATGACTGACTTTGATATAATTTTGGGAATGGACTGGCTATCGTCACACCGAGCTGTCCTAGACTGCCATCAAAAAATGGTGATGGCTTATGCTCCTGATGGAAACCGTTTCAAATTTGCGGGGGATAGACCTACTCCAAATTCAGCGAATCGACGGTCAAAGTGGCAGGACCAATTGTTTGGATGGCTAGCAAGTCTCAAGTTGGAAGAAACTGATTGTAAGGAGTTAGGATTGCCACATGTTGTCTGTGAATATGCTTATGTCTTTCTTGACAAACTCCTTGGATTTCCACCTTGCCGAGAGTTGGATTTCACAATAGAACTGCAACTTGGAACCGCACCAATTTTTATGGCCCCATACCGCATGGCACCAGCTGGATTGAAGGAGCTCAAGACTCAGTTGCAAGATTTGCTTGACAAGGGGTATATCCGACCAAACACATCACCTTGGGGAACACCAGCCTTGTTTGTGAAGAAGAAAGAAGGAACACTCTGTCTCTGCATCGACTATAGGCAGCTGAACCGTGTCACGATAAAAAATCGTTACCCGTTGCCTAGAATCGATGACCTGTTCGATCAATTGAGAGGAGCAACTTGTTTCTCGAAAATTGACCTTCGACCAGGGTACCACCAATTAAGGATCAGAGACGAAGACATTCCCAAGACTGCATTAAGAACTAGATACGGACATTACGAGTTTGTGGTGATGCCGGTTGGACTCACTAATGCTCCAGCTGTATTCATGTGTCTCATGAACAAAATCTTTCAACCCTATTTAGACAAATTTGTGGTTGTGTTCATTGATGACATATTGATATACTTAGCCACAAAGGAGGAGCATGAAGAACACCTCAGAATCGTACTGCAAGTACTAAGAGACAACCAACTCTACGCTAAGGCTAGCAAGTGCGAGTTTTGGCTTGAGGAGGTTAAATTCCTGGGACACGTTGTGTCTAAAGAAGGAATCGCTGTGGATGATAGTAAAGTGGAAGCTGTATTGAATTGGAAGCGACCCACGTCAGTGTTTGAAATTAGAAGCTTCTTAGGATTGGCTGGTTATTATCGACGATTTATTCAGGACTTTTCGATTCTCGCCAAGCCGATGACAAGGTTAACACAAAAAGGGGTCAAGTTTGAATGGAGTGAAGTTTGTGAAAAAACATTCCAAGAGTTGAAGAAGAGACTGACCAGTGCTTCTATACTTATCATTCCAGAGCGGAATATAGGTTACACAGTTTATTGTGACGCCTTTAAGGATGGTTTGGGTTGTGTACTAATGCAAGATGGGAAGGTTGTTGCCTATGGATCTTGTCAACTTAGACCGCATGAGAGGAATTATCGTACGCATGTTCTGGAGTTGGCAGCTGTAGTCTTCACTCTCAAGTCTTGGTGTTATTATCTGTACGGTGAGCAATTTGAAGTTTTCACCGACCACAAAAGTCTCAAGTACTTGTTCACTCAGAAAGAGCTGAACATGAGACAGAGAAGGTGGATGGAGTATCTCGAGGATTACAAATTTACCATGTCTTACCACCCAGGCAAAGCTAACGTGGTAGCTAATGCATTGAGTCGAAAGAATCGAGAGTAGAAAGCTAAGGCAGCTATGAAAGAATGGGAGATGGTGGAAACGCTTAACGAGTTCAACCTGCAACCATCATCAAAAAATGGACAAGCACATTTACGTGCTATTGTTGCTGTACCTGCACTACACCGAGAAATTTTAATGGCACAAGGTTTTGAACAAGACTATGAGTTTATACGGTTCCAGATAGCCGCTGGAAAAGCCCCTACTGGGTGGACGATTCACACCAACATTAGCCTTAGATTTAAAGGTTTGATTTTTGTACCTAACATTGGCACCCTTCGAGAAGCAATATTATGAGAATTTTATCACTCAAACTTCGCTGTTCATCCGGGTGGTATGAAGATGTACCATGATTTGCGAAGAACATACTAGTGGGAGGGAAGGAAGAAGGATGTGGCTAACTTTGTGTCAACTTGCTTGGTTTGTCAACAAGTCAAGGCTGAGCATCAGAAGCCAAGGGGAGATCTCCAACCCTTACCGATTCCAACCTGGAAATGGGAACATATCTCTATGGATTTTGTGACTGGGTTGCCCAGGTCGCCGAAGTCAAACACCACCATTTGGGTAATCATCGACCGTCTCACTAAGTTTGCACACTTCCTACCGGTAAAAATGACTGAGAACATGGAGACTCTGAGTTGGCTCTATATACAAGAGGTTGTGTGATTACACGGAGTACCTATGTCCATAGTATCTGATCGAGACCCGCGGTTTGTGTAAAAGTTTTGGAAGGGATTGCAGAAAGCGATGGGAATAGACATTTGACTCAGTACTGCTTTTCATCCTCAAACAGACGGACAGACAGAAAGGAAACAAACTTTGGAAGACATGCTGAGAGCTTGTGCACTTGACTTCTCCGGGAATTGGGAACGACATTTACCCTGATTGAATTCGCTTACAATAATAGCTATCAGTCAAGTATTAAGATGGCACCTTATGAAGCCTTATATGGACGACCCTGTCGCTCGCCTGTTTGCTGGACTAATGTTGGAGAAGCTGGATTGGTTGGACTAGATTTGGTCAGAAGCACGACAGAAAAGATCAAAGTGATACGACAGAAGCTGATTACTGCTCAGAGCCGACAGAAAAGCTATGCTGACAAGAGGAACAGACCCCTATCTTTCCAAGTTGGAGATCATGTGTTTCTCAAAATTAGACCGAGTCGGAGGGTGATTCGATTTGGGAAAAAGGGGAAATTGTCACCACGATATATTGGACCATTCGATATTTTGGAGAAGATAGAAAAGGTAGCTTATCGTTTGGCATTAATGCCACAACTAGATCGAGTTCACAGCGTGTTTCTTGTCTCCATGCTACGCAAGTACATAGCTCATCCCACTCACGTTATCAACTGGGAAGATGTCACTCTAAATGACGACACAACTTGCGAGGAACAACCAGTAGAAATTCAAGATCACAGTGAGAAGAACATTCGAGGAAAAACAATCAAATTGGTGCGAGTTTTATGGTGCCATCAAGGAATTGAGGAATCTACCTGGGAACGAGAGGATGCGGTTCGAAAGAATTACCCTCACCTATTTCCGTCGTAGTATATATCTAAATTTCGAGGACGAAATTTGATAAGGGGGATAGGTTGTAACAACTCTAAATTTTTATAATAAAATTAAATGTTTTAATTGAAATTCTTCTTTTATTAAATGACTCGATTTTTTTTATATTATTATTTCAAAGAAAATACTAAATCCCTATTGAGTAAATATGTAAAGCTGTATAGATATATATATGTACATGCAAACCCTAATCTAGATTTTTTTTACAAATTCTAGCAAGTGGGAGAGATTGATATCCAAGTATAATCATGGTGTATAAATAGAGATAAAGAGAGAGTCATAATTTTCCCTAAAGGAATCCTAGAAAAATCTAACTAAGATATGCAAAATCTAGTTAGGATCCTAATCTAGATATGATGTACAATTTAAGATTTCGATTCCCTCAAATCTAAGGAGTTAATTGTAGGAGATTGAGAGAGAGATTTGCTATAGATTTTTTCTAGATTTCCCTTGATTTTATAAGATATATTAAGATTTGATTAGATTTTATAGGATCATATAAGATTATGGTCAAGATTTGATTTCATTTTCTATGATTTTATTATATTATGGTCAAGATTTGATATGATCTAGATTCTTCCTTCACTAGTATAAATAGGCATGCCCTTTCACATTTACAAGCACACACAATCCACCAATCATCCACTTCTCACATGTTCATTAGTGTGAGTTTGGAGAGCAAAAGAGCAAGAGGTTTCGACTAGAAAAAGAAAAAAAAGAGAGGAAGAAATTAGTTCAATTCCACCATCACCTTGCCACCTTACCTACACCACTCAAATCGCCATTTCATCTCGATTTTCAAAATTTCTAGAAATATCTGTGTCCTGAAAAAAGAAAACTACTTTCTTTTTATTATTCGGTCGAGACGAAACGATATTACTCCGCCCGCATTTTCACCCGACATACTCCGTTGGCGTCGCTTTACCGCCAAGAAGAACGGTAGAAACCGCTTATCTTCTCCCCTAAACATAGTAGTGCTACTTGTTCAGTTGTTTTTAAAAAGTATTATTCTATAAAAAAAAATAGAGAGTTTTCTAATTACCATCATATTAGTTTGTTGGAAGAATTGAAGATGTTAATCTAAGTTATTATAGATAAATATTCAGATGATTGGAATTGAAAATGTTGGAGTTAGAGTATGATGGTTATAATCTTTGTTAATTATAAAGAAATCAGAGTTTAAGCCAATTGTATAAAAATGAACAGTTACCTGGAAACTTAGAATGGTAATATGTGGCTAAAAGAGTTGGTTCACAGTCATTTATTGATTTTTACGAAGAAAAGCATGACTTAGAAACTAGGTAATGGAAATTTGAAACCAACTGGTGTATACGTGATTAACTCTAGTTGTAAATATCAAGTGTGTTTACCAACAAGGTGTTACTCCTTTATTATGTGCCGTTTTAATATTTGTTGTTAATGAAATTAGAATCGTATGAAATTAGAAATCGATTTTACCGCATAACTCTAGCAAGTTTTGAAAGAATAATGTGAACGTGCGAAATGATGCATGTGTACGAAACATAAGAAATGAGAAATGGAATACAAAAAGAAATGATAAAATGAAATGTAAAAGGGTTGATGGTTGTGTGAGCATGAGAACCCGGTAGGTCCATTGAAGATGGTCAGCGGAATCATGGCTCAAGTGTGCGTGAGTGAGCATGAGAATCCGGTAGGTCCTAAGAGGATGGTCGGCGGAATCATGGCTCGGGTGTGCGTGTGTGGCCTAGGAGCCCGGTATGTCCTGAAAGGATGGTCAGTGGAACTAGTACCGTGTATGCGTTATGAAATGAAAAATGATTAAAGACTGAAAGCCCGGTAGGTTCTGAAAGAGACGGTCAGCAGAATCAGTGCTTTTGGGTGCCAAAATATGAATTTAGCCGGAGAGCCCAGTAGGTCCTAAAGATGGTCAGCGGAACCAGTGCTCGAGAAAATAAAATGGAAAGTTGAATCGATTCTTGAAAAATGATGACACAGTTTACGATACGTTGCGATAATTCTGAAAGACACCGACACCTTTGATTATTCTTGTGATGCTAAATTTTGTTTTTTTTTTATAAATTGTGATATGTTATTTTTGTTAGTGTATGGAATATAGGGGTAAGAGTTAGCTACTGGGCTTAATTGCTCACGGTGTTACTTTTGTGACCCTGGCATCTTATGCCAATGTTTAGAGACGAACAGGGGGAATTTTATAATTTGGAAGAGTTCCGTGTTGAACAGAATAATGCAGAAAAAGACGGACGTCCATAGGAGTGGAAGTTACCATAGTACCCCTTCCTTATCTATTTAAATAAGTGTAACACGAATTTGAGAATAATTTGGCTTGTAATGACTTTATGTTTCTTTCTATTTAATAAATGTGAAAATTTATTAAATTAACGTTCCCAAAAATTGGGGCGTTACATTTTCTATGAGAATTGTTTGTTGTTCATGAGAACTGTCTATGTCGTGTGTATTTTTCTATTAGAACTGCTTATTTTTTTATGAGAACTGTGTTTTATCTATAAAAACTGTCTATTAGAACCGTGTATTTTTTATGAGAATTATCTATTTTTTAAGAAAACTGTGTATTTTAGAGTGATGTAACACTATGTGAATTGTATATTTTTAAGTGCACATAGTGCAATTTTCATAACCAATTCACAAATCTAGTTCACTATGACAACAGTCACTTCTCATAACCAATTATCATAGAATTGACTATGAAAACTGATAGTTCTCATAGAACTGACTATGAGAATTGATAATTCACATAGCCAATTCTCATAGTTCAGTCCACACACCAGTTCTCATAAAACTAACTATGAGAACTATGAAACTTGGCAGTTCTTGTAGCCAATTTACATAGCCAAGTGTATTTTTGTCCAAAAAAATATGATTGAGGAAATGATTCTAAAAATATAGCTCTCATAGCCTCAGTTCTCATAACCATAGTACATAGGTATTTTTGTCCAAAATAATATGTTAACTCGGGCTATGTGAATTGGCGGGAATATTTTTTTCCGAAATATTATGTTAACTAGTTATGAGAATTGACAGTTCTTATAGTCAATTCATAAAACCAAGGGTATTTTTGTTCAAAATAATATAAGTCAGGAGTTGATTCTAAAAATATAAATTTTACTAAAAATAAACATGTGCACAAAAAATTAAGAAAAATGGGCAAAATAGTAAAAATGTTTAAAAAGTCAAGAAAAGGATTGAAATAAAAAAAGAATATTTTTGTCAAAACTAAATTAAGTCCGAACCTTCTTTTTGGGGCTGGCCTAAAACTTCCCTTTTTAGGCCAGACTCATTTTCTAGGTTCGGACTTCAAATATTCTTGACAAATATATTTCTTCTTTATTTTAGTCATTTTTTTTTTTACTTTTCATACCTTTTTACTATTTTGCCCATGCTTTTTAATTTTTTGTCTACGTGTCCATTTTAGTAAAATTTATATTTTTAGAATCAAATTTTGACCCATATTATTTCGAAAAAAAATACCTTTTGCTCTGTGAACTGGACTGTCAATTCTCATAGTCAGTTTTATGAGAATTATGTGAATTGAAAAATACACAATTTAAATAGTCTTACTACACATTAAAATACATAGTTCTCATAGAAAATACATAATTCTCATAAAAAATACAAAATTTTTATAGACAATTATCATGGACAATAACAGTTCTCATAGAAAAAAATATAATCTTTATAGAAAAAACAGAGGTCTCATAGACATCTCTCATGTGAAATAGCTATGTGAACTACAATATACATAGTTCAAATAGCCCCATCACACATTAAAACACACAGTTCTCATAGACAATTATCTTGGACAATAATAGTTCTTATAGAAAAAACACAATTTTCATAGAAAAATCACATTTCTCATAGAAAATATATAGTTCTTATATAAAATACACAGTTCTCATAGGGAGTTCTCACAAAAAATACTCAATTCTCATAGAAAATACACAGTTTTCATAAACAGTTCACATAGATAATCATCATGGACAATAACAGTTCTTATAAAAAAAAATACAGTTTTCATAAAAAAAACATAGTTCTCACGTGAAATGGTTATGTGAAGTGAAAAATACACCGTTCAAATAGCCACACCATATACTAAAATACATAGTTCTCATAGTCAATCATCATGGACAATGACAGTTCTAATAGAAAAAAATACAGTTCTCATGTATAGTTCTTATAAAAAAATATACAGTTCTTATATAAAATACACAGTTCTCACAGAAAATATACAATTCTCATATAAAATACGCAGTTCTCATAGATAGTTCCTATAGAAAAATACACAGTTTCCATAGCCTCACCACACACTAAAATAAATAATTCTCATAAAAAATACACAGTTCTCATAGATAGTTATCATGGATAATACATAGTTCTCATAAAAAATAAACAGTTTTCATAAAAAAAATACACAGTTCTCATAGACTGTTCTCGTAGTCAACACACAGTTTTCATAATACATAATTTTCAGAGACAGTTCTCATAGAAAAATAAATAGTTCTCGTAGAAAATATACAATTGTTCTCATTAACAGTACACAGTTTTATGTAAAAATACACAATTCTCATAGAAAATACACACGTGAACAAAAATTAAAAAAAATAAAATCAAACTAGTCAAAATCAAACGTGTACAATCATTTTTTGCGTACCAGAGATGGCTTGTCCATGCAATAACGAGTGCGTAGAATAATACCCATTCCTCCCTCCTCAATCAACGGAAACTCCATTACCAATTACCGTTACAGGTTGATTAATATTAATTTGCTTTAATTTCGTATTCGAGTCAGTCCGGCTAGTGGTTTTGTTGAGTGCCGATGATATCCATGACATCCCCGACGCCGTCAAATCCTACTCTCTCTCCTTTGTCGGATCCTTTGCCGTCAACCTCGACAAGTTTTGCTATGTCCAATTCAATGAACGCCGTTAAACAGCCATTGACGGTGGTTGCAGCTCCAAACGTGGCTGCACTTTGTGGTCAGAGTCTTCGCAGTCATCGTGGATAAACACGTAATCTGCGTCATTGGCATTGTTGGAGTCAGAGTCGTGGATGAACTCGTAATCGGTGTCGTAGGCACTATCCGTCAGTGACTTTGGGATCGTCGACGATCAGCCACCGCTTGATCTTCTAGCCGCTTCTACTTCCGGTGACTCCGAAGCCCAAAGAGATAACGACGCCACCGCCACAACAATGACAGAAATTAGCAGAGAATGCAGATTCGGAAACGAGGTTGTCGTCGACATCATCATTGGCAGCACCGACGGCGCCAGTGGTGGCGGTGAAATGGTGTTGGTTGGTGGTGAAGCGGAGGGGACGAGGTGGTGGTAGCCGGGGTGGTCCCCCCGCTCTCTCTCTAGAGTTTTGGAATGAAAAAGGGGAGATCGTGGAGACTATATTCGTCTAAGCTCGGGGCAAAAAAGTCACAACATAACAGATCCGAACCTATATAGGTTCGGAAATAATATTCAGGGTTGAGATCAAATCGAACCTAAAAAGATGGACCGGCCTCTAATTTACTAAAAACCAAGCCCTGGAAGCCCACGGTCTTTGATTGACGGGCAATTCGGGACCGAAAAGTCCAAGAAAAAGCCTTAGGTGACGGGCAAGGCCTAAGCGGGTTGGTGGACTTTTGATAGGAGTATTATTTTTATTTTTAAAGAAAAAAGACTGGTGTGTTTTACCCTTTTTTTCCCTTCCTTTTACGATATGCGGAAAATTTGGAAACAAATTAACCAAAGTTCATAAATTGAGTACACATAAGTCGTACCACTATTTAATTTAACTTGAATATGAAACTCTTATTATTAAATTTCTTTATAATTCCTTAACTGTTACACATGGGTCCATTTTCATCTCTATGAGATTTGAATATCAAAATAATGGATAGAGTCATTATTCAATGGGTTTAATAAACTTTTTTTTTCGAAGTAACAATGGATTTGATTGGCACAATCAAACATAGAGATATTTTTCGATTCAGGAGACAAACTTATTTAATATATTCACCACCCAAAAAAACTTATTTAATATTATCAAATAGGAATAGGTTTTCATATGTAGAAATCTATACTACTCCATAAAATAATGCGGTTTCTGTTAAAAATGTCTAAGCATATAAATGAAAGTAATATCTAGGATCATTAGTAGGACTATGCAAAAAAATCTGGTGAACCGTGAAATCGGTCCGGACTAAACTGATCCGTACCTTTTGAATTTTGTCCATGGATTAATGGTCCGGACGCGGATTGAAAAATTAAAAAACCGTGACTCAAGGTTCGGTTCACGAATTTTCATTACAAAACCGTACGTGAATTAACCAAATCAACCCGTGAGATATTTATTTTATACAAATAAAAAATATATACGTATATATACACACACACACACATAATTGTTAGAACTATTAATTTTTATTTACCAATTTAGTATTTTACCTTAATAATTAAATAAAGTGTAAGTCTATATAAAACATAGGGGGTAAAGTGTAATTTTAGTATAGTAGTTCATTTCTATTCTCCGGAGTGACTGAGAACCGCGGGCAGGTGTTTATACTATTGATTAACTTATACAGAATAATTTTTTGATTCAAACTTGTTCAATTTTTTTTTGGCATTTTTTAGTTTTACATCAAATTTTTATGTGATATGGGTGATAAAAAAGATGAGAGGAATTAGAAAAGTAAAAAATTATGACTTTTACACAAGTATTTTGGGAAATATCTAAAAAAAAAAACTCAAAAAGTCAGTTTTTGGATTTTTTTTGGATATTTTTCAAAATATTGTGTAAAAGTCATAATTTTTTTACTTTTCCGATTCCTCTCGACCTTACTCATCCGTATTTTTCCAAAATTTGGCGTAAAACAAACAAACGCAAAAAAAAAAAAAAATTGAATAAGGACAACCAAAAACCTATGTTGCATAAATTAATTACTGGGCCCGCCATGTTTACGCTAGTGATTAACTTATGCAGAATAATTTTTTGGTTAACCTTGTTCAAATTTTTTTGGTGTTTGTTAGTTTTACGCCAAACTTTTATGTGATATGGGTGAGTAAGGATGAGAGAAATCGGAAAAATAAAAAATTATGACTTTTACACAAGTATTTGGGAAATATCTAAAGAAAAGCTCATAACTCACCCATATTTCCCAAAAATTTGGCGTAAAACTAACAATTGCAAAAAAATTTGAATAATTAATGACAAAACCAAAAAATTGTGTTGCATAAATTAATCACTAACGTGAACGCGTTATGGTTTTTTTTTGTTTGATTTTATGTAATCAAATACTTTATCTGATGGTGTTAATTATGAAGTAATCAAATACTCTACTTTATAGTGCTTTGATGGAAGATCTTTTTTCGTTCGGTGTTTATTTTTTCTTGCTTATGTAACATAATAATCCGTGGATAAAACTGTAACTGATTTGCGTGTCATGGATTTGACTAGAACCAGACTGTAGGATTTTTGATTCGGAAACGGATTTCATTTTGTAAAAGTTGTGACTAATGGTTCGGTCCTTGATTTTTTAAAAATTCGATACGATCCGCAAAAGTTGTTAGATCACTTTCTATCAAATTTGTAACTATCAAATCATTTATTTTTTTAAAAGATATAGAGAATATTCCCACATAAATCTCTCTCTCTCTCTCTCCCCTTACTTTTAATGATCAAATACGAAAATATCTGAAAATGATAATTGATACTTTGTGAAAATTACGTTTATCGCGTACAGTAGTCAAATAAAATAAATGATTTATTTAAGATGAGACTATGTTACATTATGAGTATATTTAGACACGGGCATCCGCTAATCTATATTATAAAATAGAGCGGTTTTCTTTAAAAATGTCTAGGCATATATACATAGATGCATCAACAGCCGTTTGATCATACTTAGTGATAAGGTTATAACCGTTGGATCTAATGAATGAAGCGCTCTCTCTCTCTCTCTCTTTTCCCATAAATTACTCTCATTAAGGCATTGTATTCAAAGTCACTCATTAAGGCATTATTCAAATGAAAATGAAAATCATATATAACCTTTGTACAAAATCGAAATCAAAGCCACTAAGATCACTGAAATCAAAGCCAACATTACTTTTTCTATTAGAAAACTCCATGGATACCGACCCAAGCACACCGACCATGGCCACCGATGGTACGTGGTGCCCACTCCGGGCCCCGCATGGATGATCCGACCCGTTCAATAATTTTAAAAAACAACAACCAATGGGCCCGTATAAAATCAGCTCCATCCGATATATGTAAGTGCTTGATCAAATCTTCTCATTTTTGAAAAATAAAAAAAATGGAAGGATTGGATGAAAAATGAGAAGATTGAATCGAGTACTTATACATATCGAATGGAGCAGATATTTCACATACCCACTTGGTTTTTATTTTGAAATTATTGAACGGCTGGGATCATCCATGCGGGTTCGGAGTGGGCCTTCAAATGGTCGGTACGTACGATTTGTGTACTTGGGTCAGTATCAGTAGCATCCTCTTTTCCTATTTCTAGGCTATCAAACGTACATCATGGAAATCACAAAAAGTAGAATTTTCTATACATCGTTCATATGATTTTCACATTCATACATTATGGACATCACCGAAAGTAGAATTTTCTATACATCGTTCATATGATTTTTACATTCTTCTTCTTTACTTTCTCTACCTCTCCCCTCCACTCTCTCTCTTGTGAAGTTCAATACCACCAAAATCTAATTCACCGAAACCACCGAGGCGAGTTCTTATATTATTTTTTATATATTTGCTACTCATTTACTTTTCATTGAGATTATGATATTTATCAATGGATATGTTGCGTTATTGTTTATAGCATAGTTGAATTTGTTGGACACGGGTTGGTATATTGCATGCAAGTTCAGTATTAATTTGCGTGTTGTGATTATTTGAGCCGTATATTGCACGCGAGTTCAATATTTATTTTTGTGTGCTGATTGTTTGAGTTGTGTCTTTAGGCACAGACATCTGCTAATCCTATATAAAATAGGCAAAGGTTTTCACATAAAAAGATAAAGCAATACTTATGTTTCTATATATAGAAATCCATATAACAATCTAAGGGCCCGATTGGATGTGGGTATAATTTTCGAGGGATTATTTATGGAGGGGTATAAGATAGTAGGGGGATTAGTTATGGAGAGTGGACCCACATTAATATAACTTTTATGGAGGGGTATTAAAAAATAGTTCGTTTTGATGAGGTGTTCGAGAAATGGGATTAAATATTACTTGATTTGGATGACGGGATAAAATAAGAGGATAAGGAAGGGTGGATGATGTAAAAATCTATTGAATGACGAATTTGTTCTTATTCAGTCCCAAACTTAATTATGTATTACGTTATATATATATATATATATATATATATATATATATACACACACACACACACACACACACATACATACATACATACATACATACTAGTGTATGCTTGTACCTAAAGGTACGACACAACGAATCTAAAGGCACGTTGCTAGTGCATGCCTGGAGGCACGACTCCACGATCAGCACATGGCAAATAAATATTGGATATTGAACCCAATATATCAATCTCTGTCCAAGAGTAAGATTATAAGAACCAACATTTTAAAATTTAAACGTACCAACCAATGCTCTACATCAACTAAATCAGTAGGGGATGAAAAATAATAATGGAAACTCTTTTTGGTACTGGTTTTGGCCTTTTAGTTTAATTTATAAAAATGAGAGAGCAATAAGAGTAGAGGACGAAAATTATCATCCTTCTAAATTGGTGTTTTTGATTTATGCAGCCTTCTACCTGAGAAAAAAAAAGATGAAACACTCAATCATGAACTATTGTTCACACACTGCATACGCTTACACATTTTTCAACTTAAATGGATGGCCAATAGCCATTACCTGCTTCCAAAGATTTTCCAAAACACATACAATTGAAAAAAAAGTAGTCTACTTACTATAAAAACCAATTCCCTGCTACAGATTCACCGATTATGTGTTAGGCATTACATCAAACACGTTATTGGCCACATAAAAAAGGTAGCGAGTATATGAGAAGGAAGGAAGCTAGAGATGGGAACCACTGGTTTAAACAGAGCAGTATCAATAATTTTGCAGCGACATCATGGCCGTCGTCTACTTCATCGGACCACACCCAACCCATTTCTATTGCCTGCATGGAGAGAGAGAGAGAGAGAGAGAGAGAGAGAGAGAGACGTGGTTTTGAAAGAGAATTTTATTTAAGATTCCTGCATCCCCCACTAAAATGGCACTCAAATATAATGTATTTACCAATATGTCATATTGTAAGATTCAACGGCTGTAATGTATTGAAAACTCAATCTAATAGCTAAAAATGTGCTCTTGTTTGTAGGAGTTCTTGCGAACGATGGGAACCATGGACGGCATGGAGCAATGTATTTTCTTGTTCATTTTCTGTTTTATAATATAGACATATACGATCAAGAAATTAGCAATGGCCATTCACCCACTTGAAAACAAACCAACATGCATAACTCACATTAACAGTTCTCCAGAAATCTAAAAGCATCAATTCTAATTTGAAAACTAAATATAGAACCTACGAAATCTGAAATTAAACTAAAAGGGGTTTTCTGGCCACGGCCTTGCACACGTTCGCCGCCCCTGGCCGGCGCTCGTCGACCACACCGCCTTCTCTAGGCTCGACACCCTCGTCGTCGCCTCCTTCATCGTCTGCAAGAACGCCTCCTACTTCCGCCCTCGCCTTTTCTCTCCTCTCCCACCCGTTCTCTCTCCTCACCCTAGTCTCCCGCCTCGCCACCTCTACGTCTTCGGCTGCACCTTCTCCGACACCGAAACCCTGGGGATATTGATTGTCGTCTTCCCCACCAGCGTTGGGTCGTTGCTTCTGTGGGGTTCACGGGTTGTCTAGGGTTCAAGAGCAGACCTGTTTCCCATCAATTGAGAGAGAGAGAGAGAGAGAGAGAGAGAGAGAGAGGCACACGTTATAGAGTAGGTGGGCTATCTAATTTTGTGGTCTTGAAGTTTCCTCTATTTACCAAAATGCCATGTGGTAGAATGAGCAGTGGAGATAAATTTGGACCATGGATTTGTTTGTTTGTATAGATAGATAAATTTTGTGGTCTTGTATGTCTTGAAGTTTTCTCTAAAGATATAGGTTGGGTATCTTTAGGAATATTCTTTTTCAACGGTTCAGATTTCTTCCTGACACAAATTTATCTATCCATACAAACAAATCTAGTGGTCCAGATTTATCTCCACTCCTCATTCTACCACATGGCATTTTGGTAAATAGAGGAAACTTCAAGACCACAAAATTAGACAACCCACCTACTCTATAACGTGTGCCCCTCTCTCTCTCTATGTCTGTCTGTCTGTCTGTCTGTCTCTCTCTCTCAAAAGCAATAGCGTTTGTTCATTATTGGGCAAACCATGTAGATTGCTTGATTGGTGTGAGTGAAAATCGTTGGCGTGAGCCACCTATTGCAGCAAACACCTCTCTTTCAGTCGTATTCTTCCCCCAGAATTTGATTATTCTTGGTTTGGTTTTTTACTTCTTTATGTAGACGAGCAACTTGAATTGCGTTTTTTAATCCCAAGGTCAGATTGGGTCCCGTTCGATCAAAGAATTTGAGTGAATCTCATCAAACTCATTGATATTAGAGTTACCCAATCTGAAATGTCTTATTCAATTGAAATGAGTTCTTATCCTTTTGACCTGACTTATTGTGACCAATAGCTTCATAATTTTCTTTTTCTTTTTCTCGGAGAAATATGGTTTCCAATTTTGTAATTTGCGATTAGATTTACCTGTCTAAGTACAGCCAAATCTATGTAGTCCCCCTATGGCAATGGATTACACAGCTACTATTTATGTGCTTTGACAGGTTAACAATGCAAATACCGGGTAAGCACGACTGTATATTTAATGCTAAGGTCAATTTAATTATGAGCATTGTTTGAGCGAATTTGCGATATTTGAATGTTAGTCACTTTTCAAGTGGTGTTTTTTTCTTCAGTTGTTTGTTTTTCAAGTGAAAGTTACCGTTCATGGGGATGCTGAATTTAGCCTTTGTTAAGAATATATGCATAATTGCTTGCTACTTGGTGGTCTTATGTTGTGTTGAAACTTCATTGGTCATAGTTGATTTTCCTCCAATTCTCCAAACAAATGGTTTATGAGACTGGCTCTAACGCTATTTTTATAAGAAACTGGGGCTATTAAGGTAGTTCGTGTTATATGAAAAAGGGTGTTTGTGGCTAAGTGGTATAACGGTTTCAATCGCCTACAATTGGTCTAAACCTGCCCTGAAAACCAACATCAAACGCATCCATGGTAGGTATCCCTCATAACTTTTTTGTCAGTTGTACAAAATGATGGGTTTTGCATATAATTCCTTTTCGAATCTTCCCTTTTCTATATCTGCGATGGGTTTTCAACTTTGATAGCGATGGAGTTTCAAGCGGTTTTGCACTTTGACCGCCAACGAAGATCTGGTTGGAAGCGGCGCTGCTGCTATAGACTCTTCCGAATTGTCATTGAAGCCATCGGCCGTTATCGTCTTCCACTCCAACCTATGGCAGCTTCACTTCAACGATTCTAAAAAAATCCCCAAGCTGGTAAAATGTTTTAATCAAATCGTTCTATTTTCCTATATTACATTTTTTTTCCTGAGTTTGTGAAGCTTTTATCAAGGTCGGTAAAAAACTTTGATCAAACCATTTGATTATGTTGGGTTTGTGAAGCTTAATTATTTGATTATGGAAATGCCTACTATGTATTTGACAGAATGCCTTCTACGTGATTTTTATTTTCCTTTGATTATCATTCGTTTTTGGGTCTATTGTTGGATGGAAGTTATATTGCATTCAATTGGTTTTAGTGGATGAATATGGGATTAGGAGGAAGAATGTAATCACACTTTTCTTTTAGTATTCTTTTGAATGTGGTTGTGGTCAACATTAATTATCTCTTTGTTTATTCTATACTCTTATTTTACTTTGTTTTTTTATAGAGTTTGGGAAGAGGAAAGAGAACGAGAGGGAACGAGAAAGAGGAGAAACCTAAGGACATGGTACATGTAAAATCAAGAAGAGGCCAAGCTAGCTACCAATTTAGCAGAAAGAGTAAGTTCAATTATTTAAACTTCTTTGGTATGGTTTTATAAAGGGCAAATTTTACAAATGGTCCCTCCAATTTGCATGAGTTCTCATTTTCGTCCCTCTAATATTAATTGTATCAATTTTAACCCTATAGTTTTCATTCCATCTCAATTTCGTCCCTCTCCTTGACGCCTTCAATGAAACAAACGGAATTGAAGGGCAAAATTGTCATTTTCTTTCATAGAGGGACTGAATTGAGATTTTATGTAAACTAGAGGGACTATTTCTAAAATTTTACATTTTACTTTCGTTTTTGCAAATAAAATAAAAAAATGACCATAAGTAATATATTTGACAACTGAATTATTTTTTATTGGGTAATCAAACTATGTTGAAAAAATTTATATTTATATTTCATTACACGTTACAAAAATATTAGAAAATGCACAAATCAACCCCTTAGCTAATGTCTTTGTGTCATGTTCTTATAATCTCTTTATTTTTTTCATTTGATAAAAAAATGTGCAAAATCCATTTTTATTTGTTATATGAGTGATCTTATGAGTATGCCCCAAAATAAAAACACTTATACTCATGTTTTAATGTATTTGATCTCTTAATATTCAATAGTGTTTTATTGCTAAATTAACAAAATTACAAGATTTCTAAATACTATTGAACAACTTTTTCTTTTAAATCATGTGACAAAGAAAATAACGAGATTGAAAATTCAATTGAAAAAAAATACAATACCAAGACATTTAACATAGGGGTTGCTTTTTGAATTTTCTCATATTTTTGTGATATATATTATAAAAACTTTAAAAAATTTCAACATATTTTCACTATGCAATATAAAATGAGATGAGAAATATATTACATATGATGTATTTAGAATTTATTTGCAAAAACAAAAGTAAAAAATAAAATTGTAGAAATAGTCCATCTAGTTTGCATGAAATCTCAATTTAGTCCCTCTATGAGGAGAAATAACAATTTTGTCCTCCAATTCCGTTTGTTTCATTAACGTTGTAAGCTAGAGGGACGAAATTGAGACAGAATGTAAATTATAGGGCTAAAATTAACACAATTGATGCTAGAGGGACAAAAATGAGAATTCATACTAGAGGGACCATTTGTAAAATTTACCCTTTTATAAATTTTCTGGAAATTTCACAACTGTTGGGGAATACATTTTCGAATTTCCAAGATAAGAGACTGAAATGTGATGGGTGAAAATTGAAACGACAACACAAATGTAACTATGAATGAAATGTGTTGAAAATTGACTTGAAGAGGAATATTTAATGAGAGATTGAAATGCTTTTGTGGGCTCTCTAGGTTGGTTATATGCATTGTATTTTGTGGGCTACTTCAAACTCATGTGAAGTATATCATGGTACTTCCAATTGCATTTCAAGTGTTTGGAAAAAGGTTACAACTACCAAATCCTTATGCTTTCAAATTATTTTTGGTCTCATATTCAGAATCTTCAACGAAGTCGTACCAAATCCAAAAGGCATTTCTTTAGACATGCCCATGCTAAAGGTGCTGCTACCAGGCATCCATCTTCTCTCTTTCAAACTTCCTTCTTTGTAATTTCTTTATACCGATAGGCTTTCAATCTACAGGGTAAAAGTCATACCTGTAAGGGTTCGATTTGTCGGGACCTTGACCATGGTTCAGGTTAGGTTCCTTCCTCCGCGGCTACGCACTCCTACTGCTGAACCTACAACAAGTCACTAGGGCTGGAGTAGCCCAGTGACCCTCCGACGATCAAGTTAGATCTCAGGGGAAGAATGTAGGTCTAGGGTTAGGGAAGAATGGCATACCTCTCCAGGTGAGTATCTCTTTGTATTTATAGACCTCGGTTTACTTGACCTTCAAGCTAGCGCGTGGAAGATACGCTCGGGTAACGGCCTCGGGTGACATCATATGTGACGAGAGGGGCAAAGCAGTTACGGAGCACATGGCCAAATCTGAGCCCAATGATTATGCCTACCGCACAATCCTCGCGGGCCCCATCTGGCGTAACTACTTCTCTTTGTTGGCTTTGGGAACACCGGAACAGATACACTCCGTGCTGTTGATAATTACCGAAGCATACATAGAAGTCTTGTCACCGAACGCTAAACCGAACAACATGTTAGAACACCCTTAGCTTTTACCAAGTTGTGGATCAAACCCTCACGGGGCATCGGTTCAAAGCATTTTGGCCATGTTATCGAGACGGTAACCAAGGCCACCACAATAGCCCCTCAACTCTCTGAAGCATCACTTCTCGGCTTTAGGGAGTTGACCATGGTTCAGGTTAGGTTCCTTCCTCCGCGGCTACGTGCTCCTACTGCTGAACCTACAACAAGTCACTAGGGCTGGAGTAGCCCAGTAACCCTCCGACGATCAAGTTAGATCTCAGGGGAAGAATGTAGGTCTAGGGTTAGGGAAGAATGGCATACCTCTCTAAGTGAGTATCTCTTTGTATTTATAGACCTCGGTTTACTTGACCTCCAAGCTAGCGTGTGGAAGATACGCTCGGGTAACGGCCTCGGGTGACATCATATGTGACGAGAGGGGCAAAGCAGTTACGGAGCACATGGCCAAATCTGAGCCCAATGATTATGCCTACCGCACAATCCTCGCAGGCCCCATCTGACGTAACTACTTCTCTTTGTTGGCTTTGGGAACACCAGAACAGATACACTCCGTGCTGTTGATAATTACCGAAGCATACATAGAAGTCTTGTCACCGAGCGCTAAACCGAACAACAAGTTGGAACACCCTTAGCTTTTACCAAGTTGTGGATCAAACCCTCACGGGGCATCGGTTCAAAGCATTTTGGCCATGTTACCGAGACGGTAACCAAGGCCACCATAATAGCCCCTCAACTCTCTGAAGCATCACTTCTCGGCTTTAGGGAGTTGACCTTTCTCGCGAACCGCCATGCTTGAATTTTGCACACTTAAGTTTTTGAGGAGACGAGTGACTTCGGTGGTTGTCAGACGCCAGCCCCAGCTTTTGGAGCTGCATGTCTATCATCGCCGAGGTTTTAAGAGTTGATAGCTATCTCGGCACGTGCCGTGTCAGTTGATTGGTACGAAACGTCCCTTCGGGGACACGCCAGTGGTTCAGCTATCTGGCACTCTGGTCTCGGTGCAGGACCTTCATTTTTAACCGCTAGATGGAGCCACGTGTCAATAATCCAACGGCTCGGTGCACGATGCTTCGTTTCCCGCGCGCCCCCTTAAATCATCCAATTATAAAAAAGAGAGAGAGAGAAAGAGGAAGGGCAACTTCTTTCCTTTTCGAAGATGAAATGCTGCCGCCGTTACTACTCCGCCCTTGATCAAGATTTCAAGCAATTCGACACGACAGCTGATCAACCCACGAAACTTAGGTATGTTGAGCTTTGATCGTTAATCTCCAACTTTTGATTCTTTTTTGTGGATTTTTCATCGATTTTTGCATGCATTACGGCTAAGCAACCGTTTACCGGTGTCTGGTTCATGGCGGCGCTGGATCCCTCTGGCGCTGTTCATGTTCTTCCCAAGGCCTATGTTCTTCCCGAGGCCTGTATTCATCCCGAGGCCTATCTTCATCCCGAGACCATAGGAATAATTATAGGCCCAGGGACTCTTCCCGAGGAGGAGTGCTCTAACAGAGATCGAGAACTAGAGGCACAGAGGAGCAGTGACCGTTCTGTCCCGGGCATTAGATCCTCTTGCTTTTCCCCAGGCATATAGCTAACGGGTTTTTGCACATTTTTTTCTTTGTCAGGAAAGGAGCGAATGATCATTGAACTCTTTTCAGACATTTCCTGTAGTTCAGACTCTCCGCCTGTCGAGATTCCCTAGAACATCCTTGAAGCGGTTCAGATTCGGGCATTATACCGAAGCCCAGTCAACCATTTTGAGCCGGCTGACCACTTTAGAGCTCCTCGCGAGGTTACAACATTTGATCCTCGGGCGATGGAGGCCCCCAACACATCGAACCAAGGACCGGGACCATTTGCGAATGTCCCCAAGGAGATCCGGGACGTAGAAGACCAATGAGGCCTTGTCCTTATCGAAATCAATACTTCAATGGCACCCTTGGGTGCCTACGCCGAGTTCAAGAGAGTATACAGCATCCCTCCGGATGTCGAGGTCCGGCTGCTTCCGAACACCGATCCCAAGGGTCTTCCTCACCGACAGGAGGAATTGATTTTTCCCTTGATGGCAATCACCGAGGGGGGAATTAGATTCCCTTTCCACCAGTTTATCCGTCGGGTGCTCCGGACCCTTACTCTCACCTCCTCCCAGCTTACTGTGAATTCATACCGAATCATTACCAGCATCATAGAGCTGAGGAAGGAGTACAACTTGACCTTCAGGCTGGAAGAACTCTTTGGAGTATATCTTGTAGGAATCAAACGAGAAAACGCTCGGTACTACCTCTCCTACTGGATGTGGTACAACACGTTTCTGATTGATCATCTACCTGACTCCAAAGAGTGGGCGAGTATTTATGTCTCGGTCTCCGGGAACTTCATGTTCAGGCCCGGAGAGAGGATTGATACTGCGACCACAGTCCAATTTGAGACCGGAACTCTTGGTCGGTAGATTTCTTTCCTTAGTTTATGTCTTTGCACATTCTCTACCTCATTGGTATATACTGACTTCTCTTTCTTTTTGGTGGTTCCTTGCTATAGAGACCTGTAATTTTTTTTATTTAATTTTAATGTTTATAATTGAGGAAAAAGGGTGAAAATGACGTAAATGAGGATGTGGTGGTTAAATGTTCAAGAATGTGAAAACTATGGGTGTTAGTGTATATTGTGCGTGTGTGTATATGTGTGTGTTCTAGGGAAAAATTTTCCCATTTCCTCCTCTCTCCATCTCTCGGTCTCTCGCGCTCTCTCTCAGCTCTCTTCGTCTCTCTCACTCTCTCACCCAAAAACTCATCTCCAAACTGAAAACCCACAACAATTAACCTCAACTCCATCTTCTACTTGCGTATTCGGGCTCGTATCGTGTTGGATAGAGCTCGGTTCGGTGTATTTAGCTCGGTTTGGATTCCGAAAGCTAGGGCTTGCTGAAGCTCTTCGGTTTTGGCTTAGATACTCGAGGTATGCCTCTTTTTATATGTTATTTGAGTGATTCTATGCCTTGTTTGAACTTGTATTAGTTGTTATTGAGATTGGATCAAAATATGAAGAATCCTGTCAAAATCACCTAAAAAACACTCTCCCTACCGGTAGGAACTTTCCACCTACCGGTAGAACAAGTATGAAATTTTTCCTCAACCAGCTCAAACGTACTGCAGCAGCTCAAAAGCACCTCATCTACCTACCGGTAGGAACTGTTCACCTACTGGTAGCTCAAGTACAAAGTTGTTTCATGAAAATCATGGGCCTCTCTGTTTCCAATTTCTACCGGTAGGAACTTTCACCTTCCGGTAGGACAAGTGCAGAATTTCCCTCTTCTACCGGTAGAACTTGTTCACCTACTGGTAGGTAATTCTGCTACAGTGTCTTTCAGCAGCTTTTCCTACGTTCTTCCAAATTACTTTTCGAAGCTTCTCGTCGATTCCAATGGGTTTGTTCATGCATTCTTTCAAGTGTTTTGGAGAGTGTTACTTGTTTCACAGTAGAGTGGTATCCGATGGACTTAAATGAACTCGTTTAATTAAGAAATGTGAAGTGTAAGTTGTTGCACGTTGAAATATGAACGAAACATTTGAGTAGGTGAACGACGAGTGAACACTCTGGGCCCATCGACGGGTGGGTGCCTAGCAGGGGATATCGAGGCCCCATAATCAGCCCGGCAGGAGCTAATGCTCATATTGAACACTCAAGGCCTAACCTACAAGGTGGGTGCTTGGCACGGGATATCGGGATCCCATAATCAGCCCGGCATGAGCTTCGGCTCAGACACACTGACGATACGAGTTATTGAGACACAAATGAAATGAATCGGATGTAAGAGTATGTCGAGATGAAGGATTGGTGACAGTTGGACACTTCATCCATGATAAGTTGTGCTTACATTCATTGTCGTTTGATTTCCTTCATTTGTTCATCCGCGTTGCTCATTTGCATATAGAATTTACGTAGATTTTTCTACTGGGCTAGTGTAGCTCGAGCCTTATATTATTTTCAGGTGCTAACCCGGATCCATAGCTTGCATGCTTGGAGTGCTTGAAGTGTGGACATATTTTGAAAGCTAACCAAAGGAGTTACTCATCCATCTTTGTAAATTTCTTTTGAAAGATGTATTTGTAACTTAAGTTATAATTCTTTTGACTATGAAACATTTGTAAACTCTTAACTCTCTTGATACCTGATACTTATGTTAATTTGGGGCCGTTGAGCCCATAATGTAATATTTTGGAATCTAATGGACTTGGAAGCATAATTATGGGAATGGAAATACAGTAATCTTTTGGGTATCGTATGGAATATTGTGAGGACTTTTATTACAAAAATCTTTTATAATTAAGATGAAAATTGAGGATGTGACACTTGTAGCCGAGGGGATCATGCCAGAGCTTTGGGAGAGGGCAATTTGGGCTCTCATCATCGCTGCTTACGCCATCCCGTTCACGAGTCGATACGCCCCAGATCTGCTCGGTTACGTCCCCACCTACACGAGTTATCTGAAGAAGAATTGAGGCAGCAAGGGATTCCGAGAGCACGCCGAGGACGAGGAAGAGAAAGTGGCCGAGGAAGAGGAGAAGGAAGCGGTGATGGGACTGGCACGCCAGAGGCAAAGGGCAGTAACTCTGGTCCTATGGGAATCATTCGCGAGGGAATTGACCGAGTGACCCCTGAGCAGATAGGACTTAACAGAGAATTGGTTGGGCCGGGAACTCGAGAGGTGCTGAATCTTAGGCGCTAGAGACCAAGGGGTCGAGGCAGAGGATCTGCCTCCGGTACTCTAGGTGCTGGAAGCTTAAGGGTCATCTCCGTTTCCCTAGAAGGGCCCTCGGAGAAGAGGGCTCGGCTTGAGGAAAAGGATGGAGCCAGGGGGAAGGAGAAGGAGACGATCCACATTACTAAGGAGGAGGAGGAGGAGGAATGCAGAGGGGAGCGGGGAGAGGAGATCGGCGAGGGGGACGGTGGCAGTTGGGTCCATCTAAGGGATCTCCCCTGGGCCCCGGAGTTCCGTCATTATGCCGGTCGCCTGATTCACCATGTAGACAGCGTCTCCAACCTTGGCACGACATTCGGGATGCTCTGGGGCTACATTGTCCCTCGGGATTCCAAGGTTGTCCAGGGCTTGACCAAAGATATTACCGGGGAGATAGCACAGGTGCTCTTCACTGTAAGTTGTGATTGCTCTCCGCTTATTCCCTTCGGCTAGGTGCAAGGCACAAGAGCAGGAGATCGAGGAGTTGAAGCAGGCCCTTGCCCAGAAAGAGGATGATTTGAAGGTGGCGGATTTCCAAAAGTGAGACGGAGAACGGGTGCTCGCTCAGGGCCGAGCTACGAGGCTGAAGAGGATGCAACTACTCTGAGGGTCACCCAAGCTTGAGAGGAACAAGGGCTACGATGAAGGTTGGGACGCGGCCAGAGTGGAATACAATAAACAAGTTTGGGAGATTGAGGCCTACACAGGGATCGCTTCCTGGACGGGTTGCGCTTTGGCCACAAGGCCCAGTTAAGCAAACTTGATCTACCTGAAGATTCAGAACTCTAAGCCATGCCCAAGCCACCTCCCGAAGAGCTTGTGCTGCCCGAAGAGGAAGATGAAATAGTGCCGAACCCCAAAGAATTGCAGGCTCTCGAGAACCAGGCTGATCCCAACGCCCCTGCCTCTGCTGAAGCATGAGAGAACTCCATACCTCTATTTCTGAAAAATACTTTGAACTTTTGATTTACCATTTCCGAACATTTGAAGTTTGCCATTCTAGAGTTATGTAATAGTTGAGTAGGACTGGGGTCGGACAGTTGGCCCAAGCCAGATCCTTGGTAGGATTTAAACTTGCAGTTCGCTTTGCAGCTCGTGTGAATGAATGTTTGTCTTTTTCCGAATGATATATTTATCTTTGAAATGCTTGTATGAATTTATGGAGGCCGTTAAGGTGTTGTTACCCCTGCTTTGATGAGACTTGTGGAATTGTAAAAACGAGTTTAACCGAAGCATGAACTGAAGTGCTCGCCAAACATACTCAAAGATGTTAGTTCAGAAAAAGATGGTTTGTGGGTGCCCCCTGCTTCAGGTAGGCCTTCTATGTAAACAGGCAGGGAAGGAACCAAAGTGAAGGGGGTCAATTTTCGAAGCCCTTGCCTCTGGCAAGATTGAGAGGTTTCGAGTGACCTAATCCGAAGCAAGTATTTAGCAATTTTGAATTTCCATGCCCTTGCTTTGGGTTAGGGTGCCTCGGCTAAATGTTAGGAAATTAGTTGAGTGATGGATGAACTCATGATAATGTAGAGCTACTAGGGGATATGGGCTGGGGTCCCAAAGGGGAGGTGGCGTCGGCCAGGAGTTCGGGACGCAGCGAATCCAAGCAGTGGGTGACTTGTTGGTGGGTTGGAATAAAGGGCTCGGGAAAAAGCTGAGTATCCTCAAGGCGAGCGACCGAAACATCCAAACGATCGAGATGGCCGGGGTGACTTTGTAGGGATTTTGTCCGAGGGTATTACCCAAGCGAAGACATAACCCATGAAGTCAATATAAAACGGTTCGAACAACAACGAACTGAGTGGAAAAAGTAAAAAACAAAAGCAGAAAGAACAAGCATTGGCAAGAAAAGAAAATTATCATTGATACTTGTTTGGTACTATCGTCACATAAGCAAGTTGTCCCCAAAACAGAATTACTAGTCGATAAATACTGATAAAAAGGAAGTCGACGGGTCCTCAGAACTGAGGCGATTCTAGCCATAGAACTTATTTAGGTGTTTGCGTTCTAGGACTTAGCAATGGGAGAACCGTCCAGCTTCTCTAGCTTCTAATTTCCTAAACCAAGGTGCTTGAGGACTCAATAGGGCCCATCCCAATTAGGCATGAACTTCTTTTTCTTGGACTTCTCCACCACTTTCTTCCAAATGAGGTCGTCAGGCTTGAACGACCTAAGACAGACGCTACGATTGTAACCCTTGGCAACTTCTTGCTGGTACGATGCGAGCCTCATCCTTGCATTTCACGTTCCTCCTCGGCCAAGTCAGGTTCAAAGCGATGTTATCGTTATTCACCGACTCATCAAAGTTTTCAGTACGCATTGTTGGGAGCCCTACTTGGAGGGGAATGACAGCCTCCATTCCAAATGCCAAGGAGAAGGGAGTGCGACCGGTGGATTGCTAAGGTGTAGTACGGTAGCCCCAGAGCACCTTAGGTAGCTCCTCGGCCCATTTGCCCTGGCGTGACACGAGTCGGCGCTTTAGCCTGGATGAAATTGCCTTGTTTGCAACCTTGGCCTGCCCATTGCCTTGGGGGTAAGCCGGAATGGATGTGTCCCATTTGATGTTGTATTCGTCCAGTAGGGACCGATATTTCTGCCCGGTAAACTGTCGCTCGTTGTCCGTGATGATGGCGAAGGGAACACCGAAGCAAGAGATGATATTTCGCCAAACGAAACGAATGACGTCTATTTCTTCAATAGTGACTAAGGGCTCGGCTTCGACCCATTTAAGAAATAGTCGGTGGCGGTTAAGAGGAACTTGAACCCACTGGGAGCGACGGGGAGCTTACCGACGATATCCATGCCCCATTGAGAGAAAGGCCAAGGGCTGGCGAGGGGGCTGAGGTCTCGAGCTGGCTGGTGGATGATGGGAGCGAACATCTGGCATTTCCTACAACGCTTGACAAACTCTTCAGAATCCTTCTTCATTGCTGGCCACCAATACCTTTGGGAGATGGCTAGGTGGGCAAGGGATTGTCCACCGGAGTGACAACCGCTGTCACCGGAGTGGAGCTCTTTGATGATACCCGGTACTTGGTGAGGGTGTGCGACCAGAAGATACGGGCCGATGAATGATCTTCAGTAAAGCTTACCGTTCGGATCGAGCCAGAAGAGAGCGGCTTTATTGCGGAGTCGGTGAGCGTCCTTCTTGTTGGTGGGGAGGACATCATTTCGCAGCTAGCCAATGATCTCATCCATCCAGCTCGGGCCAAGCTGTAAGGACCCGTATTTTTCAGATATTATTTAAAAGTTTTATAAATGCCAGAAATCGAGGAAAATAAGAAATTTATCGAATTTATGTGACTAGGGGTTTAAGTGTCAGGGTTGTTAGTTGAGGGAGTGCAAGTGTGATATGTTTTTGGGCTAGTATATATAGGAGGTGAGGGAGTAGAGAATCATTTTTCTCCTCCACCTCCCTCACGTCTCTCTCTCTCTCGGCTCTCTCATCTCTCTCGACCCTTTTGCTCTCTCTCCATCACTCTCTCATCCAACCACCCAAAACCCGCACCAATCGACCTCTAATCCATCTTTTACTTGCGTATTGGGGCTCAGATCGTGTTGGATTGAGCTCGGCTTGGTGTATTTTCGCTTGGTTTGGAATTCAAAAGCTAAGTCTAGCTCAATCCCTTCGATTTCGGCTTGGATACCCGAGGTAGGGAATTCTACCTCTCTTTATATGTTATTTGGGTGTTTCTATGCCTTGTTCGAGTTTGTATTGGTCATTATTGAGATTGGATTGAAACCTAAAATTTTTCTGTCAAAAATCGCCTAGCGACACACTCCCTACCGGTAGGAACTTTTTACCTACCGGTAGGACGAGTGAGAAATTTTCCTACAACCAGCTCAAACTTGTAGCAGCAGCTCATAAGCTGCTCAACAAGCTGCTCTACGTATTCAACTTCTACCGGTAGGAATTCCTTACCTGCCGGTAGGTCAAGCTCAAAATTGAAATGTTGGCCTTTCTGGTTCCAGTTTCTACCGGTAGAAGCTTTTCATCTACCGGTAGGCAAAGTTCTACCGGTAGGACTTGTTTACCTACCGGTAGGAGATGGAGCTGCTGCAGTATCTTTCAGCTGCTGCAGTGTCTTTCAGCTGCTGCAGTGTCTTTCAGCTGCTTTCCTCTACCTTCCAAATCACATTTTTAAGCTTTTCATCGACTCTAAAGGGTTTGCTTTCGCATTCTTTCAAGTGTTTTGAAGAGTAGTACCCGTTCCTCACTTAGACTGGTATCCAATAGACTAGAGTGAACTCGTCATGTTAAGAAATGAGAAATGGGCATTATTGCACATTGAAATATGAACGATACACCTGAACATGTTTAGGGATCCAACGAGTAGTATTACAATCCGTTTTCTCTAGACTCGTAGAATTCTTAGATCTCTTTAGTATATGCTTTTACGGACTCCAAGTACAGAAACCAGATGACTGGGCATCGCAGAGTCTAGTCCTGGGTTGATATATGGTATGTGAAGGTACGGGGGTGTACTTAGAGGTACGGTGAGGACGTGTGGTATTGTGGTATGCTTAAAAGAGAAGGCGTATATTAAATAATTAGTCGAAGTCTTGATGACGATAACAATTGGGAACGTTTTGAAATGTAATCAACTTAGTGGATTGGTGGATTGTTTAGAATGCTTGAAGTGAAAATCGATGTTGTGAAAGAACCGTTTGAGATAATAAAATAACTGGTGTTCTCTCGACTCGTCAAGTCTTTCAATTCTTTTGGCACCCTTCCTATGCGGTTCGAGTGTAGAAACCAATGGATAGAGTATTGTAGGATCAAATCTATGGGCTTAATACGCTATGTCTGATGTAAATGGGTAAACTAATGAAAATGCATGAACATGTATATTTGGGAAGCTAGGTAATGGTTAATTGAAGTTTTGTGGTACGACCGATAGATTGATGATAAGGTTGATTATGAAATGATGACGATTATGAAAAGTGTGAGATGTGACCTAAGTGGTCGTTATTGAGGGAATAGACTCGGGGTGACCCTATGCTCGAGGGAACTAGACCCGAGGTGACCCCACTGATTACTATTATTGAGGGAATAGACTCGGGGTGACCCTGCGCTCGAGAGAACTAGACCCGAGGTGACCCTAATGACTATTGTTGGGAAACACTTGGCTAAAAGAAAGGAAAGATTTTATAATAAAGGGATTTGATGAAGATTAATGTGGAGATGAGAAAGATTGTAGTACTGTACGAAGAATAATAATAAGGTGTTTTTAAGTTGATTATAGACAATGTGGAACGACGTGAATTTGTTGGTGCATTTAGTTAAAGAAGCAAATGGTTAGTGACAGTTACATGTGGTCTAGGACCCTTAGGCTATAACTTGCGATTTGTTGGTAGTCACTAGTGCATTGGGCGTATTTGTCAATATTCACTCATTCACGGTGTATGATTCATCAAATTTCATATAGTTTAAGTATAGAATTCTCTATAGGGCTAGTGTAGCTCAACCTAATCTTTCTTTTCACCTGATGTCGGGCAATAGATCGCATGCATTGTGTGCTTGACAATGAAAGACTTTTTGGAAGCTGACATCACTAGTTTTTTTGTCATCTTTGTGACGATCTCATTTTGTTAAAGATTGTCTTGTAACTAATTACTACTGAATTTCCTTTTTGATTAAAGTTGTAATTATCTAAACTTAAAGACTTGTTTGTAAGTTAAACAGGTGGGAAACTCCTTTGGGTAACGTATATGATATGCGAGACTTTTTTGTTGAAATGTATTGTTTAATTATGTTGAAAATCGAGGGCGTGACACAAGCTCTATGCTGAGTACCTCTTGGCTCAATACTTTGAGTTCGAAAATGAGCTTATTAATGGAGCTGAAGGAGAAAGAACGATGCCTCAAGGAGGAGCAAGCCGAAGTGAGCCGGCTAGAGTGTCAGCATGGGTATTTTGTTCTTTGGAGATATGTTCGACTCGAAAAGCTTTGAAATTTTTGATGAGCTGGACGGCAGAGCTAAGGTAAGTACGCATTCGGTCGTCTCGAGCTTCATATTCCTCCGAAAGCTGGTTAACCACTAATTGGGAATCACTATAAATCACAAGTTCTTCGATGCCCAGAGCTTCGGCGGTCTTGAGCCCGGAAAGCAGTGCTTCGTACTTTGCCTTGTTGTTGGAGGCTGGGAAGTTGATAGAGAGGGAACTTTCGCGTAAGACGCTGGAAGGGGAGAGGAGGACGATTCCGGCTTCTCTGCCTTAGTTGTTGGAAGTGCCGTCGACATACATCTTCCACACATCTCCATGGAAAAGCTTCTAGGCAGTGCTAGGGTTCGCCTGAAGCACTACTTCGGTGCTTGGAGATGGGACCGAAGCAGAAGAGTCACCCGGAGTTAGTTCGATGATGAAGTCGGCGAGGACCTGGGCTTTGATCGCGGTCTGAGGCTAGAAGTGGATCTCGTAGTTCGCAAGCTTGGCAGCTCACTGAGAGATTCGATTAGAAAGGTCTGCCTGCCAGAGGAGAGACTTCAGAGGGTATTCTATGAGGACGATGATGCGGTGTGACTAGAAGTAGGGAGCGAGCTCCCTGGAGGCTGAGATGAGAGCGAGAACAAGCTTTTCCAGTGGTAAATAGCGTGTCTCAGGGGGGGTCATTGTCTTGCTGGAGTAGTAGATGGGTTGGTGTTCCCGTCCCTCATGTCAGACGAGCATTGAACTTATAACGTGCAGAGAGACAGCTAGGTACAAGAACATGTCCTCCCGGTCCCGAGGAGTGGGGCCTCAGAAAGGTAAGTCTTCAACTGCTGGAGGGCTTGATCACAGTCTTCTGTCCAATTGAAACTTTGCTGGCTGCCCTTCAAAAGGGCGAAGAATGGTTGGCATTTGTCCGAAGAGTGACTGATGAATCGATTCAGGGAGGCCATGCCTGTTTGACGTTGAACATACCTTTTGTTGTGGGGAGCCAAGAGTTTCTCAATGGTAAGTAGTTGAGTGGGGTCGGTTTCAATACCGCGTCTGGAGACGAGGTGACCAAGAAATTTACCGAAGCTGACTCCGAAGGCGCACTTCTCGGCATTGAGGCGGAGCTTGTGCTTTTTAAGGATTTTGAAGGCTTCGGCGAGGTGGGTCAGGTGATCACCGGTGAGCATGCTTTTGATCACCATGTCGTCAATGTAAGCCATCGTGGTGTCGCCTAGTAAACACTCAAACATCTTGGTTATCATTCGTTGAAAAGTGGCCCAAGCGTTCTTCAGGTCGAAGGGCATAATGAGATACCCGAAGATTCCATGGGGGGTGATAAAGGCAGTGTTTTCGACGTCTCCTTCGCTCATGGCAATCTGATGGTAGCCTCGGTAGGCGTCCATAAAACTGAGTCGGCCATGGCCGGCTATGGCTTCGACAAGCTGGTCGATCCACAGAAGGGGGAAGAAGTCCTTCGGGTAGGCGTCATTAAGATTGGAATAATCAACGCAGACCCGCCAGTTGCCATTCTTGTTTTTGACCACCACGGTGTTGGCTAGTCACCTGAGGTACTGCACTTCTCGAATGGCCTTCGCATTTAGGTTGACCTCTTCAATGA
The DNA here is from genome assembly GCA_014282245.1 of Rhododendron simsii. Classification (NCBI taxonomy): domain Eukaryota; kingdom Viridiplantae; phylum Streptophyta; class Magnoliopsida; order Ericales; family Ericaceae; genus Rhododendron; species Rhododendron simsii. Next base: position 19,947,477 of record CM024957.1, on the reverse strand, counting down.
CAGCTTTGGAGTGGACTGGGGAGGATCTCCTTGCTCTTTGCACAATTGGGCGTTTGGCTTGGTCAACGTTGAGCTCGTGGCAGATAAATGAGGGATTGACCTCGGGCATCTCATATGGGGTCCAGGCGAATACTTCTATGTTCTTGTTGAGGAAGTCAAAAATCTCGTTCCGTTCGGTGTCACTAAGTGAGGAACTGACAAGGAAAAAATGGGAACCGTCTTCGGGGATGGGGATGGTGACAAAGTCTTCTACTGCTTTCTCGTCGGCCGATTTGCCGACGTCTTCCAAAACTGGGGCCTCAGGAACCTCAATGAGGTTGACCCCGGAAGTCTGCTTACTACTTTAGACCGCATTGACATAACATCTTTTGGCCGCGGTTTGATCTCGATGCAAGTCCTCTTGGCATCTATTAGCACCAATGAAGCGGACCACCTAGTGATAAGTGAAGGCGATAGCCTTTAGCTTATGGAGTCAGGTGAGCCCAACAATTGCATTGTAACGACTAGGAACATTGACCACCACAAACTTCATGTCAAGGACGATTGATCCGGCATGGATGGGAAGAGTGATCATGCTGAAGGGCCATACCGGGCCCCGTTGAACCCAATGAGGGGAACTTTTCGGAGGGTCGAAGGTCGGCATTTAAGATTTTCAAATCCTTGAACAAAGAATAGTACATGACCTCGGCCGAGCTGCCTCGGTCCATGAGGATGCGCCGGACATTAAAGGTTCCGATGCGTAGCGTAACTACGAGGGTGTCATTATGCGGGAGCTAGACACGGTCGAGGTCTTTCTCTTTAAAGGTGATGGTCCATTTGGAGCTGTCGTCGGTCCTGGCGCGATTTGGCTCGAGACTAGGGCTGTAAACGAACCGAATCGAGCCGAACCCTGATAATTTCGGCTTGGGTTCGTTAAGGTATGAGTTCGGCTCGGGTTCGGCTCGAGTTCAATTCGAGCCTAAACAACTTGGCTCGAGTTCGGCTCGTTAAAATTTTTCAAGGCTCGGGTTCGGCTTGGTTGGGTTCGTTAAGGTACTAGTCTGGCTCGAGTTTGGCTCGGGTTCGGCTCGGTTAGGTTCGTTAAGGTACTAATCTGGCTCGAATCCGATTCGAACTTGAACATCTTGACTCGAGTTTGGCTCGTTAAACACAAATTGTAACGACCCTAATTTTCGGTCGTTAAAAATTTCGATTTCCTTAATTTCCTTGTGGTTCGTCAAAATTACATTTTTGCCCTTAAACTTTCGTTTATTTGCGCTTTGGCCTACTTAGCAAGCCTAACTAGCTTTTGACCATCTAGTTGGAGTAACTAAGCTAGGAAGCTATCTGGTTACTTTTCCCTAACCGCAAAATGACCGTTTTGCCCCCCTTGGACACTTTAAACTTTTTGAACCCTAGAACAAGAATGGATTATTCATTTTTCTTTTTAATTATTTTGGTTTTACTCTTTGTCCATTGGACAAAGATTGTTAGGGAAACTATTATCCATTGGATAATAGAAACCCCATTTGTTTATATTAAATGTTTACTTAGTTAAAGTGCTATGAATAGTAAAAAGTAACTTTTTGATTACTTTAAAGTACCTTTTTGATTATTTTAATATTAAAAGTTACCTAATAACTATTGTCCATTGGACAATAGAAGTTAGGGTGGTTATTATCCATTGGGTAAAAGGCTTGGTCTTTCACCTAGTACATGGATGGATTAATTTAGTCTTTTCTTTTAACCCCATGTGCCAAAGTACCCATTATTTTAATATAAAAGTACTTAATACCAAGATTTTCCAAAGTACCCTTAATTATGATTTGTTAGGGTTTTGATTCTTCCTTGATACATAAGTACTTATGTATATATTACTCTAGTACTTGGTTGTTTTAATTGGCTATGAACCCATGTGCCCAATTAATTGTTTAAGGGAAAAAAATCTAGTCTTTTAAAATCCCCTTGATCTCATGGTACAAAAGTACCCTTTGTTTATTATTCTTGTGCATTGTATGTATATATATATGTACTAGAGAGGAGAGAGAGGCCGGAGAGAGAGAGAGAGGAGAGAGAGGCCGAAAGGGAGAGAGAGGGAGAGAGAGAAAGGAAAGAGGAAGGAAGGAAGATTGGTTGTACCTCCCATGATCTTGTTGATCTTTCAAATCCTTGGTGTATCTATCTTCCTAAGTAACTAACTCTCCATTAACCTCCATTGTACTCTTTTGTACACCTTGCAATTGTTAGACCCTTGGATCTTGTACCAATCTCTTTCTTGCCCACCAAGGATCAATCCTAGCCATTCAATTGATCCAAGATCAAATCTTGGTACAAAAGTAGCCATGCAAGCCTAGGATTTCCTTTGATCTTCCAAGATTCATGCCAAGTGTCAAGATGAGACTTAGAGAGAGAGAGAGGAGAGGGCCAAGCTCTTGCCTATAAATAGAAGGCCATTCCAAGCCTTTCAAAGCACACCTCAAAGCATTTGCTCTTCCTTCTCTCTAGAAAACCATTTCCAGTTTCTGGGCAGCCTACTGTCCCGTCGGAAATCCTCCATTTTCTCCTGTTTAGAGTAGTTTTTAGGATCAACTTCCTTCTGGAAAGTTGTAGAGCACTTCGAAACCTTGAAGTTAGGCTCAAGAATCACCTCAATCGGATTAGAAATGACAAAGATATCGTCATTCGAAGTTCAGTGAAAATTCTGGATTTTCATTTCCTGACAGCTTACTGTCACTTCCTTCGTCCCCATTTTTCTCCTACCTAACGTCGTTTCTAGGATCGACTTCCTTCACGGGAGTTGTAGAGGGTTTCGAGATCTTCGATTTCAACCCAAGAACGACTCTATTCGGCCAAGGATTCACCGAGTTACTGCCGTCCGAAGTTTGGGCCAGATTCGTGAGTTTCACCACTCGTGGATTTTCAACCTTGCTTATTCGGCCCCGACTAGTTTCGGATCGAGGTAGATTAATCTCTACTCATTCTCTCAAGTATAACGTATGTGGTTTTAATCTCTAAAGAAAGAACAGCTTTTCGAAAGTTAAACCTTTACTATTTGGATCGAAGTATTCGTATTTTGATATTGAGTTGCATATGTGAAATGATTGTATTACTTGTGATATATTCTAGAGTTGGATGATCTTGTTAGAATGATTCATGATTACTTTTGTCCTGCCTCGGAGTCTATGTATGATAACGAGACACAAGAACCAAGAAAGTAGAAACATGACACCTAGGGTGTGGTTTATGAAAGGATAAGTTTTTCCGAGAAAGAAAGTATTTTTGAAACTACGTAATGACTAATTTGGTGGTATTACGTGAGATGTGTTTGACAACCGTAATGTGGCCGGACTTGGTAGCCCATTGCGTGGGTTGTGAAAACCACAATGTGGCCGGACTTGGTAGCCCTTTGTGAAGATTGCCAATAGGGCCGGACATGGTAGCCTTATTGGTAATATGGCTTGGTTATCCGTGGAGAGGAGCCAATGCTAGTGTTGTGTGCCAATGGGAACCCGGCGCGGCGGAACCATTGTGAGGATACTCGGGAACCCGGCGCGGCGGAACCGAGGTTGGGTGTGTGGCTTGGTTATCCGCGGTACGGAGCCAATGTCAAATGATTTTTGAAAAGTTGGGTGTGTGTGTGGCTTGGTTATCCGCGGTACGGAGCCAATGCAAATGATTTTGAAAGATGTTTTTGTAAATGGAAATGATTGACACGGTATACGACGAGTCGCGTAGGAGAAACACGGGAAAACTTGGACACCAATGTTAGATAGTGAATGTGGATGTATTATCGTCATTTATGTGATTTCTATGATCGTTTGTTGGTAAGCTATGGGTTAGCGGGTATGGGGTTACTCTATTGAGCTTTCGTAGCTCACGGTGTTGCCTTTTGGTGACCCTGACATATTATATCGGTGGCGACGCTGGTATAATGTGTCAGATTTTGTAGATGAACAGGACGAGCCGTACACCTTGGAAGCGTTCGAAGCCGAGGAGCTGGCTAGGATGGAGAAGCAAGAGAAGTTGTAGATAGAAAATCCTAGTCATCCCTCTCTGTTGTAATATTGAACTCCTGTGAGAGTTTTGTTGTAATAAGAGCCAGACTCTGTTTTGAAATTTCAATAAAAATGTTTTATTTAACGTACCCTAAAATTCGGGGCGTTACACAAATGAATCGAGCCAAGCTAAATCTAAGCTCGAATTGAGCTCATTAAGACTTAGGTTTGATTCAGCTCAGCTCATTAAACTCAAGAGAACCCAAACTCTCTCATTGATCGTATAGAATTTGAGAGAAAAATAAGTATTGAATTATATATACAACCTTAAAATTTTTTATATTTACAAATAGACCTCTATTGAATTATTAATTAAATTTTAAGTATAGGTTCGCGAACCTAACCGAGCTGAATACCATTAGGCTCAGGTTCGGCTCATTTACGGAACGAGCCTAGAATTGAGGTTCAGGTTCAGTTCGTTTAGCAGACGAATCGAACTCGAACAAGCTCTTACCGAACCGAGCCTCGAACAGTTCGCGAATGATTCAATTCATTTACAGCCCTACTTGAGACCGACCAACATGACCTGTTTGGAAGAAGAGGTGTCATTGAGCTCGACACGGATGATACGAGCGGCTTTGGAATTTAAAGGGCCATGGATAACATGAATAATTTGAACTTCTTCTTCGGTATGGTTTTTGGCACGCTGTGCCCGAGCCCTGGTCTTCTCGTGGTTAATGAGGTTACTGAGATGGCCTTCTGCGACAAGCTGCTCCAAGTAGGCCTTGAAAGCCTTGCAGGCAATGGTAAAGTGACCTTGCTCATTGTGGTAACTGCATGGGATGATAGGGTTCTTGATTTTCCCGTTCTCGGTATCGAGTTTTTGGTTCAGGAAGGAGAAGAAAGGTGGATCGTTCACTTGGTCGATAATCCGGTATATAGGAATGGTAAATACGGTTTTCTCGGCGTTGAAGTCGCTTGCTTGGCTTTGGTCCTTTCCTCAGGGACAACTTGATGTTGTTGACCTCCTTTTTAGGGGTTATAACAGGTACGGGAGTCAGAGCAGCTGCTGAGGTGAACGCTGTCTTTGAGCTCATGGGCTTCCTGATGCCCCTATCAGTTTTGGATTCGATGAGAGAGCACCAGCCCTCGATGCGAGTCATGAGGTCTTTCATGGAGTTGGGCTTGTGGCGGGCAAGGTCGTCATAGACCTGCTCGTCCTTGGAAGTGAGACCGAGCTTGAATCCTCAGGCCGAGATGACACCGTCACAGCCTTCTATTTCATTAAACTCCCAGTAGCGACCGGAGTACTGGTGGCGCGTTTTGTCATTTCATTTTCGGAGAGCGAGGAGGGAATCAATCTCCTTCTCGTGTTTGTTGCTTGTGACGAACAGAACCATGAAGGCATCACAGAGGGAGTCAAACGAGGAGATTGACCGGGCGGGGAGCTGGTTAAACAATGTGAGGCCTAGGTTCCAGAGGCTGGTAGGGAAAACCTTGCATAAGAAGGCATCGTCCGAAGGTATGTTTCGAAGGAACAGAGACATGACAAGTTTGTATTGTACTAGATGAGTGTACGCCTCGGTCTTAACATTATACTTGGCAAATTTGGGTTGGTAAATCCCTTTGGGGGGGGGTGGGGGTGATCGAGTCGATTTCTCTTGTGAAAGGAGAGGTCGTGAGCCTTTCGAGTCTGGCGTCGCAATAAGGTTGGATCAAACGGTCGGGACCGTCTGGACGCTCGGTCGCTGTATGCTTCTTCGGGACAACTTAATCCAACCTTTCACGCTCCTTTCTCTTCAGGACAACGCTTGCTGGCTTCTGAGGTGAGCATTCGTGCCGATCCTTCTTGTAGCTATCTCGAGGATGGTGCTCGAGGCGCTCGGTTACCGAGCTTTTGTCGTGCCACTTTTGGTGCGTGAAATGACTTGGCTCCTTACTCGTTAGTTTTTCAAGCGCTCACGATATCGCTTGGTTTGGAATTCTAGGAGGCCGTCATCTTTTGCAACCTTGGTAAAACTGGGGGTGGGCGCGATGCCCCTTCCCTATTATGTCAGAATGGGTGGAAGAGTCGGAGACGCTACCGGGACCTAGCCTCTTGAAGGGAGATGGCTTCCCTTGAAATTTTTTGGGGCAAAGGGACCGGGTCCGCTCCCTATGCCATGCTCCTTTTTTGGTACAGGTGTCGTCTTCTGGTGGCTCGAGACGGTCTTTGGCCAGGTACGAGGCTCGTACTCTGCTAGGTGGCCTCCATGACTTCGAGGGGGTCTGTGATGGCTGCTTCATCCGTCACAGCTCCGGAGGAGTAGGATGGGGAGATCTGTAGGAGAAGTTTGATCCCAGATGTGCTTGTCCCACTCTATGACCATCGAAAGGTCGTTGATCTTCCGTTTCAGGTGGCGGATGTAGGTGTGGAGTTCAGAGGACGGGCCCCTATTTGGTGTTGAGGCCCCGGTTCCGACGCTGACGGACATGTGAGCTTTCCCTAAGGCGTTAGCTCCACCAGAGCCCAAGTTATGGTCCCCGAGGGGACCGAGGCTGAGGGTGGTATCACTACGGTGCGTTTCTATAACCTCCACCATACCTGGATTAGGAACGATGAACAGAGTTCTTTGGATGGAAGGAAATGAACGTTGAGAGGATGGCTAGGTCCCCAGCAGATTCGCCAATTGTAGGGGTTCGATTTGTCGGGATCTTGACCAAGGATCAGGTTAGGTTCCTTCCTCCGCAGCTCCGCGCTCCTGCTGCTGGACCTACAACGAGTCACTAGGGCTGTAGTAGCCCAGTGACCCTTTGACGATCAAGTTAGATCTCAAGGGAAGAATGTAGGTATAGGGTTAGGGAAGAATGGCATACCTCTACAGGTGAGTATCCCTCTGTATTTATAGACCTAGGTTTACTTGACGTCCAAGCTAGAGCATGGAAGATTCGCTCGGGTAATAGCCTCAGGTGACGTCATATGTGACGAGAGGGGGCAAAGCGGTTATGGAGCACATGGCCAGATTTGATCCCAATGATTACGCCTACCGCACAATCCTCATGGTCCCCATCTGGCGTAACTCTTAGGTGGCTTCAGGAACACCGGAATAGATACACTCCATGCTGCTAATAATTTCCAAAGCATACACAGAAGTCTTGTCACCGAGCGCTAAACCAAACAGCATGTTGGAACCATTAGTTTTTACCAAGTTGTGGATCAGACCCTCACGGGGCATCGGTTCAAAGCATTTTGGCCATGTTACCGAGATGGTAACCGAGGCCACCACAATACCTAATCCAAAAGGCATTTTGTATATGTATCTAAGATTGTATGTTTGTGCCCTTTATGTTTCATTTAGACAAAAGGATCCAAGAGAGAGAGAGAGAGAGAGAGAGAGACGCTATTGCTTTTATATATAAAAGAGCTGAACTAGAAAAAATATCATTTTACTATTCCGACTTTTTCTATACCTTCACTTATGATGTCAAATTCCATTTTCACTCTAACAAGCCAATTCATTTTATTCTACTAGGGAAGTGTTATCGCGCCGGGCCTCTAACTAGTTCCAATTAAAATAGAAAAACAAGGCTTGGTAATTGGAATGATCTGACTCCAAAAGAATGGAAGCATTTAAGAGATTTCAAACCGAGAGCTTAAGAGCAAGCAAATCCTAAGACTACTAGGCCAAACCTTGGTTGACGAGAAACATTATTGTGTCTCAGTGAATGTCTATATAATGTACTTTTGCAACTAATCTCATGATTTTTGAATCAGATTTGATGCTTACTCGATCATACGATAGCAACGTTCATTGAAGTTGTGTACTTGCATTTCCATTTTTATGGGTTGTATTTGAACAAGTAGATCCTATGCAATTGAAGCGAATGGTGTGCCAAAGTTAGTCCCTTCTCCTCAATTCCAATTCGTGATTCCAATTATTATATCCATTCAACACTTCCGAAGTTTTCAAGCAAGTTTGGAGATGTAAAAAGGTTGGCTAGACTTTCAATCCATTATTGAACACTTTCGTTGGGGTTGTAATTTGGTGTTCAACTTAGGTTTGTCATTCATCTCTATTATTTTATTAAAGCCCACTTAATTGATGCAATGGTTTTCCTCCCGTTTAATGCATGTTGATTATTTGAGGGTTCAGATTTTATCCATCCCAAGTTTTGGGCTCGATGAGACAGTCCAAATTTGGATCATACATTGGTACAATTAATTGTTCGGATTTGCTCAAGTACTCTTACCAATTATTTGAGCATATCCAAACCATTAATTGTAGCAGTAGATTGAACCATTAATTGCAGCAGTGTATGACCCAGATGTGGTCAGTCTGGTCCCATCCAAATTGAGGACCGAGGAGGATCTAATTCCTTTTTCGACAACATTCATGTCTTGTTCAGCTAACGCCATGAAGAACAGCTCTTGGCAGCACAGAGAACTCATATGCCTTATTCTCTATGCTCTTGTCTTCTAGCTCCCTCCACCTTTCCCATGGTACTTTCTCTTTCCATATTTAAGCAACTTACACTTGTATATATTGTATTTGTTCTCATTTCTTCACTCCTTCTCTCTTTTCCAAGATTATACATGGATACGTGTGCTGTCTCTAATTGCTTCTTGATTTGATTCATTGTTTCTGGTACAGATCATTATGGAACACTTTATGGTTTGCATCTTGGTTGGATCAGGGGTTGGTATAATGTACATCATTGTTGTTTGTGTTTTTTTCGAATTTGTTTGGGTTTTTTCAACGTTCTTACAGTCTTCGTGGGTATGGCCCCGCTATTTTGGTTTATTGCTTATATTTGCTTGTGTCTTATGAGTTTATGACTGCTCAAAACCTAGTCACTAGGAATAAAACAGTCATTTGGAAATATTTGATATGTTAGTGGGAAACTAACTATGGATTAGTTCCACGAATCTTGACTTAAAGTTATTGAGTAATTTGCATTCCATGGACTACATTGGTCTTTGAATAAATAACGAACAACAACAGATATTGAATTGCAGGTTGTTTGAGTTCCAATGGGTGTTTGAACTAGAACATGGTAGGAGTCTATATTCATGAGGTGGATGATCTGTCCGATGATTTCTCCGTTTTGGTAAGATGGGCAATAGGCTTATTTGTTATTCCAAACCAAAATGAAAAATCCATAAAATAAATGGTGGGAATAAAAAAGTTAGGAATCTTTACGACATATTCAGCGATTCCAAATTCAATCACGAAGGTATTGTTGACTTGCATCACCATAAAACTTCAAAGTGGAGCCCTTAACTACATGTCTAACCTTCGGTTCACACTACATCCTTACATCATGTGTCGTGGCTGCAAATTGCGTGAAGAGACGGTTATTCTTTCATATGATAATAGGTAAATCTAAGCAGTACGTAGCTTTCTAAACTTTGATGAAGTTCATTGCTTGCTTTCTAGTTTGGGCTATTCTTATCTTAAATCTTAAGCTTAATTACCTCGGCCGAATGTTGGCACAAAGAGCAATGTTAAAAGTTACAAAGAGAAAACTCTTTTGACTGACTTGTATCTGTTTATTATTATCATCTAAACTATGTTTTCCACTTCTAACCAAAATGGAGTTGTACTTTATTTAAAGTATTGGCATTTTTCAATGTCTTGATGTGAATGGAAGTGATGCCATGAAGTGGTTTGGAATAACATTCTTTGGATTTTTTGCACCCACATTTATTGTTTGGGATATCATTTTGGTGCTCCTTGTTGCTAGTTCCATTTTTTAACTCTGATGAAGTCTACTATGCTACGTAGTTGATTGGATTTATGTATTTAACGGTTTGAAGCGACATTACCAATACCAAGCCTTTGGCTCTAATTTGCATAGTGCAAGAGATCATTTTAATTGCATCTTTGAAGCAAATGGTAATGGTAGTATGCTATAGAGGTAAAGTGTTTTTGGTAGAGGGTGACTCAAATATGGTTTGGATGTAGCTGACTGGACTCCTAACAAGGTTTTTGGGAGGGAGGGTGTGGTGTGTGCGCTCTAGGTTGCTAAGAGGAAGTAGGAATGTGGAAGCAATCTTAAAAAGATGGTCATTCTTATGACGTATGCCATTGACTTTGTGGTGGAGGTACTGCATGTGGTGGTCTTGGTGGCGGAGTCTGTGGACCCTTGGGAGCTAGCTTTAATGAAGATCCTGATGTTGGGTGCTTATACAAGACCTTTATGGTGCTAGTTCTGGAGTGCAATGCATGAGCAAATACACGTTTGCTTCATTTACATGTGGCATATACACACTGGATGTACAGATTCAGTAAATCAGTGACGCGGATAGATACGAAAAACAATCCACTATTTTATCAAAAACGTAAGATAACCACTAGACAGCCTCTTCTATTAACTTTAATAATAGATTGGATGTAACGGCCGGGGGGGGTGGGGTTGTTTGCAAACTTATTGTCAGGTTGAGCCATGCAAGATTGGTTAATGCCAGACTCTTTTGGATTTTTTACACAGAAAACTATCTCATTATTTTCACTTGTTGCAACAATTGATTTGCATTTCTCTAAGTGTGAAGTATGCTCTTCACCACTTTGAAGCTCTGTTTGGTGGTTTCTTCATTACCCCCGATTACCAAATATATTATTTTATAGTCTATATTATTTGTTGAAGATCGAAACAGTACCTGTTCTTGGTAGTATTTTAATAAGCTTTTCTACTCATTATGATACCTGATTGCACAAGTATGAATACATTATCTGTGTGAGCATCAAACATACTTTTTTCTGCCTAATAAAAGTTCCATCTTATCTTTTTTCCCTTTTTTGCTTTTATAGGATGTCTCTGATGCACAATGGAGAAATTTCCATGCAAATTTTCCCATTCTTACGGTCGTTTTTGGTATTTTTACAATGGTGGCCAATATGTTGAGAGCATTTGTCATCTAAAAGCAAAGGTAATGTCAATTGTTTGGCTTATTTATTGTACCTGCATGGAGCTTGGTACGTGCCCTATCCATAGTTGCACTAAATTTGTCATCATCCGGTCTTGATTCATTTGCTTCACTAAGTTTCTTTTTTCCTTTCTTCTTCCATGCAACATCATCTTTGTCCTCTCTATTGCTGTAATGACAGGTGCATATTTTGCATGCACTCTTGTTGTCATTGATTGTTTTGTTCACACCTGTTCCTTAGAGCCTATTGGAGGAGTGTATTGTTTAAATTGAAGAGAAATAAAGGAGAGAAGAGGAAGAGGAAGAAAAAGAAAAGTGGTACGAAATATACAAAATGGGCACCTTTTTATTAGTGTAATAATGCACTTGTATTAAATAGTCTGAGAAATTCAACAAGTACCCTTTTTCTATTGACAATAAACTCTAGCACTTCACTTCAACTTGGTGTAGATATGTCTCTCACGCCCAAGCTGTCTAGAAAATAATGTACAAATTAGACCGCTACCCCATTTTACTAGATGTAATGCCTCTCAACCCCAATATGCATGGTCCTTTCATATTTCACAAGATTATGAGCAATGCCCACATCACTCACATTACAAATTCATGGGACAGTCACAAAATTTTACTATGATAGAATTGTGTTCTTTTATTCTTTGTGGCCATTTTTACTTTGAAGTTCCACTAATTTCATGATTTTCCCTATTTTTTGGCCAATTGAGAGGCCATGGATTGGGGGAGGGTGGAAGTGGTAAGACTCAAAAACTTTACGCACCCAATGAGGTGGGACTGGGAGAGTTTAGTCATGTTGACAAGACCCAGTTGAATAATTTCGGGGGGGGGGGGGGGGGGGGGGGGGGGGGGGGTGGACGGGACTTATTGTCAGGTTGAGCCATGCAAGATTGGTTAATGCCAGACTCTTTTGGACTTTTTACACAGAAAACTATCTCATTATTTTCACTTGTTGCAACAATTGATTTGCATTTCTCTAAGTGTGAAGTATGCTCTTCACCACTTTGAAGCTTTGTTTGGTGGTTTCTTCATTACCCGCAATTACCAAATATATTATTTTATGGTCTATATTATTTGTTGATGGTCAAAACAGTACCGGTTCTTGGTAGTATTTTAATAAGCTTTTCTACTCATTATGATACCTGATTACATTATCTGTGTGAGCATCAAACATACTTTTGTTTGCCTAATAAACCTTCCATCTTATCTTTTTTCCCTTTTTTGCTTTTATAGAATGTCTCTGATGCACAATGGAGAAATTTCCGTGCAAATTTTCCCATTCTTACGGTCGTTTTTGGTATTTTTACGATGGTGGCCAATATGTTGAGGGCATTCTGTCATCTAAAAGCAAAGGTAATGTCAATTGTTTGGCTTATTTATTGTACCTACATGGAGCTTGGTACGTGCCCTATCCATAGTTGCACTAAATTTGTCATCATCCGGTCTTGATTCATGTGCTTCACTAAGTTTCTTTTTCCCTTTCTTCTTCCATGCAGCATCATCTTTGTCCTCTCTATTGATGTAATGACAGGTGCGTATTTTGCTTATTTTGCATGCCCTCTTGTTGTCATTGATTGTTTTGTTCACACCTGTTCCTTGGAGCCTATTGGAGGAGTGTATTGTTTAAATTGAAGAGAAACAAAAGGGAGAAGAAGAAGAGGAAGAAAAAGAAAAGTGGTACGAAATATACAAAATGGGCACCTTTTTATCAGTGTAATGATGCACTTGTATTAAATAGTCTGAGAAATTCAACAAGTACCCTTTTTCTATTAACAATAAACTCTAGCACTTCACTTCAACTTGGTGTAGATATGACTCTCACGCCCAAGCTGTCTTGAAAATAATGTACAAATTAGACCGCCACCCCATTTTACTAGATGTAATGCCTCTCAACCCCAATATGCTTGGTCCTTTCATATTTCACAAGATTATGAGCAATGCCCACATCACTCACATTACAAATTCATGGGACGGTCACAAAATTTTACTATGATAGCATTGTGTTCTTTTATTCTTTGTGGCCATTTTTACTTTAAAGTTCCACTAATTTCATGATTTTTCCTATTTTTCGGCCAATTGGGAGGCCATGGATTGGGGGAGGGTGGAAGTGGTAAGACTCAAAAACTTGACGCACCCAATGAGGTGGGATTGGGGGAGTTTAGTCATGTTGACTAGACCCAGTTGAATAACTTCTGAATTTTTTATTGTAAGTCAATGTAAAGTGAATAGGTTGTACACTCATTCTATTTCGGAAGTTGGAAGATGTACTTATTACTCCTATAGAAAGATTGTAGTCTTTAGATTAAAGCTTTTAGCATCCACGTCTAATTGTTGTCGTATTTTACCAGATTTGTGTTTCTGCAGATATTTGGAAAGAAAAAGTACTTCCCATTTGTACTTTGGGGTTTCAACATATCTGTTCTTATATGTAATCGTGTTTTTTAGGGTTATCGATTCTCCAGTATTAGGTGAGTAATATGTTCTTTATTGGCTGGTTTCTTCAATTCTTATAATACATTGAGAAATCATTTAGCGTGATTCTTTGGGAAAACAATTGCCCTATTGAGTTTCTCTACTTGGTTGTGATTATGTTTTCTTCTTGTGCCCAGGTAGCATTGGGCTTATTTGGACAACTTCTGGGGTACCATTATATGGCATATTTGCTTTAATTTTGGTATTTTCTTTGCCTCTTTCATTTTGTGGAATTTCCGTGGAATTATGTTCGTACGATTCTCGCCTTATGGATGTGAACTTCTTTCATCTTATGGTTTTGCTCATTCTTCTACTATCATTTGTCGTTAAGATGTTCAAATTAGTTAAATTTCTCACTTCACTCTACATGCACGTCGTGTTGGCATATATTGCCATGTAGAAGTGTTTCATTTTCTCTAGAATAAAAGTACCCCCATAATGCCATTCTTCTCATATTTGAAACACATATTAGAAAAGGTTCCCACATCTTAATGACATGATGCTTCGTTTTTATCACCACTACTCCTGGTAACGGGGTGCGGGAGGGCTAGATGGGCACAGACCTCACCTTTGGCATTATTTTTACAGTTGCTATCATGAAAATTTTCTTGGATAGATCTCTCTTTAACCTTTATTGGTATCACTGCATATTACGGAATTCTTTTACCTATGCTTAGCTATCAGATATGGCGACTTTGCAAATGGTGTTTTGTTGGTATAATAAGGATGGAACAGTTTTGGTACTATTGAGAATTCTTGTGCATATTATTGGGATAGTAAATACGTAGATGGACAGATCATAGTTGCCATTTCCTTTTTCCCCCCTTCTTTTATGTACTTTGCCAAAGAATGGGTTTGGAAATCAGTTCAATTGGTTGAAACCTTATATTGTGGGATCATGTTTAAAGTGACCTTACATATCATAGATATGAAATCTTTCTCGTGACTTAAGAAAGAGTTTAATAGATTTTTTCTAATTGATCAAACTCGTAATGATCAAAGTCTCCCAAAAATTGTCTGTCTCCTCAATTTTGTGGGACTTCCCTCAATTTAAAATATTCAGCGAACCATAAGAAAATCGATTGACCTATTGAAAAAATGGGTAGGTAATTGGTTTAATCCTAGAAAGATACATCATAAAATATAGATGGGGAAAATCGTAGTTGTAGTCACCTTTTGAACTCTTCAAGGAACTTCTCAGTTAGTAAATCTGTTAACTCCTTAGTTTTCGGTTGCCATTTTCTAGCAAATAGGCTGGTCATATCATATCTAATTAGATCATAACATAATTGCTTTTCTATTAATTTCACTAATGGTATCGTATCCGATTGCTTAAACCCATTTGTTTTACTTGTATTTGTCTCCCTTTTGCAGAAGCAAAACTCATATATCTTTTATGATTTCCATGTCCATATCTTATTTTGGTTTATCTTGTTGACAGTTACTTTGCGCCAGATAAGCTTTGGGTATGATTATCATTGGGCACGTTGTAATTCTTGGTTGGATCAAAAGGTATGTTAGGAGTTATATATAGGTTTTAGTATTAGTATGTGAGGGTATTATGGTCATTGTATTCTGCACTCTCCACTATATACATGCGCATTAGGGAACACTTTTTTCTTATCTCTATGACCAATACTTGTTCATCTAAAGGTTTTTGTTGGTGTATCTTAGAAAGTTGCTTGTTTCTGCCCAAACTTCAAACTAGCTTAATCTTGAGATTGTCTTGTAAACTGATTCAAGAAATTGTGTTTTATAGTAGTTCGTGTATCAGTTACTGACGTTTCTTTCTCTGGATTTTCTTCACCTATCCTCATGATCAATTTCTTGTTATTTGAACATTTGCGGTTGCAATAAATGAATTGATTGTGTCTCTAATTTGAGTACTGCTCATATAAATCTTTATTTTGATGTTTTCACCTTTCTCTGATTGCAAAAGCATATTCAAAGTCGCCCAAAATGTTCATCAGGACAAACATGCTACCTACTATTACTGATTGTCTTTTAGGTTCTAGTATCACTGCAATTGCTAAATTGTAGTCTTGCTATCATCTGGACTAATATCTTCTTTTGTATGAACTTCTATTTTCCTCAAGAGAGAAACCTCCAGAACAATAATTTCTCCTTGGCTGTATACCTATATTATTTGGTATATGCTCCACTCTATATTGCTGGACCAGTTCTAAGCTTTAATTCATATGCATCACAGGTATATTTTCTATATTTTTCTATTTTTTTGGTCTTTTATTGTAATAGTACAACACTCTTGTAATTTTTTTGAAAATTTACCATGGTGTTTCTTTTATCCCTTTACATGCTTCAAGTTCCATGCATTTGTAGCCACTTTTTTTTTTTATAATAGCTAGGTTATGAACATTTACAGTTTATGTTGCTGAAACATTTTGCAATTGCCTTGACTTTTGGTTCGAATTTTCTTAAGCTTCCATATTGTTCCAATTATTTTCTCTATTAAGTGCCTTTCGGTATGTTGTAAATGATCTAATCAAAGTGAAGTAATACACTGTTTTGCAGTTAGATATGCCTCAAAAAAACTATTCACTAAGAGAAGTGGCTTGGTATGGGTTACGCTGGGTTTTTAGTCTCTTACTAATGGAACTAATGACACATTTATTTTACTACAATGCCTTTGCCATGAGGTGTGCCTCTTTTGAACTCCAAGTTACACATTTTTCCTAAAAGTTTTCGTGTACTGAGTGTTTTCTGACCAAATCGTCCTGATGCACCATCAGCGGCTTGTTGAAACAGTTATCTCCCACAGACATTTTCATCATTGGATATGGGGTAAGAGTTGATTTGTAGGTTGTTATTTTATCGCTGATTTGTAGTTAATGCCAAGTAGCTTTGTTTTACTACTCATGCTCAGACAAACTATTCATTAAGCTTTGTTTCATGCCAAAAATTTTGACTCTCTAGAAGTACTGGAATTACATAACCTTCACAATTACATCTATCCTTTACAATGCAACAGGTTCTTAACTTCATGTGGCTGAAGTTTTTTCTAATCTGGCGCTACTTTCGCTTCTGGTCGCTGGTATGTATTTTGCTTTTATGCTTCCCCTTTCACTTGTTTTCTCATTGCAACTTTATTTAAGCTATCCAATAGGACCAAACCTGATCTTAGCTCGAATCGATTTAATTTTGACAGAACAAGTTTAGCTATATCATGTTAGGAAGAAAGTCATTTATGACCGTAATCTGCAGATCAGTGGCATTGAGGCGCATGAGAATATGCCTAAGTGTACAAATAATTGCTACAACTTAGATACTTTTTGGAAAAGTTGGCATGCTTCTTTCAACAAATGGCTTGTTAGGTGTAGCTTTCAGATTTTATCTTAAAGTTCTCTTACATTTATGGTTCTATCTGCCATATTGGTTGTGAATGACTATAATTTTAGGTACATGTACATTCCTCTTGGTGGTTCTCAACGATAGCTGGTCAATGTATGGGTTATCTTCACATTTGTCGCCATGTGGCATGATTTACAATGGTAATCTTAGCTTTCGTTATGCTTTCCATCTTCTACAAATGTAGTTTTATATCTAAGGGACATACCATTTTAAATCGACTGGGCATGATTGCTTTGGCGTCAAGAAGCTTCTTTTGTGGGCATCGTTAACATGCGTATTCTTTGTCCCAGAAATGATTGTGAAATCAGTAGCAACTTCTTTTTAGGTGATACTCTTCTTGTGTAGTCTATCACTTTACAGTATGCTGAGTCAATGCCCCTCCAATCCTGACACAGATCGTAAAGCTATTGAATTTATGACTAATATGAATACGGAAATCAATAGAATTTCAAATAAATTTGCAGGACTATTTTGTTGAGTT
Organism: Rhododendron simsii; assembly: GCA_014282245.1. Taxonomy (NCBI): domain Eukaryota; kingdom Viridiplantae; phylum Streptophyta; class Magnoliopsida; order Ericales; family Ericaceae; genus Rhododendron; species Rhododendron simsii. Next base: position 19,930,262 of record CM024957.1, on the reverse strand, counting down.
CCTTAGATCGATCATTCTTGCACCCCTAGGAATTCTCTACCTTGCCACTTGTGTCGGTCTAGGACTCTGAGGTACAGTTACCCTTTTGTTGATTTTAGAACATAACAGTAGATATTGATTTGTGATACGATCTGTTATGATATAGAACTTTTATTTTGTTACTTTTCTGAGTCCTCTGATAATAGTGAGATGGAAATTACTACCAAACAGTTCTTATTTTCATTTTTAAAATCATCAGAGTTTTTATTACACTTCGATATTTTAATTGATTTGGAATTTTTTATTAATACTTCCTGTTGAAATGCAAAAAATTTCCCAAAAAAAAAACAATTAAGCCTAACGGTGATTTAAATAGCATTGTCTCTTTGTCTTACAATGAGAATTGTTGCATGAAAAATGCCATGGTAATCTTTATGACATGAAAAAGAAAAAGGAACGCGGCAGCCCTATATTTGCTGCAAAGTTAATTCCATTTTGAACCTATGGAAACATAAGCACTACATTCGGTGGACACATGTATGGAAGGTTAACGACAATTTTCAACTGCCCAGCCACCATGTGATGGCAGTTCCATTTTGCTCCCACTTCCCACAATCCCATTATAAGGATTAAGGACAACGTGGGGTTTATCCATGTTCTTGGCATCTCTATATAAACCAAGAATAAGAGTGCTCGGAGAACTCAACTACAGGAGAGAGAAAGTTCAGGAGAAAACACAGGAGATTCGGGAGAGGAAAAAAAGGCAAAGAGAAGTGAGAGAATTTTCATTCAAGAGAAGGAGAAAAGAGCACCATTTTAGAACAACTCCGCAATTGCCCTCTCAGAATCTGTCATCTCGTGAATTCCACCGAGTTTTGTTCTCCACAATTGAAGATGCCACTCGTTTAACCCACAAAATTTTTGTTCATTACGCCCCCATGTGGCCATATGATGAATGGAATTTTGTGGCTAAAACGAAGGCATCCGGCCCGTGTACTGCTTGCTTAACCCATAAAATACTCGTTCATTACGCCCCCATGTGGCCATATGATGAACAAGATTTTGTGGCTTTAAAAACTCGTTTATTACGCCCCCATGTGGCCTGTGGTGGCCCCGGTTATCGTCTCAGTAACCTGGCCAGGTGTTCCGAGCTAGTGCCCCGTGAGGGTCTGGTCAACGAGTTGGTGGAAGCTAATGGCCCTGACATGCTGCTCGGTTTATCGCTCGGTAGCAAGCTTGTCTAGATTCAATGAATGCCAGCAGCATGTGTACCCGCTTCAGTGTTTCCGAAGCCGCCTAAGAGGCAGTTGCGACAGATGGGGCCCCAAAGGATTACGTGGCGTTTGTAATCATTGGGATGGCCATGTGCTCCATAACCGCTTTGCCCCTCTCGTAACGTATGATGTCACCCGAGGTAGTTACCCGAGCGTATCCTCCACGCGTTGGCTTGGAGGCCAAGTAAACCTTGGTCTATAAATACAAAGGTATACTCATTGAGAGAGGCATGCCATTCTACCCTAACCCTAAACCTAAATTCCTCCTCTGAGATCTAACTTGATCGTCGGAGGGTCACTGGGCTACTCAAGCCCTAATAACTTCTTACAGGTCCAGGAGCTGGAGCGCGGAGCTGCAGAGGAAGGAACCTAACTCTAACCACTGTCAAGGTCCTGACAAATTGAACCCCCACAATTGGCGACTCTGCTGGGGACCTAGCCATCCTCTCAACGTTCATCTTCCTTCTTCCCAAAAAAGCTCCGTTGAGCGTTCCTAGACCAGACATGGTTGAAGCCAAAGAAATGCACTGCAGTGATACCACCCTTGAGCTCGGTTCCCTCGGAGACCACAACCTGACCTCTGGCGGAGCCAACGCCCTAGGGAAGGCCCATGTGTCCATCGGAGTTGGTACCAAAACCTCAACACCAGACACAGGCCCATCTTCTGAACTCCACACCTACATCTGCCACTGATGCGCCCATTCGGTAGTCGTTAAAGTTTACCAAACGGCCGTCAAATTCAATTATTTATTAACCAGACTACAACTAAAGATTTGCATAGTATAGCGAGAAAGTCCGAGTCGATCCACAGAGAGCTCGAATATAGCTTGTTCGGATTGTAGATGTAAGAGTTTGCGGCGTTTAGACGGCCAACTTTTGGTTTTCCTTTGAAGTGTGAGAAATACTCTTATGAAAAAGACTAGAAAATGAGTTTGGACTAAGAATTAAAGGCAGCAAGGCAATGGAGTTACTAACACCCATAACTCAAGATATCTAACAATTCTCAACAAAAACACAGTTGAATTGCACGGCATAGGCTATCAACCGGAAGATTGAGCTATGAAAATGGTTAGACTTGATATAGAGTTTGAATAACAAGCTAAACACAAGGCGTGACATCGCTCCTGGAACCATGTGCGCAAGCACATGATCACCGAAGATTAACAACGCCAAGACCTGAATTCAAACTAAATATCAAGGTCATGAACTAGAAGCATAGTTTGGAAAGCGAGCAAATTCTTTGGTTCTTTCGGCAAACACGAGGGGAGACATAGCTCATGGAACCATATGAGCGAGCATATGATCACCGGAGGTTAACATCGACAAGTTTTGTTACATAAAGGGTGAACCACGTACATTTACAAACCAAACCTCAAGTCTTAAGTTGAGAAGAGCAAGATTACCCAAAGTCACAAGGTGTTATTCCCCCATGGCGGAGCCTTTAAAGACTACTCACTCATATTGAAAATACTAGAAATCATGCTAGGAAAGATAAACATGTTTAACCGATAAAAACGGAAATAAACTTGATATTAGCAAGGATCTCAACTGTAGCTACAACATTAATAAACGAGAAAACAACAAACTAGGAATTAAACTTACAAGTATTGAAGCTTAAATTTGAGAACAACAATGGAAAGAAAAAGACTAGAAAGAGAACTGACCTAGAGCATAAAGTGGATCTATGTAAAGTGAGAGAGAGAGGAGTATTTATACAACTCAGCCTTTTCTCTCCACAAAATATCATTGAACTTGCCAAAAGTGGCAAGTATTCCATAAATGGAAAGTCCAAAAAATAGTAAAAATATCTGCAGGAGACAAAAGTTATCTATACCATAAGCAAAGGTATCGATAACATCCTCAAATATTCCCCCGGAGAAAACTGGTATCGATAACTCCAACAAAATGTTATCGATACCCTTAGGTCTGGACAACTTCTGGACCAAACGGAACAAATGTTATCGATACCCATGTGGAAGGTATCGATAACGATCTACAAAACTGCAGATTTCAGGTTGAGGCTTCAACTTCAACAAATAGCTCCCAGCAACTTCACAGCTCCTTAGCATCTTATTTTCATTCTCTAAACTTAAGTAAAGACTACATTTTAAACCCTTATATTACCTTTTCTTTACTTTAATTTATTTAATGAAAATAAGAAAGTACCCCCCATTTGGAAACAATAGCATTACCAAAATTTCAAGATTCCAATTATATCAAAATGTCAACCCCCCACTTTTAGTACAAAACAGAAAACTGCACATTTTTCACAGGAGGAAATGGCTCAAAATATTACCTTACTCTTTAAATAAAACCTTGCAACTTTGTAGTTTCTCTTCGAAAAATTCAAGAATCAATTACCGCTATTTTTAATCTCGAAAACCAATACTTTTTCAAAAAGTCATTTTTCCATACTTAGACAAATTTTAAGGAGCCAATAGGGTCTTCGGGTACTTGGAAGCACTTGGGCCATGCATTGCGTTGAAATGCGGCTTATTTGCACTTTTTACCCGAAAACACTAAAAACACACCTTACGTGAAATATCGCGATTAAAGCTAAATAAACACAAGTTAAAACAATATAAAACGGGACTAGTCGCACCAAATATCTGCAATATTGGGTGCTCATCAGCCATCTGGAGCGGAAGATCGACAACCGAACAATGGTCGTGGAACGAGACAAACACGTCCGAGACGAGTTGGCAAAGATCAAACATCCCCATCTCAATCCTCTGAGAGCCGTGGCGGAAGGAGAAGCCACCATACCATTCCCCGCGGTTGCAAAGGAGGCCACCTACTGGAGCACAGATCCCATCCCTTAGTCAAAGACTGTCTTGAGCCACCAGTAACAGAGGGTGATCGAACCGCAAAGGGTGCATCGCATAGGGAACAGTCCCGCTCCCCTAAGCGACTTCGAGGGAAACCATCTGCCTTCGAGAGGCCCGGAGCAGGAAGCGTATCCGCCTCCTCCACCCATTCGATTTGAGTTGGCAAGGGGCACCATGAATTCACCCTTAGCTTCACAAGGGCTGCCAGGCGAGACGACGGGCTCTTGGAGTTCCAGACCAAGGGATACCGCGAGCGTCTGCAGAACGCCCGACCCAATAGCCCTATCGTCTCACTCCCCGCAGTTGCCCGTAGCAGAAGCCTAGTCACCAAGCGCCTCGAGCCTTCCGCTTGAGATAGCTACCGGAAGCACCGCCACAAGCGCTCCCCCCAGAATTCGGCTAGGGTCGTCTCGAAAAGAAAGGAGTATAAAAGGTTGGATCAACTTGTCCCAAAGAAGTGTACAGCTACTGAGCATCCAGACGGTTCGCGATGCCAGACTCAATTGACTCACGACCTCTCCTTTCACAAGAGAGATCGACTCCGTCACCCCCCTGAAGGGATTCACCCAACCCAAGTTTGCCAAATACGATGGCAAGATCGAGGCATACACTCATCTGGTACAATACAAACTGGTCATGTCTCCGTTCCTTCGGAATGAGTCCTCGAACGATGCCTTCTTGTGTAAGGTTTTTCCTACCAGACTCGGCAACCTGGGTCTCACATGGTTCAACCAGCTCCCCGCCCAGTCAATCTCCTCGTTTGACTCCCTATGCGATGCCTTCATGGCCAGGTTCATCACGAGCAATAAACACGAGAAGGAAATTGATTCCCTCCTCGCCTTCCGCAAGCAAAACGACAAAACGCTCCGGCAGTATGCTGATCACTATTGGGGGCTGTTCAATGAAATAGAAGGTTGTGACGGCATCATCTCAGCCCGAGGATTCAAGCTCGGTCTCACTTCCCAGGACGAGCAGGTTTATGACGACCTCGCTCGCCATAAGCCCAACTCTATGAAAGAACTCGCATCGAGGGTTAGTGCCAACTCATCAAATCCAAGGCTGAAAGGGGCATCAGGAAGCCCTCGAGCTCAAAGACAGTGGCCATTTCCGTGGCTGCTCCAATTCCCATACCTATTTCAACCCCTAAAAAGCAGGTCAACAACATCAAGCAGTCCCCAAGGAAGGGACTGAAGCCAAGCGACTTCAGCGCCGAGAAAACAGTCTTCACCATTCCTATCTATCGGATCATCGACCAATTGAAGGATCAGCCTTTCTTCTCTTTCCCGAATCAAAAGCTTGGAATCGAAAATTGGAAAATCAAGAACCCCATCGTCTAATGCAGTTATCATAACAAGCAAGGTCACTTTACCACTACCTGCAAGCCCTTCAAGTCCTACTTGGAGCAGCATTTCGCAGGAGGCCACCTCGGTAATCTCATAGATCACGAGAAGACAAGGGCTCGGGTACAGCGTACCGAAAATAACACCGAAGAGGAAGTTCAAACAACCCATGTTATCCACGGTCCTCTGGACTCCGAAGCCGCTTGTATCATTCGTGCCCAGTTGAATGACGTCTCTTCTTCCAAACAAGTCATGTTGGTCGGTCTAGAGCCAAAGTGTGCCAGAACCGACGATGGCTCCAAGTGGATGATCACATTTACCGAGAAAGACCTCGACCGTGTCTAGCTCCCGCATAATGACACCCTCGTGGTTACACCATGCATCGGAGCCTTTAACGTCCGGCGCGTCCTCGTGGACCAAGGCAGCTCAGTCAAGGTCATGTACTATTCTTTACTCAAAGATTTGAAGATCCCTTACACCGATCTCCATCCCTCTGAAGTCCCCCTTATCAAGTTCAACGGGGCCTCAGTTGAGCCCCTCGGTATAATCACTCTTCCCGTCCGTTTCGGGTTGATAGTTCTCGACATTGAATTTGTTGTGGTCGATGTTCCTAGCCCTTATAAAGCAATTGTCGGACGCACATGGCTCCATAAGCTGAAGGCTATCGCCTCCACTTATCACCAGGTGGTCCTCTTTTTTGGTGCTAATGGACGCAGGAGGACCTATTTGGAGATCAAACCGTAGCCAAAAGATGTTATGTCAACGCAGTCCGAAGTAGTAAACAGACTTCCGGGGTTAACCTCATTGAGATTCATGAGGCGCCAGTTTTGGAAGACGTCGGCAGACCAACTGACGAGAAAGAGATAAAAGACCTCGTTACCATCCCCATCACCGAAGATGGCTCCCGTTTTTTCCTTGTCGGTTCCTCACTTAGTGACACCGAACGGAACGAGATGGTCAACTTCCTCAACAAGAATATAGAAGTATTTGCATGGACCCCGTATGAAATTCCCAGCGTTGATCCTTCATTTATCTGCCACGAGCTCAACATTGACCGAGCCAAACGCCCAGTTCTGCAAAGAGCAAGGCGGTCCTCCCCGGTCCACTCCGAAGCTATCATTGAAGAGGTCAACCAGCTCTTAAACACAAAGGCCATCCAAGAAGTGCAGCATCCTAAATGGTTAGCCAACACCGTGGTGGTCAAAAAGAAGAATGGCAAGTGGCAGGTCTGCGTTGATTACTCCAATCTCAATGACACTTGCCCGAAGAACTTTTTCCTCCTTCCACCAGCTTGTCGACGCCACAGCCGGCCACCACCGACTCAATTTTATGGACGCCTTCAGGGCTACCATCAAATTGCCATGAGTGAAGAAGAAGTCGAAAACACAACCTTCATCATCCCCCACGGAATCGTTGGATATCTCGTTATGCCTTTCAGCCTGAAGAACGCCGGGGCCACTTTTCAATGAATGATAACTACGATGTTCGAGCATTTACTAGGCGACATCATGATGGCTTACATTGACGACATGGTGGTCAAAAGCATGCTCGCCGGTGATCACCTGGCCCACCTCGCCGAAGCCTTTGAGATCCTCAAGAAGCACAAGCTTTGCCTCAATGCCGAAAAGTGCGCTTTCGGTGTCAGCTCCGGTAAATTCCTTGGTCACCTCGTTTCCCGACGCGGTATTGAAGCCGACCCCGCTCAATTACTTGCCATCAAAAAACTCTCGGCACCCCACAACAAGAGGGATGTTCAACGCTTGACAGGCATGGCCGCCGCCCTAAATCGGTTCATCAACCGCTCCTCCGACAAATGCCATCCATTCTTCGCCCTCCTGAAGGCAACCGACGAAGTTTTAATTGGATAGAAGACTATGACCGAGCCCTCCAACAGTTGAAATCCTACCTTTCTGAGGCCCTACTCCTCGTCACGCCTCGGAGCCAGGAAGACCTATTTCTATATCTAGCCATCTCTCCACAAGCTCTAATTTCGGTGCTCGTCCGACAAGAAGGAAGGGAACATCAGCCCATCTACTACTCCAGTAAAACAATGACCCCCGCCAAGACATGCTATCTACCAATGGAAAAGCTTGTTCTTGCTCTCGTCTCAGCCTCTAGGAAGCTCGCTCCCTCCTTCCAGTCACACCGCATTATTGTCCTTACCGAGTTCCCTCTTAAGTCTCTCCTCCGGCAAGCGGACCTCTCTAACTGAATCTCTCAGTGGGCTGTCGAGCTCGCGAACTATGAGATCCATTTCCAACCTCGGACAGCAATCAAAGCTCAAGTCCTCGCCCGACTTTATCGCCGAGCTCACTCCGGCCGACACGCCTGCTTCGGCTCCTGCTCTAAGCACCGAAGCAGTGCTCCAGGCTAACCCTGGCATAGCCTGGACACTTTTTCATGGCGATGTTTGGAAGATGTATGTCAATGGTGCCTCCAACAGCTGAGGCGCAGGTGCAGGCGTCGTCCTCCTCTCCCCTTCCGGCGTCTTACACGAAGCTCCCTCTCTATCAACTTCCCAGCCTCTAACAACGAGGCCGAGTATGAAGCACTGATTTCTGGGCTCAAAATCGCCTAAGATCTAGGCATCGAATAGCTTGTGGTCTACAGTGATTCCTAATTTGTGGTCAACCAACTTTTGTAGGAATATAAAGCCCGGGGTGACCGAATGCATACTTACCTCAGCTCTGTCGTGCGGCTTATAAAGAATTTCAAAGCTATTCGAGTTGAACATATCTCCAGGGAACAGAATGCCCATGCCGCCACCCTTGCAGGGCTCGCTTCGGCTTGCTCCTCCTTGGGGCATCATTCTATTTCCTTCAGTTCCATTAACAAGCCCAGTTTCGAGCTTGAAGTATTAAACCAAGAAGTACTCAACATAGAGCTTGGCCCGAGCTGGATGGATGAAATCATTGGTTACCTGCGAGATGACATCCTTCCTATCGACAAGAAGGACACTCACCTACTCCGCAATAAAGCCGCTCTCTTTTGGCTCAATCTGAACGGTAAGCTCTACCGAAGGTCGTTCACTGCTCGTATCTGCTGGTTGCACACCACTACCAAGTACCGGGCATCATTGAAGAGCTCCACGGCGGGGACAGCGATTGTCACTCCGGTGGACGATCCCTCGCTCACCGAGCCATCTCCTAGGGACCTTAGCCCCTCACCAGCCCTTGGCCTTTCTCCCAGTGGGCCATGGATATCGTTGGCAAGCTCCCCGTTGCCCCCGGTGGGTTTAAGTTCCTCTTGACTGCAATCGACTATTTCTCTAAATGGGTCGAAGCCGAGACCATGGTCACTATTGAAGAAACAGACGTCATTCGTTTCATTTGGCGAAATGTCATCTCGCGCTTCAGCGTCCCATTCGCCATCATTACTGACAACGGAAGGCAGTTTACAAGGCAGATATACCAGTCCCTATTGGATGAGTATGGTATCAAATGGGACACATCCATTTCGGTTTAACCCCAGGGCAACGGGTAAGCCGAAGCTGTAAACAAGGCAATTTCATCGGGGCTAAAGCACCGACTCAGGTCATGCCGGGGCAAATGGGCCGAGGAACTACCAAGGGTGCTCTGGGGCTATCGTACTACGCCTCGGCAATCCACTGGTCGCACTCCCTTCTCTTTGGCATTTGGAATGGAGGCTGTCATCCCCTTCAAGTCGGGCTTCCAACGATCCGCACTGAAAACTTCGATGAGTCGGTCAATAACGACAACATCGCTTCAAACCTCGACTTGGCCGAGGAAGAGCATGAAAATGCAAGAATCAGGCTCGCATCATACCAGTAGGAGGTTGCCAAAGGCTACAACCATAGCGTCCGTCTTCAGTCGTTCAAGCCGAACAACCTCGTTTGGAAGAAAGTGGTGGAGAAGTCCAAGAAAAGGAAGCTAATGCCCAATTGGGAGGGCCCTTTCCAAGTCCTTAAGCACCTCGGTTCAGGCAATTACAAATTGGAGAAGCTGGATGGTTCTCCTATCACCAAATCCTGGAATGCCAACAACTTGAAGAAGTTCTATGGCTAGCTACACCTCGGTATCCGAGGCCTAGTCCACTTCTTTGTCCTATGTTTTTCCACTTTCTTGGTGTCTTTGTTTTTAGGGCAACCAGCCAATGTAATGAGTAACCAAACAAGTATCAATGAGAATTTTCTTTTCTTATCAATGATTGTTCTTTCTGTTTCTGTTATTTATTTTTCCACTCGGTTCGCTTTCGATCTAACCGTTTTATTTTGACTTCAGGGGTTATGTCTTCTCCTGGGTTATACCCTGGAGCAAAATTCCCTCAAAGTCTCCCTGACCTTTGTGGTCGATTGGACATCGCGATCGTTCACCTTAAGGATACTCGGCTTTTTTCCGAGCCCCTTAAACCGACCCACCCATAGTCATTCACTGCTCGGTTTCGGTGCATCCTGAAGTCATGGCCAGCGCCATCTCCTCTTCGAGACTCCTGCCTAATCCCCTAGCAGCCCTAACTAATCATGAGTTTGCCCATCATTCATCTAATTTCTTAAACAATTAACCGAGGCACACTAACCCGAAGCAAGGGCATGGAAATTCCAAATTGCTAAATACTTGCTTCAGATTAGGTCACTCGGCCCCCTTTCGACCCTCCCGGAGGCTGGGGCTTCGGAAATCGATCCTTATGCTTTAGCTCCCACCCTGCCTACATACACAGCAGATCCGCTCAAAGCAAGAGGCACCCGCAAACCACCTTTTTTTGAGCTAATATCTTTGAGTATGTTTGGCGAGTGCTTCGGTTCATGCTTCGGTTAAACTTGTTTTACAACTCCACAAGTATCACCGAAGCAGGGGGAGCAACACCCTAGCAGCAACCATAAATTCATACAAGTATTTCAAGGATAAATGTAACGATCAAAAAAAAGAAAGCATTCATTCACAAAAAACCAAAGTGAATTGTAAGTTTAAATCCTACCAAAGATCTGGCTTAGGCCAACCGTTCGGCGCCAGTCCTATTCAACTATTACATAACACTAGAACGGTAAACTCCAAACCTCCAGAGCCGTCCAATCAAAAGCAAGTAAATTAAAATTTACAAATGTTTTTGGAGAAGGCAAAGAGCTAAATCCATCCTATGCGCCATCAGTTGGAGCAGTAGCATCGGAATCGGCCAGTTCTCAGGGGCTTACAACTCCTCGGGATTTGGTACAGTTTCATCCTTCTCCTCGGGCAACATGAGTTCTTCGGGATGCGGCTGGGGCACGGCTCAAAGTTCTGAATCTTCAGGAAGATCAAGTTTGCTTAACAGGGCCTCGTGGCTAACGTGTAGCCCGTCCAGGAAGCAATCTTTGTGTAGCTCGGCATCGATCTCCCGAACCTACTTCTTCTATTCCACTCCGGCCGCGTCCCAGCCCTCATCATAGCCTTTGTTCCTCGCCGCCTGGACCTTCCTAGCTCGGGTGACCCTCAGAGTCACTGCATCCTCTTCGGCCTTGGCAGCTCAGTCCTTGACAATTACCCTCTCCCCGTCGCATCTTTGGAAGTTGGCCAAGTTCAGATCACAGGTCTCCCTAGCCACCTTCAAGTCATCTTCCCTCTGTGCAAGGGCCCTCTTCAGCTCTTCGATTTCTCGCTCCTGCGCCTTACACCGGTCATTTACCACCAATGCCTGAGCACCAACCTACTAATAAGAAAACCGAAGTGTTACAAAGAGAAATGCCCAATTCCGGGGAGGAAATGAAATATTATTGCAAAGACTTACGTTCAGGAGTGCCTGTGCGATCTCCCCAGTGAGGTCCTCGGTGGAACCTTTCATGGCTTTGGCATGCCTTGGCAAATGCAAGCCCGGATCATCCCGAACGTTGTCCCGATGTTGGAAACACTGCCGGCATGGTGGATTTGGCGTCCAGCATAATGGCAAAACTCCGGAGCCCAAGGGAGATTCCTCGGTCGGATCCTAGTCTTTGTCTCGGCTTCTCCGCCAGTCTCCTCTGCACGCTCCGCCTCATCCTCCTTGGCTATCAGGATGGTCTCTGGCCCCTTATCCCGACCCCCGTCTCCCTCCTCATACTAAGCCTTTTTTTTCTGGGGGCTCTTGCGGAGAAACAGGGTCGGCCCTCGAGGTCCCTGCCCCTGGTGAACCTATCACAATGTCGGCGCCTCGGCCTCGCGGCCTCTGACACTGTAGGTTCAGAACCTCCCTTCCTCGGCTGCTCATCTCATGGCTAAGCCCAATTCTCTCTGGGGTCTCCTGGCTGATCTCCTCTCGGATTATGCCTAAAGGATCAGAATTGCTCCCTTCGGTCTCCAGGATCTCGACTCCCCCATTTCCCCTTCCCTCTCCTCTTCCTCTACCTCTCCCTTTTCCTCGTCCTTGGCCTGCTCAGGGAAATCCCTGTTGCCTTAGCTTCTTTATCAATAGCTGGTGTAGGTCGGAGTGTACCCGAGCAGATCGGGGGGCATACCGGCTTGTGAGAAGTATAGCGTTGGCAGTTGTGATGCGGGCTTGGATAGCTCTCTCCTGAAGGCCCTACACGACCCCCTCAGCTGAATAACATAATCAAAAGAGGGAAGAGTCAGTATATAAGTGGAGAGATAAATGCAACATGAGCTAGGGGAAGAAATCTACCGACCCGGAGCTTCGGACTCGAATTGGACCGTGGTCGAGGTATCAATGCTCTCTCCGGGCCCAAACATGAAGTTCCTGGAGACCAAGACATAAATACTTGCCCACTCTTCAGAATCGGGCAGAAGATCTATCAAAAATGTGTCGTACCCCGTCCGGCAGGAGAGGTAATACCGAGCATTTTCTCGGTTGATCCCAACCAGGTATACTCCGAAGAGTTCCTCAAGGCCGAAGGTCAAGTTGTACTGCCTCCTCAATTCTATGATGCTTGTTACGATTCGGTAGGAATTCACCGTGAGTTGGGAGGAGGTAAGAACTAGGGTTCGGAGTACCCGTCTCACGAACTGATGCAGGGGCAACCTAACTCCCCCCTCGGTGATCGCCATCAAGGGAAAAATCAATTCTCCCTATCGGTGAGGAAGACCGTTAAGGTTGGTGTGTGGAAGCCAACAGACCTTGACATCCGGAGGAATGCTATAAACCCTCTTGAACTTGGCGTAGGCAACCGGGGTGTCGTTGAAGTATTGATTCCGATAGGGGAAAGGTCTCATCGGTCTCTTGCGCCTTCGAACCTCTTCGGGGCTGTTCATAAATGGCCCAGGACCTAGGTTTGATGTACTCGGTTCTTCCATCTCCCGAGGGTCGAACATCGTTACCTCACGAGGGGCTCTAGGGGGCTCAGGCGGTTTGATGTGGTCAATTGGTGTACGGTAGAAAGCCATGATCCGAAGCGCTTCTAGTATGTCCTCAAGAATTTTGACGGGAGAAGATCCTGAGCTACTTGAATTGTCCGAGGAGAGCACAATGACCATTCGCCCCTACCTAACAAAGAAGAGAATATGCAAAAACCCGTTAGCTATGTGCTCAGGGAAAAGCAAGATGATCTAATGCTCAGGACAGAATGGTCGTTGCGCCTCGGAATATCTTGGCCTCAGTTACTATTAGAATACTCTTCTTCGGGAAGAGCCCCTGGGGTCTGACACTATTCCTACGGTCTTGGGATGAAGATAGGCCTCGGGATAAATTTAGGCCTCGTAAGGAGTTTAGGCCTCGGGAGAAACAAGAACAGCGTCAGAGATATTCAGCGCTACCATAGACCAGACAGCGGTAGGTGGTGGCTCAGCCGCAATGCGTGCTAGAATCGATGGAAAACTTGAAGAAAATGCTCAAAACACGAAGATTGGTGCAAGGGGATCATCATACCTGAGTTTCGTGCGAAGACCCACTGCCAAAACGCATGAAATCTCAATCGAAAAGCAGAAAGCGACGGCGGCGGTTCATCTTCAAAGCAGAGGGAAATTGGCTGTTTCTGCCTCTATCTCTCCTATTTATAATGGGAGAGTTGAAAAGTTAAGCGGGAAAGGAAGCGTCGTGCATCGAGCCCTTGGATTTTTGACACATGTCCTCATCAAACGGTCAGTATCGAGGGCTCTGCACCGAGGTTAGAACACCGGAGAACCAAACCATTGGCACGCTGGCACGTGTTCCCGAGGAGACGTTTCGTACCAATCAACTGATGTGGCACGTGCCGAGACAGCTATCACCTTCTAGCATTTCGGCAATGATCGACACGTGGCTCCAGCTGCTGGGGCTAGCAGATTGATATCTACCGAAGTCGCTTGCCACCTCGGTAACTCGTGTCGATAAGATTCGAAGAGTGGCGGCTTGCGAGAGGAGTCAACTCCCTAGAGCGGAGGTGTGAGGCTCCAGGAAGTTGAGGGGCTATTGTGGTGGCCCCAGTTACCATCTTGGTAACCTGGCCAGGTGTTCCGAGCCAGTGCTTAGTGAGGGTTTGGTCAACGAGTTGGTGAAAGCTAATGGCCCTGAAATGCTGCTCGGTTTATCGCTCGGTAGCAAGATTGACTAGATTCGGTGAATGCCAGCAGCTAATGTACCCATTTTGCCTAAGAGGCAGTTATGCCAGATGGGGCCCCTAAGGATTACGTGGCATTTGTAATCATTGGGATCAGGTCTGGCCATGTGCTCCATAACCGCTTTGCCCCTCCCATCACGTATGACGTCACCCGAGGCAGTTACCCGAGCGTATCCTCCACGCGTTGGCTTGGAGGCCAAGTAAACCTAGGTATATAAATACAAAGGGATACTCATTGAGAGAGGTATGCCATTCTACCCTAACCCTATACCTAAATTCCTCCCTTGAGATCTAACTTGATCATCGGAGGGTCATTATGCTACTCAAGCCGTAGTGACTAGTTGCAGGTCCAAGAGCTGGAGCGCGGAGCTGCGGAGGAAGGAACTAACCACTGTCAAGGTCCCGACAAATCGAACCCCCACATGGCCATATGATGAACTTCTTAAATGGGCTGGTTGGGTTTGGCTTGTGCTCAGGTTGGATATGCTTTTGTTTGCAACACTTATTTTCTGGTAAAGCTTTTTTCAAGGCAACACAAAGCTTTATGCCTACGTTATTTCTCACCAGGAAGGTTCAAAGAATTTTCTATATCAACCAAACTGATGAAGAAGCACTACTTTCTGAGTGTGGATTTGAGTTGGTAGCATAATTGCATGCTTGGGGCAGCAGTCCTTTATCGTTTCAGTCACTTCTTAACTGTAGGGATTCAGATTATCAACTACTTGCATGTGGGATTTTTAGGTCTAGGCGATTCTTTGGGAAACCATGAAACGACCAAACCCCAAATTTGAGTTCTATTAGGCTCTATTAGGCACTTTCTCATGGCAGAGTGTTTGCATACCCAATGTGCCAACAGATGTGTGCTCTCGACCACCCCACTGTTAGGGTCAAGATGATTGAGCTGTAGTTAATTTGCCCAACACAGAGTTAAGAAGTCAAGTTTTAAGTCTCTTGGTGGTTGGGACTTGGGTGATTGACTTCAAATCAATATTCCCTGTGATTATTTAATGCGTTGTTAGCCTAGAAGTGCATGGAATTGAAGTCCCTGAAATCATATGATGTTCCACTCAGACCACTCTTGAGTCAGAATTGGCTTGTAATTCTTTAGCCAAGGCATTCAAAGCTTCCCTCTGCCTCTTAGAGTCACTTTTTTAGGTTTGTAGCCCTTGGTACTAAATTTTGAGAATTGATAACATGGTATGTGGATTAGTAGCTCCTAAAAAATTGCATTTTGCATAGGAATTTTGAGGGGTGGTTATTCATCACATCATTACTCCTTTCCCAGTGTACCATACACATCTGAAAAGGTGACTATGGGACAAGTCTACTCAGTATCTGTATTTCCCTTAGAATAAGAGTTTGTTTTGGAACTGGCCAGCCTGGTGGTTAATGAGTAGGCCAATTTTTTGGCTGGATTACAGTAACCACATAAATCTTCCAAATCAGGCAACCACATATCATCTGCTGGCCTACATATTATCAAGATAATATCTGGATTACGATAATCACATGTTAACTGTAGACCCACGCTTTGCTACATTAGGTAAACCATGCTGTTGGATGAAAACTATGTTCTTTCTCCGCTTTCATCCAACATCATAGTTTATTTAGTGTCTAAGTATATCTGTTATTGCACTTTTTGTTTGAAAGGTTTATTCAGCTAGTACTCAGGTTTTTCTTTTCTGAACAAGTGTACTAATTAGTTTGGTCTCACGTATGCTGTCAGGCCCACAGTGCTTTTGGGGAGTTTGTTTTTCGTGAACTTAGTACACTTGCTGATGGAGAGGTGCCCCCCCCCGGACACACACCCTTCCCGACCCCACCCCCCTCTTCCAAATATACCCCCAGCCTACCCAACCCCATTTTTCTCCTTTATTTACTTAATAATATTTATATCTTTTTTCTCTTTTATCTATTAAATATTATTTAAATGTTCCGATTTTCAATCCGGTTGAATCAGTGCAAAGATCTAGTTTTTTTTATCATTTTATCCTCAATGGTTATAGTAAATTTTTGGCTTTAAGGCCTTTCAACGAACATCATAAGAGAGTCCTGAAACTAAATAAAGAGTCTTAGGGTGCTCGTTGAATGGCCTTAGAGTCAAAAATTCATTACGAACATTTAGGATGAAATGATCAAAAAAATAACATCTTTGCTCCGATTTAAACGGATTAAAAATTGGAACACTTATTTTTTACATAGTTTATATATTAAAAATATAGTTAAGAAATTAAGTGTTTTAATTTTTACTATTTTTAAACTGATGCAAAGATCTTATTTTTCTGATCATTTTATCTTAAATAGTCATAATGAATTTTTGGCTTTTATGCCTTTCAATGGGCACTTATTTTGAGTCTACGCCTTTTGACTTATTATTTCCGTCTCGTAAGCATTATGTTCATACAAATTGTTTAAAGGAATTGAATACAATATTACAATGTTCAACAAACTCATGTCAGATAAAAAGAAGATTTGCAAACCCAATATCTATTCAAAAAAATCATATTAACATAAACATTCATCTAATACTCCAAACAAAAAATTGAGTTTCCATCTTCTAATCCTATCATGTTCATTAAACAAGATTAATTAAACCCACTTTTGTGAAAGTAGTTGATAAAAATTTCCTTTTTTTCCCTCCACCACATTTCGTTTGGCTCCCTTCATATTAGAAGTGTTCGCTTAAATGAAAAAGTATTATTAGTTCGTCTTGCTAAGAGGAATTGAAAATTTTAAAATTATGATTGGAACTCATAAATTTTTGAAAAAACACAAAATAAAGCAAAGAAGACAGTGGCCTTTTTTTTATATCTTTATTCAAAAAAAATTGAGTATCGATCATAATTTTTTACTTTTTTCAATACTCTCGTCGAGACAAACTAATAATTCTTAAAAAATTTGACATAACTTTTGGGCTTATTTTTGTTTCTATTCAAAAAAAAAAATAGTTCCGATCATCATTTTTTACTGTTTCTGAATTTTCATCGAGATAAACCAAATACTACGTATCTATAAAAAAAAATTGATGCAAAAATTAACAAATGCAAGAGAAATTAAATAAAGACAAAAAAGTCAACTAACTTATTTAAGCCAATCGAGGTCTTAATCTGATGAGTAATTGAATAAATCTGATGATTAAATGCTAGATTTTAGAAATGATGAAATGGTAAGTCTTCCCGTTGAAAGTGACAACATAATGTAAGAAATATTTAAGACTCTCCTAGAAAAAGTGTGTGTGTGTGTATATATATAGGTATGATTAAAGTCTATTGAAATATATAGCTGAAATGGTAAGTCTGTTTTTTTTTTTCCTTTTTTTTGTCCTTTATAGATTAAAAAATATAGTTAAAAAAATAAGTGTTCCAATTTTCAATCCGTTTCAACCGGTGCGAAGATATTATCTTTCTGATCATGTCATCGTAAATGATCGTAATAAATTTTTGGCTCTAAGACCTTCCAATGGGCATCCTAAGAGAGTTCTAAAACTAAATAAGAAGTCTTAGGGTGCTCGTTGAAAGACCTTAGAGCAAAAAATTTACTACGACCATTTGGGATGAAATAATCAGAAAAATAACACTTATTTTTTTTCCTTTTTTTTTGGTCCTTTATAGAATTAAAAAATATAGTTAAAAAAATAAGTGTTTCAACTTTCAATTCATTTGAACCCGTGCAAAAATGTTATTTTTCTGATCATTTCATCCTAAATGGTTGTAATAAATTTTTTGCTCCAATGCCTTTCAATGGACACCCTAAGAGAGCCTGAAACTAAATAATGAGTTTTAAGGTGTTCGTTGAAAGGCCTTAGAACAAAAAATTCATTATGACCATTTAGAATAAAATAAAAGAAAAATATGATCTTCGCCCCCGGTTCAACTGAATTGAAATTGGAACACTTTATTTTTAAATTTTATTTTTTAATATAAAAAGGTGTATTTATAGAAATTAAATACATAAAATAAAAGAAATTAAATAAAGAAAGAAAGAAATTAAAAGGGCAGACAGAGGGGGGGAGGGTAAATGCGGGAAAAGGGTGTGGGGTCAGGGGGGTGTGGTGTCAAGGGGGGTGGGAAAAGCAATTTACTTGCTGGTGCTATCACAATAACTTGTCTCATGGTATTTTTACTCTACTCTTTTCGCGTCGCTAAGAACAGTTGATGTCGGATGCCTACAACTTTGCTCACAATGTCATGTCGTTAATAGATTGTGATGCTAGATTATTTCGTGGTTGTTTGGTTGGGCGTCAATCTCAAGTTGATAAATGCGCCAATGCCTAGTATAATACTTGGTAATTTAAAGTCAAGTGGCTTGTAATTGCAGCTAAGCTCATTGGATAAAGCTTTCAACTTGGAATTTGAGAAAAAAGTTTGTGTGGCGTTTTAGTCAATAGTCGTCACTGAGGAAAACGATGCCTTGCATTTATTGCTTGAAATATCATCATGAAAGATTAAAACACAGCAGTAGCAGCTTGTTTCCCCCAGCGAAGCAATGTTTCGGGTTTTCAGCTTGTTTCCCAATTTTCTGTCACTACCCAGAAGTTGAATTTGGTCATTGCTGAAAGATTAAATCAGGCAGCTGTTGGATTGTGTGATAGCTATTCTCTCACAGTTCATGCTAGTGTGATCACAACTTCTGTGCGAAACAACTATTTGTGCGTAGAATTAGAAATCCAAAATAATTTAAGTTCCTTTAAATGCGACACATTGGAAATGATTCCTTACATGGCTTCGTAAGATTCTACATTTATCTCAAATTTTGCTTTTTACGTGGTTAGCTTTGAGGAAGTTTACACTAGAATAATTGCAGAGTAATTCTGAACTTCCATTTCTGCAGGTGGCTAACCTTGTTGGTTATGTTATTGAACCGTCTGGCATGAACTGGTTGATTTCTCGATTTCTCTGAAAAGAAGGTTCATGCTCTTACCTATCCCCGTTCTTTGGTGAAACAAATCTACTGGAGACTAACGTGCTTTTTTATGTTTTTTTTAGGCCTACCTACTCTTGGAGGCATGTTTCTTACATTTTATGTTGGGACAAAGGTAGAAAGATAAATCCTATCTATTTCGCAGTTGCCTTGTGAGTTTTAGAAATTACTCGAGGGGCTGGTTAATTTTGCAGCTTATGTTCCATATCCATGATGCCAAGCAAAGGAAAGACTTAATTTGGAGTAGAAAAAGCATGTTTGAAACATTTACATAGCAAATTTTGTTTTGATATATAACTTCACAAATGGTGGTTAGAATCTGCATTCAATGTTGTGCACAAAATAGGGTATATGAACTGAACTGAATTGAATAGTGGTAAACTATTCGATTCAATTTCGATGTTTGCCTCGGTTCCTTTGTCCACAATTTTTGCAGATCTCTATATACTTTTCTAGTCAAAGCTCTGGCAACTTGATTTTTCGCACCATTGCACAATGTTTGAATTTGAACCCACCACTGATTGTCCAATCCATTCATTGTGCTAGTGTGCAGATTATGAACCAAATTAATTTGGTCTACTAGCAGTCACCACAAAAGAAAAAAATTCATATAGCCAACCCTATTGATTAGGACTAACTTTTTTATTTTGGACAAAAGAAGATCATTTTATACTAAGAAAAGAAATATGAGTTAATCATGATACAAACCAACAAAAAGCAACAAATAAAAAAGCACATAGACTACATAGTCTAAAAGCCTGCCTTGTTCGGTTTGGTTTTTGAAAAAAAAAATTCAATTCAAAAAATATTCATTACCCCTACTTCCAATCATTACACTTCACTCGTTTACCTATATCTCAAAACATTATTCTTATTTCTTTCTCTATCTCTCTTCACTCATTATCTCTACTTTCAATTATTATTTTATTTCTCTCTCCACTCATAACCCCAAAAAATTTCTCAAAAACTCATCTAAACACAACATAAATGTAGAAGAATCATCCAAATCCGTAGCATGTGAATTTATCTGAGGTTATGAAACCAGTTAACGCCGAAACACCAATAGAAGAAGTTGGGAAGAGATCTGCGTAGAAAGAGATCAAACTTTGGCACCGTACAAGCAACCCTCTCCAACAAAGCCATCTATCAAAAGCAAACACCCGAAGCGTTGTGAGGGACTAGAATCAAGAGCACTTCCCAGCCAGAAACAAACATCTGCAAAAAGAGCTTTAAAAAAAAAAAAATGGGGATAGCCAAGTCAAATATAAAAACACATACTCCGTATCAAAGAGAAAGTGTTTGCCGTTAGAGGAACCCGGTAAAGCATGGGTCCATTGTAGTTGTCTTCTCTATTCGAGTTTTCGGTTTCGTTTTTTCTGGGCAGGTGGCTTATGGGTTGTAGTACGGAGTAACTTCCATAACATCAGTACTCTTTATAATGCACCTTGGCGCTTGTATACGCTTAGAACATCTGATACGGTGAGTCAAGATCTGCTCGGGAAACTGGGTGAACTGTTGGTTTGAAACTTTATCTGGCATCACATCACGACATCCTCTAAACATTGGGATTGTAGTTCCATAGATCTACCCAAATAACAACTAGCATCATCAGCATTTGTCACAGGATTGACAGGTTTAGGAATACTATCCGTTGGAATGGGCTCACATTTGACATGGCTTTCTTCACTAGCCTGCATTTCTTCACGAGAGTGCTCAATATGTTAAACCTCAACAACCGATTGGTTAGACTGATGGAAAAATTGAAACTTCCCACCAACTGAGACTAGCTCAATTGGCCAGAACTCTTACGTATGGGTGGGGGCTTTTCCTTTCTTTATTTGTTTTTACCTTATAATAGGTTTATTTCTTATATTAGTTGAGTTATTAGGCTTTATTATCTCGTGGACTCTTACAATTGATGTACTGTCCTAGATTTGTACTCTGTAATTTACATCTTACTCCCTCCGTCCCTTTTTTATAGTCCGGTATTCCATTTTGGGTTGTCCTTTAATAAGTGTTCATTTTGTAAAGTTAGTAGGTAAAAGTTGGTGTATTGTCTATTTTGTCCCTAAAAGTAGATTCCATTTTGAAAAGTAAAGGAGTAAAAGTGTAATGATGATGGATAAGTAAGGAAAGTAGAGGAAAAAGTTGATGTGAAAGGTATAATGATGATGTCTTTTTAATAAGTTGGAATTACGAAGCAGGACATTTAAAAAGGGACGTGTAAAATGAACTCCTCTTGATTGACGAAAAAAAAATGATTGTTGGAGATCACGATCAATGAAAAGGAAATTCCTTCCCATGAAGACTCGTTTTTTCCCTTTCAAACGCTTCATGGGCTTCAAGTAACCCTCTTTGATTAGGACCCCCGTGAGGCTCTACTTAGTTTGGTTTGATTTAGTTGTCACAAAATTTTATTTTATAAGATGATATATTATCATATCCCATCATTTTGATGACAATTGATGGCCTTCAACTATTTTCATTTTTACTCGAGCATACAAAATGAGGAAATTGGTCATAAAATTAGGCTCGTAGGCTCACGAGCCTGAAATGGATGTTCTTGTTTAAAGCTGGATGATTCATCATATCATTCCTTCTAATTTCATTTCATGACAGATTCCAAGTCAAAGATATTTTCTTTACCCCTGCAATTACAAGTTTTTGCCCTTGATCTCTCCAATTTCGAAGCGACGAATAAATCCAACATGAATATGGCGTTTAACTATACTGCAAGTAATCAAAGACTAAAGCTTGCCAAGGGAGAAAAGTAAACAGAGAAGTGTTTCGTTTTGTTGTTATAGGTTAAAGGTTAAAGATCAAGATTAATGGTTATTTTGCATTCCATTCGGTTCATAACAAGCCCAAGTAAAACGAAGAAACAAAAGCTAGGAGATCACATAAAACAGACATTAAACAAATGGGTTTATCCAAATCCATGGAACTCGAAAACTTCCACACGTAAGACAAGGAAGGCAAAATTGTGAATCTGGGACTCACCAACCTGAGAAAAACAGTGGCAGTTCAATGGATAAATCAATCACAGCCACTCATCCAATCATAGATATAACTATATCCTTTCAAGAAAATTTCAATATGATTGAAGAACCTAACATCAAGATCAAGTCTGAACAGCCCAAAACTAACTCAAGCATCACTACTAACTAGGTCAAACTACAACATTAACCCGACATGACATATGAAGCATGAAGTTATCCTGCAAGGGAATTCACATTTAAAAAAAAGAACACTTAACCTTGTAAAATGCTATGATAATCTAAAATTGGTTTTATGCATACCTAAAATCGGTTTCATTGAACCCATCCAAAGTGGGTTTTATGCATACCTAAAATCCCACACTAGACAAAGTTGGCATACTAATTGACAATCCACTGATAACAAAATTGAAGATTCACTAATTTCAGTATAATGTAATTGTAGAGATACAACACCAATCTGGAAGTTTGGGTAACTATGCTGCAGCCTGCAGCATACCCCATAAATACACAAAAAGATGCATCCATTAATTACTAACATTAACCTGGTAAGGGTGCAATTAGATCCATCCGTGTATTCAAGGCTTCAATGCTAACTCAACTATTTCTTCTTCCTACCACCACCAGCTTTAGACTTTTTGTTACTAGTTTCCTTGTCATTCTTCTCTGCTGTCTCCTGTCATTTGGGGAAAGCAAAAAAGGTCGGCATCGTCAATGAGACATAATGCTGCAACTAAAAGCACGAACTAGTTGCAGGACTTGCAAGAATCAAAAGCACTGCTAGTTGCACGTCTTCTCTCCATTTACGTTTCTCCCTTAACAAGCTTCAGTCTTGATTACATGAAGTTACTGACGTCATTAAACGAGACAATTAACATGATTAGTTGCACGTGATAACCATTATGTTCTCATTCTCCCATTTCATTGGAATATTCAACTTCTGTCACAAAATATGGTGTTATGACATGATGTAACACAATAAAACCAAATCCGCTTGGAAGGTTCACCATGATTTTCAGCCTTGTATGCTGAAGCAGACACCTCTGGGTAACGGTGTAGAGCATGTGAGACCCAAAGCTAGAGTTGGCAGGCTCAGGTTGCCAATCGTGTTGGGCATGGAGGGCACACATGCTTGCAGAGAGAGCCTCTTACGATTGATTATTGATTTTGGAGATCCAAGCATGCATTTAGTCTCCTGTCAGTCAGTGCATCGAAAATTATGGTAGCCAGCAAATTGGCATAAGCATCTTACAAGGTTTCTTCTCCAGGTTTGATATATCTTTTTGTTTCTAAAGATTAATAATAGGAGAAACAGTATGCTGTAGAAATGAAGAAAGGG
This sequence comes from Rhododendron simsii, assembly GCA_014282245.1. Taxonomy (NCBI): domain Eukaryota; kingdom Viridiplantae; phylum Streptophyta; class Magnoliopsida; order Ericales; family Ericaceae; genus Rhododendron; species Rhododendron simsii. The sequence continues at coordinate 19,907,128 of CM024957.1, read as the reverse complement.
TTAAAAACAAATAGGCAGCAGTGCAGAACTTCTGGAAAGTTGTTAAGACCTCTACACACTTGTTGCCGCATAAACTTCTGGGAGCAAAGGAAGCCATTGAAATATTGGCATGAAGCAATAGGACATGGACAGGTACTAAAAGCTGCGCATACAATCTAGCCAATTGTGAAGCTGCTAACAGGCTGTTTGGATGCGGGATTAGCCCCCGGATATACCAAGCGGCCGGATTACAAATCCCTCCCTTCCTCTTCTCCGGTCTTCGGCTGGCAAAAACGGAAGTCGGATTAGAGGTGACTCTGGATTACATATCCACCTGCGGGGTGGATGCGGGTGGATTACCAACGACAGGGGTACCCCCCATCGTTGGCTATATGGCGTTGTTGAAAGACGAGGTTGCCCTTTTCCATTCCTATTCCTCATGTCTTTTGCTCACTTTTCTTCATCCCACAAACCAGATCGAGAAGAAGAGAGAGAAGAAAGGAGGAGGTCGCCGATTCAAACTCTGGTGACTCCCCGTCGTACGTCAACGGTTCCGGCTCTCTACCTCGTCTTCCTCCTTCCTCAGGTATTGTTAAGCTCCATTGTTGTAGGGTTTGAACTGTTGATGGTTTCGCGATCTGAACTCATTCTTGTTTGGCGATTTGATTTTCGATTTAGCTTCAGATTTGTGCCCTAAAATTTCAGATTTTAAAGCTAAATCGGGACTTGGTTTGCATCCTATTTACTCTCACTGCTCACTTCAGAGTTTATGCATTTTCCAAAGCTTAAAATATACTGATCCAGATTTTGGTCAGTATAAATCATGACATAGTATTTTCAGTACGCATGTAATAGAGTTATCTAAGCCCTATTTATTCTCACTGTTCACTTCAGAGTTGATGCTTGGCAGATTTTACGATCGAGAGTGTGTGTCGTCGTAGATCTATGGATCTGTAATTTACATGTAATTGGTTATCTTATGAGCATGCAAATCGATTTACTTTTTGGGAAAAAAAAAAATTGGGCATGCAAATGGATTCTTGTTGTATGTAGTTCCTTTCGTGAAATTTGTTTGAATTTAGGTTTGGCTTTAATAGTGACATTATGCTGGGATTTAGGCTTCACTACATCTGTTCCAAAAAAAGTAATGTAATCTTTACACTTCATTGTTTCTTCATGTAAGCTAAGATTTAGGCCTCACTGCATCTGTTCCAAAAAAGTATATAATCTTTACACTTCATTGTTTCTTTCTGTAGTGATAGTATACAAAGCAGATATACACAAGTGTAAAGTAAAGAATTAACTTGCTATTTTTGACAGGCTATTTTATGGTCATTTTACATGCTATTTTTTGAGATCAATGCTGCTATTTTTTGGGTAGCAACATACTATTTTTTGGGGTGGAATGCTCTGTTTTTTTGGGATGAAATGGTGCTATTTTGTTTGTAAAAGTTAGGTTATGGATGTTGTGGGCTATGAGAAGCAATTCTCTCCCAAAAGAGAAAAATTAAGAGTTAATGAAGCTTCACATGCAAATGGTTGATAGGTTTATTGTAAGCTTGACTGTGTGTGTGCAGTCTCATTGTGTGCCCAAAACTAATTAGGACACGACGCGGATATGGACAAATCAAGCTTATAACTACACATGGTATATGCATGTATACATGAAGTTGTGTTGTTTTCTGGGTATTTAGCTGGCCTAATTTCAATTTTGACTCCATATAAATTGACCTTATATTTTATTTGGCCTAATATAAGTTGTGCCCTAAAACAAATGGCAAGAATAACAAAACGTGAACGAAGAAAGAAGGCAAACCGTGAGGCATTGTTAGCACTTGTATGTGTCATGAGAATAGTCAATAATGTTTTGCGCTTGTATATGCTAATTACGGACTTGATTGGCGAAAGGGTTCGACAAAGGCCTCGTTTGCATCTGAGTCCTAATGTCTACCAACACCAAATAGACGCACTTAATAGGTTGGTACGCGGGAGTGACACAGATTGTCACAATCAATTGAGGGTAAATAGGTATAACTTCATGAGTTTGTGCCATTTACTTGAGCAAAATGGACTAGAAGAGTATAGGAATGTCACTCTTGTGGAGAGAGTTGCAATATTTTTGTGGATTCTTTCGCACCATACAAAAAATAGGCGTACGACTTTCCAATTTTGGAGATCGAGGGAAACAATTAGTAGGCATTTCAACGCTGTTTTGCTGGTGGTGTTGCGCCTTCACAATGTCTTGTGGCATCGTCCAGAAGCTATTCCTGCTAATGAGCCGGATGTTAGGTGGAAATGGTTTGAGGTACAGATTATCTAAAGTGTTCAATTATTGTAATGTAGTTATTCATTCTAATAATCTAGTCTAATAAAATAAATCATTGGTCTCTCGTAGAATTGTCTAGGCGCTTTAGACGGTACCTTCATACCTGTCCTCCCCCCAACCGAAATGAAGGCACGCTTCAGGTCAAGGAAGGGTGACTACGCAACAAATGTGTTAGGAGTTTGTAGTTGAAACCTACAATTCATATATGCGTTGTCTGGTTGGGAAGGCTCCGCCACAGACTCAAGAGTGCTTCGAAACGCCTTGGTGAGGCCTTACGGGTTGAAAATTCCACAGGGTATGTCACTTTGCCACATTTTCATTAGTCAACATACGTCCACATTTGTGTAAACGTACTCACCTACACCTATGTATGTCATTTGTAGGTCGTTACTACCTCGTCGATGCCGGTTACACTAATGGATCGGGATTATTAGCACCGTTCAGGGGTCAACAATACCACATAAACATTTGGAGGCAACGACACATGCCCCAGAGCCGAGAAGAGTGCTTAAACATGAAGCACTCTGCCGCACGCAATGTTGTGGAGAGATGCTTTGGGGTGCTTAAGATGAGATGGGGAATCTTGAAATCCTACTCTTTCTATCCCATTAGGACTCAATGTCGCATTGTCACAGCATGTTGCCTCCTCCACAATCTCGTTAAGCGTACAATGGCAGTAGATCCTGTTGAGGCTGAATACACGGCGTGGGAGCAACAAAACCTACATAATGTGCCACCTAAAGAGTACATTACAACCGTTGAAACATCGAACGAATGGACCCAAATGAGGGATAATTTGGCAACCGAAATGTACAATGATTGGTTAGCTCATCATGGGGCTGGCCAATAGGATATCTTTCAATTGTATTGTTTCTTTGTTTTAAATGGATTTTTTTTAGACTTGTTCAACTTTTCTGGCCAATGTTGAAACATATCAACTATTTCCATGTAATAACAAACTATTTCGTGAGTGCTTGCCCTATGTCAAATTGTTATTGTCATTGAAATTAGGTTAGCTAACATAATGGAAGGTCAAGGAACTTCCAAATCAAAACGAACCAATGCCAAGGAGGGACAAGAAAAACAATCGCGTAGGTTATGGACTCCTAAGGAAGAGGAGGCCCTACTTGCATGCATGTTGGACGCGGTCTTGGAAAAGGAAACATGGAAAGCCCATAATGGTTTCAAGTCGCGATTCTACGTTGAATTGAGAAAGGCTTGCAAAAGCTATTGCCCAGGACCACTCTCAAAGCTCAACCAAACATAGAGTCAAAGGTCAAATATTGGAAGGAAAAATATGGTCATATTGCCGACATGATACGGCTAAGTGGCTTTGCGTGGAATCATGAAACTAACTCCATTAGGGTGGATTCGGAGGACGTGTGGAAGGAATATGAGAAGGTAACTTCTCTACTCATTCATTTAAACCCGCCTTGACATTGTTGTTATCCTTCAAAATTAGTTTTAACTACCGCCCTCTCATGTAATGCATGCCATTGAACATGTGCAGTTCAATCCCAAAGTGAACGGCATGAATGGGAAGGCTTTCCCTATGTATGAGAGTTGGCAAATTTTATTTGGGATTGATAGGGCAACGGGTGATTTCGCGGAGGATGCGGCGGAATTAGACAATTGTGACCCCTTTCAAAGCCCAAACCCCGATGACATCCCAAACATGGATGAGTACTTGGAAGAGTGCAATGCACCTAGGTTTGCAAATGGTGAGGCAATATGGACAAGTGATACTTTCGTTGAGCAATCGTATGGTTCCACAATCGCAAATCCCACAACTCCAATAAATAATGCCAACACTCCTACAAGCATTCCCAATGCCAATGCCAATGCAAATGCCACTGGCCGTGCTAGTGCCAATGCTCATGCCAAAGCCAATCCCAATACTCGTGCCAATGCCAGTGCCAATACCAATCCCAATGTACGTGCCAATGCCAATGCCGCCAAAGAAGAAGGCCAAAAAAGAAGTGGCTTGAGGCATTGGGGAATTACCCAAGTCAAAGCGCTACAATAATGGAGAAGATCACGGATGCCTTAGGCTATGACAAGCAACTATCTTCAAAAAGGGAGAGGGTGTTTGACGAGTTGCTCAAGATTGACATGGATGAGGATGATAGGTATATCGTCAACGCCATCATTGTCGAGGCGGAAGATAGGGTGGACACGTTCTATGGCATACCCGCTGATCGCAAACAAAGATGGGTGGAGTTGGTATTGGTGGGAAAGTTTTATGAGAAAGACAAGTAGGGGCAGTTTATGGGCCATTTGTGGAGGATGTCATTCCTTCTTTTTGTGAATTCTAGTAGCCCCTTTAAAACTAGATTTTGTGAATGGATTAGGCCTTTTGAAAACTGTCTTTATGGAGGATGTAACTCCTTTTTGTACTATGATCTTTTAATTGCATGTAATCGGTACATTAACGATGATGATTTACGAATAGGGCAAATGTTAGGCCAACAATGATGATGTATTTTGTAGGGCAATGATGATGCTATGACGATTGTGACAAAACTTGTATTTGTATATATTGGTACTCCTTTTGGCAACTATGAATCTACATCTCTTTAATCACATGCATGACATTTATTATTGTTTCAATCACAAGTGGATATGTTGGCATTTATTGATGGCTATGATGTATTGTTACCTGAGCCAAACCTGGTTGGTATATTGACATATTTTTTGTGGCAATGATGACATTTTTCTGAGCCTAATGAGATAAGCTTCCTCTTGATACAATATGAAATTAGGGCAACGTACATGTCAAATATGTTTCTGCTATCCTGTGAGCAAGTTGCAGTCCCATTTATTGGTTTTGCCAGTCACTGGATTGTGTCTATGTGTGACCTTTTGTGTGTGTGTGTGTGTGTGTGTTGGTCACTGGACAGTTTGTGGGCTGGTTTTATGGGCTATTTTGTGCAGATTTCTGCTGGTTTTATGGCCTATTTTCTATTGCTTGCTGTATTGTTGCTAGGTTGTGGCAGGTTTTGTTGACAGTTTTGGTGGTAGTTTGTGGCTAGTTTTATTGTTGGTTACTAGACAATTTTCGTACAGATTTTTGTTGATTTTGTCCCTGCTTTCTTGCTATCTTTGCAGGTGGCTATGATGATATCTTTCTGAGCCAAATGCCATAAGCTTCCTCTTGATACATTCTGAAATGTTGGTGTACATCTCAAATGTGTTTCTGCTATCCAATGTGCAAGTTGCAGTCCCATTTATGGGTTTTGCCGGTCACTAGATTGTGTGTGTGTGTGTGTGTGTGCTGGTAACTGGACAGTTTGTGGGCTGGTATTATTGGCTGTTTTCTGCTAGTTTTATGGGCTGTTTTCTGTTGGTTTCTACTGTATTGTTGCTGGGTTGTGACAGGTTTTGTTGGCAGTTTTGGTGGTGGTTCGTGGCTGGTTTTACTGATGGTCACTGGACAGTTTTTTTGCTGGTTTTCTGGGCTGCTTTTTCTTGGTTTTCTGTACAGTTTTTTATTGGTTTTGATGCTGATTTTTTGTTTAAGGGCAATGATGATGAATAAGGTTGTTTTAGTGCTGAGTCTTGGCTGGTTTGTTGGCAATTTTGTTGGTGGGTTGTGGCTGGTTTCATTGCTGGATTGGTACAGTTTTGGTGCAGGTTTTGGTTGATGGGTTGTGGCAGGTTTTGTTGGCAGTTTTGCTGGTGCTTTGTGGCTGGTTTTATTGTTGTTTTGGTACAATTTTCATGCAAATTTTGGTTGGTTTTCTCCCCAGTTTCTTGCTATGTTTGCAGATAGTAGAGGTGTAATATCTGAGTTGGTTTTTTTCCGGGATTTTTCATGCTGTTTGGCACCCTGTTCTGAGCCCATTTCATCTTATTTTCCTTCATGTGTTTAAGGCCATTGCTTGCTGTTTTGAAGGCTGTTTTTGTTTGGTTTTTTTTGCAGGTTTCTGGTTGGTGTTTTGGCTGATTTCTGGTTGTTTTTTTGGCTGGTTTTTGGTTTGTTTTATTTGTTTCTTTTTAAGGGCAATGATGATCATTTCAATGGCTATGATGATATTACAAATTTAAGGAAGAAACAATCGTCTTGGCGGGACAACTTATGAGAGTCAATGGTTAATCACCATTCGGCAACATAAGTTGTAGCCAAATGAGTGTCCAATATGCCGCTTAAGAAAATATCTGAGCCAAAAAAAATCAAGCATCAATGCCATGGGGCGGTTTCAATTTCATGAAAATGAAGACCATAGAATCTTTTGCGCTGATTTGAATTGCCGTTCAAATAAGTTGGTGTTTCTGCTGATTTCAGGATTCATAGTGGATGAGGAAAAAAAGAGAGTTTTATTCTTGTATAATTCAAATTTGTAATATCAGTTAAACCTTGTTCAATGTGTACACTGTCATGGGATTTTGCATTGTAATAAAGCTTGTTGAGTGTTAGTCTTGCCATTTTTTCTCCTTCTGATTTGTCTTTGCCTCGATATGAAATTTCCAATACTTAATCTTTGCCTCGATATGAAATTTTGTAATACCACTTTGGGGGAAAGAAGCTCACATTTGAGTTTCCAAAACTACGAAGGATGCCGGTACAAACCATTCATTCTCATTTTGCCAAATTCCCGCATCTACTAGGCTCTTAAGATTTTCTAACGTCTCCTCCTCCTCCTCGCTCCACTCCCGACGTGCCATTGAAATGAAAAAAAAAAAAGAAGAGAATATCAAACTAAAAATTAAAATGGGGATGATATTTGGGATAAGATGAAGAAAAAAATGAAATCTATTTATAGAAATTTTTTGTATATGTTGGTTTGTTGAACCTATTACCCACATGGTTAAGCTACCACTAACATGATCCAACAACCATCTACCTCCCATTCAACTATGAAGATTTAAAAAAAAAAAAAAAACCGATATCTGTTTTTTCATATAAGTTTCATAATAATTGAATTATTTTACAAATATTTTACCTTTTAATCCGTTTTTCTTTAAAAAATATATATTAAGGTTTAAACATTAATTACCTAAATTGATTTATTTTTATCCAATTTTTTTGGATAATTATGTATTTATTTTAGTTTTAATTTAATTAATCTATATTACCCATTAAATTAATAAATTGAGGGCAATAAAGTCATTTCACATCTTATCCCATCATATCCACCCTCCAAATCCCTCTTTCAAAAAAATCATCCAAACACTGAATTACAAATCTACCCTTCTTAGGAGGTGGATCCACCCTCCTTTTACATATCCACCCTCCTTCTATATCCACCCAAAATCATATCCTCCATCCAAACGGCCCGTAACAGTCTAACACCCAATAAAAAAAGATCTGAAGGAAACCATTCGTAAGAATTTACAGCACATAATGATGGTTCTAATTTTTTTTTTTTTCCAATTAAGGGTTCAACAGAGGGGATTCAACTAGAAACACCAGGTGGCAGTTTCCAAACAGTGAGAACAAATAAGGAGCCAACAAAGGTTGGTATGCAATATCTAAAAATTGAGGAGTGCTGATCCTGTAGACCTGTTATTTTTTACAAGATTTTTCCAAGCGTTTATTTACACTCTGCATTTATATTTTTTGTTACAGTCTGACCAAATAAAAACTTTGAATGCATCGTCTTGTATTTTTAGAACCATAGATAACTATGCTTTAATTGCCAAAGAGAAACATACCTTTCTTTTAATGGGTGCAGACGTGCTAGCAGCTGGTTTAAAGAAGGATTCTAGTCTGTTTTGGGAGAGAAAAAAGGCAAATTAACTGAGATAAAAACATCAAAAAATAAACAAAATTTACAACTCATTTTCTCCTTTTAAGCATTTCATACCGGCCCTGACTTGACTTGTTCTTGGCTGCTTTGATTTTTTCTATCGCCTAGGAGAATCAAATACATATTCAGTAATCAGTATACACATCATGGCTAACCAATGAATCGAACATGTCCAGTATACTTAAGAGATTAGGATAACAATTTGCAACAATACCTTTGTAATTCTGTCACTGTTGAACCCATTTTCAGTGACAAGAAAAGTTATCAGCCCCTGAGAGTAAACAATGGAAAGCACTGTTAACATGCCAAAAGGGAAGAAAAAAAGAAAAAGAAATAAAACTATTGACTATAAGTATATAACAGTGATTACTTCTTCATCTGGAGCACTCCATTTAATCTCAGGATGCCCTTCATCAGAAAATACTGCTGGTTCTTTAAATAGGATTCGAGCTTCTTGATACGGCCAGTCATCAGGTATTTGGTACCTGGATATATATAACACTAAATGAGAAAATGGCATACACGTGCAAAATGATGTTAAGTAACAAATAGACTGCCACGAAAGTAAGAAATAATCCCTCATAAGAAATCAAAATTCGTTGGAGGCAGATTGGCCATGATAGTACTTATTAAACTGAATACTTACGTCAAGAAATTTAGCAAATGCTTTGAATGATTAACTTGTTATTGCGACACGGTCAACGAAGTACACTTAATTAACGAATTAAAAAGACAAAGATTTACGCAATTGTCGAGGTCATCACCGGAGGATGGCAAGTTTTATATGCGCCACTAGGCCCACTACTATGGGCCTACAGCATGGCTTGGAGTCATTGTGATTAGCCTTCCTACCACCACTCAGACCCCGGCACAAGCTATTCATAGGAGCCTTGTGTAATAGGTACTGCCTTAGAAAAACCAGCACCAACTTAGAAAAACCCTCACTGATAACTGCCACAAGTTATGCATAAATAGGTTATTCAAACAAACAAAAGGAGAAAAGGAAGTATTGGAGTACACTAACTATGCAAGTTCGGGAAGACAACAATGTCATTTTCAGTGTATACCAACTGAAAATTTGTTTCTTTGTTTTCCTCGTATTATTACTCAGAGCATCATCCGACAGCTAAGCTCAAGGAGAAGTTTCTAGCAATTATTTATATGCCTTAATATTCACTCCGGATACTCAATTCCTGTCTTGCAGAATATTGGACTTAGAAAATCACACTAAATATCTTCAGAGCATTTCCAGTATGTTTCTGATTTTTCAAAACAAATTGAACTGATATCCAGCAATAAAACAAGCACCTCTCTTTGTTTATATTCTCCAGTATATTCTCTATTGAACCATGTTGCCGGATCAGCTTTAATGCAGTCTGGCCCCCAATACCTGGAAAGCAGATTAGAGTTTAAGAAAGAACCAAACAAACTATTTTTATAAACAGCATAAAAATGATTAAATCTCCTGGTTTAGATAATGTTTAGGGCAACAAAAAAGGGTGATCCAACGCACACGCCTCCAGCCAGACTCGAGTCTGGGGAGAGTATTGTTGGCACAATTCCTGACATCCCAAGATTTTGGGAAAATTGGTGATTTTCAAACTATGAGTGAATCCAATGTGGTATTAGACTTTCAGTTCGTAATAGGTCTTGGGTTCAAATATTTGTCTCCGTCCCTATTTGCATTCTGCTTCTGTAGATGTATGGATATTGCAACTCCACCTACAGCACAGGGCGCAGTGTGCAAGGGTGTGGACCGCTTGTATAATAATATTACAGTTTAGCTTTTGGGACAACTGTGAGCTAACATAACCACCATTCCTCTGCCAAATGAAAAGCAAAGAACATCAAAAGCTTGGACAAACTACAATTGCAAACAAAAATAATCAAAATAATCCTACTAAAAACCAATGAAGGTAATCAGAATTAAATCATAAAGCAAACACAGGTGGTGAATTTGAGTAAGGCACGGCACACATGGTCATGGCCACTCAAGGAGGAAAAGCAAGTTGAGAAACTAAGCCCCCATAGGGACCAAACCCCAATTGACTGCATGGCAAATTGATACTTTTCCTTGCTTTACCATTGTTGTGGTGGCTTTTTCTGGAAATGATATGCAATTTTGGGCCACTTCCTAGTTAGAAGTTTTTTTATCAGATATTTCATTGGACCAAAAATTCCTTGGGACATTTGAAAAAAATTCGCGGCAAACTTTGATACCAATACACAGTTAGGCATCAATTAGCTTCTCGAGCTTTTGTGCGGGATGGTTGGAAGAATCATGATAAAGAAGCAAGGCAAACCAATAGACACCCGTGAAAAGGAGGAAATCGGAGATCTTCTATGACTAATCATACAACAGTAGCTTAACACCAACAGACAGTTTAGCATTTTCCTCTGCTTCTTATCACTGATGAGAGACTAAACAGTAAAAAACACAGTATCCAGCCAACAAGGAATGAATAAGTAAAAATGGAGGATTATCAATTGCACAAATCAATAATAAACTAAACAAGAAAAAAACAGTTACCATACAACATTCAGCCAACAAGGAATGAAACAAGTTAAAACGGAGGATTATCAACTGCACAAATAAATAATCCCTGTAAAATGAGGAATTGGCCAACTCACAAAGTCATGTGTTACATAGAATCCCTATATAACATTAAGCAAAAACTCTACTACAAAGGATGTGTTCCAGTCCACATCAGATGAATGTTCACAGACAATATCCAATACATCTTGGACATGTCAACAATTTACAAATTTATCATAAATTCACCAAATTACTACATTGTTATGCATAGTGGTAGTAGGATGGTGTACACAAGTTGAAGGGTCCTACGGTCCTACCTTTTCTTTCCCATAGAAAAAGAGAAAGAAAAAATAAAGTAAGTTTTAAATCTTTTCTGACATTTGTCAAGAGTAATACATTTTACCTTTTCAGTCCTACCACAATATAGGAATTTAGGAAATGTATCAAGGTCATAGATACCTCCTACAATGACTATAGCAGACAAGAAAATTGATATTAGTATTAACCTCGTCAGTATTCTTGCTTCTATGTCTGATTGCGGATTTAATCCATGGGATACGTCTTTTCACAGTAGCACCATGTAGTCCCACGTTTGACATGCAACCCTTACAGTGGGATTGTATTACATGCAACTAACTTGACGCCCCTCAATCACCCATATAGAGGTCTATCCTTATACCACGGGGGATTGGACTATTTTGTATCCAGTCCACCAATAGCCCTTTCTATCCATCTCTACTCCCATGACCAGTAATCCCAAGAGATAGTATCCATCACCTAATAAGTCTCCCAATCAAACATGATTATGTCTTGTCTTGTGGTTGTGGCATGTCAATATCTTGGCTATTCTACGATATTTGAACTATTCCATGCTTTCCAAGTTACTGAACTGAATCATTAGTAGCCCAAAATCAAAGGATCCATTGAAAGAGATTTGTCCCAACGAAAACTAAGAATAGTTACTATTCTTTCACGATAATTTCCTCCAACAAAACAACTAAATGAAGCATGCATCATTATGTTTCTACCAATATCAATATGTTGACAGAAGCGTCACAGATCTTTCATGATAATGATAATGGTAAAATTGTATTACCCCGAATGCTATCACAATAATCGCACCCACAAAGAATGCACAAGTCAATGAATTGATCCATGCTAAGATTCAGCTCCTCCAAAACCTGAAAACCCGCAGAGGAAAAGAATTTATCATCGTTAAGCTTCTACATTTGTGATCAACTACACTGCATGGATACGGGACAGGGTACATAAGGCAATACACCAGAGTCTAAAAAACTAGGATATGACCACGGGGTGATACATTGATATTGAAATACAGGTTTGCCTTTTTATAGTACAATGACTTAAAATTATATTATACTCATTTAGTTATACGAAAATCTTGCTGAAAAGATTCACTAAATTTCAAAAGACAAAACATGAATCACATGGCCACATAAAATGCTGCACTCATACAACATGCATTCTTCTACGGAACATGGACTGGGTCCTTCCTACATGTGACATCAAGTAATTCTACCAATCTTACTGCCGTTGGAAAACATTACCGAGGATACATATCCAAAAGTATACAAGCTTGTTCTATACATACTGTTGATGTGTATGGGACACCTACATACATATCCAACGAGTATTGGCATCTACTACGTATTGGCTACAGATATGGAAACGGATACTTCAACCTATTGGAAGTAATCATGCTTCCTAGGCGTTCAATGTTCTTACGTACCTTCGAAACTTCAAATTCCATGACAGGGACTTTCTTTGAGCTTGGGTCCATCAAATGGCGTAAAAATCTAGGGGCTCCAAAAGTTAGAGAATCCATGTCTTCAGACGCGACCGCATAAACCTAATAGACAAACACTGTGGGTAAAAAATTTGAAATCACAAAGCCTTCTCCTGGAAAGAATTCCTTGTGATGATGACAACAAAATTGCAATGATAACACATCCTTGTACAAGATAACAATTTTACAGGACATATAAAGACACCCAAATGAAACAATTTATCGTGAAAGTTAAGATCCTTGCCTTTCCAGATTTGCAAAGTGCAGCACACTGTGCCTCAGCTTCTGAAGGAGCCTAAAGAAACCATACAACCAAAAAAATTGTAAGAAGTTTTGGTTCAACGTTTGTCTGTCCAGTAAAGGATAAGTACCGAACCAACACAATTAAAAATGAAAACACCAGTACAGCTGACCCAAAAAAAAAAAAGGAAAAACCAGAACACCAAAAGAATCAAACCCTTCGCTCTGCAAAAACTATATCCAACACAAGTCTCCAAAAATAGATATTTGTTATCACCTCAATTATAGGCACTCCCATGAGTCTTAAAAGTTTTTGACAGTCTTCATTATGCTGCTTTGTCACCTGCAAAACCAGGGAGGACACGGCCTCAGCAGCATTCAAACATGAACACATTTTCCTCACCCTGGCAAAAACTCTTCCATGCAAACAGGAATTAAGGATGTTGACAAATGTGGAATGGATAGAGGTTAAGCCGTTGCATAGGTTAAGAAGAAAAATGCTCCTCAGAGCAGTTATTCACAGGAAAGTGCAACAAAATTTCCTATGTGAGGACTGCATTTAAATAGTTATCTTCTGTTCTTGAATTTTGACGTATATAAATTCATCCATAAACCTAAAGAATTAAAACAAAAAAATACTGAGAGAATGGTCATATTCGGTGTAACAAAAGGGCCACACAGCACCATGGTCCAAGGTTTCCATATTAGGGAAGGGCAGGCTATATATGACCGTGATAAGCTTCAGAAAGGATGAATCAACTGGCTCATTAACTTCAAGGTTTTCATTGGTTAAATTTTATAACTTGCCTAGGAAAAAAGAGCCAGATGCTACACCTTACAAGCCCCCGAGCTCATTAACATCATTTTGAAAATAACGACAGCTCACCAAATGTCATTGGTCCTTAATAATTATAGTAACAAATTGGAGGAGAGGGGAAAGTGCAAGAACCCACCTTCACTGTTCGTTTACTGAATTTCTCAATGTCTTCCTTGTTGCCTGTCTACAATGACAAGGAACACACCATTGGACAAAAGATCTCATGGTAAGATTCAAACAAGAGCCAACAAGTAATCTTACAAGGACTATCAATTTTACCTCTAATGCCTGGTTCAAGTCCTCGGTAGCATCTGCTCTTTTTGAGTAACTGCATAAAAAAGTTCCATGTGATAAGCATAGTAAGGAGATATCCATGGCCTTCTACAGTTCTTCTCCATGTTTGAAAGGAGAAATAAATAAAAACTCTAAAACAGAAGACACTAAATACCGTTTTGCAAGCTCTTGCTTTTTCAAATCTGGAGGCTTTCCATCGAAAACATAGCTATGGAAAGGACAAGATGATTTAGAAGTTCACAAAAAGAGTGCAGGAGACTTGTGTGCAGATAAAATAAACTAAAGCAAAGAGAGGTAATGAAACAAATTACATTGGCTTCAATCCAGCTTCAAGCAGCCTAATTGTCCGAGTAAACATCCCTTGCAAATGACTTGAACGAGCCAATAACACAAACTCAGAGTAATAAAACAACAATAATAGGGTCAATCATATACGAAAACCTCAGTTATCTGAAGGAATTTAACTTTCTGGGTTTGTTTGATTGGCTGGATTAAACACGAGATTTGACTACAAATCCTTGGAAACCACATTTCCAGCATTCAAATCCAACAAATTAGAGTAGGGACTACATTTCTTGGGAATATTGAACACCTTGGGGATGTCTTACTCCTTCTCCGCTCACAATCAATCCGTTGGGATAACATATTCACTCATTACTAGTCCAACCTAATAATGGGGGGTTAGACTATTGTCATTTTAACAATAGTGTGGAGGGTTACACACTCGAATGGTGTGGTATATCCCACTATATTGTGGGATATGAAGCCAATGCATATTAAATCTGCACCGCAAAATGTTTAACAAAACATCGGATGTGTGATCCCTTGGATACAGGATATGTAGTCCAATCCAATGAAAACCTGGTCCCTTTGACCTTGCGCCCGGCCAAACAAACATGCCCCACAGCAATTCTAGAATTCTCACAAACATCACAGAGGCGTTTGTAGTTCACTAGTTTCCAAATCTGATTTGCTCAAAAAATTTCCTCGTTAAAGTTTACCTAGTGACTTCACCAGCTTCATTGGTAAGCATTTCAGTGCCCGTTCGACCCACAACAATCTATACCACAGAGCAAAACCCCAATTGAATTAAATTCAACGAATATACAGTACTACAACTGAAATGGAAAAAAATTGCGCGGGCAAGAGAGAGGGAGAGAGAGAGAGAGAGTACAGACTAGGAACTGGTAGATGCTCATGCTGGCATCAATGGCGATTTTGCGGCCAAAATAGCTCTCGAATTTCTGCTCTTTCATGGACTTGGGAGCGTTGTCGGCAAGAAGCTTCGTTAAACCCTAGCCAAAGAGAGGAAGAACAGACGATGTCAGGGTTTGACATTGTTGCAAATACAAAATATGCATAACTCGAAAAATTGGGATGAATACCTTGATACCCATGGGAACATAGAGAGAGAGAGAGGAGAAGAAGAAGAAGAAGAAGAAGAAGAAGAAGATGGGAGGGAAAGTTTCTCGGCAGTCGGCAGGTAGGGTTCCCAGTTTTCCGCCTCGTACGATGTACTGCGTGACTGTATGTAGCAGTGTAGGGGCGTGTTGGGGCTGCGATTCTCTGGTTGAGGACTTACCATAAACTAAAATCAGCCACCAGTAACCTGCTCCGTCGCCTTTGTTTTTCGAGAATTCAATCCATACCACTTAAACACCTACGCTTACAATTGGAGTAGGTCTCACATTTGAACACTCCCACTTAAAATAGGGGTAGGTCTCACATATACTGAGCGTGTCGATTGTATAGACTCCACCCCTATTGTGAGTGAAAACATGTAAGTGGGTGTGAAGATAAAATGTTTTTTTTTAACTAGCTCCAACGCCTCTATGACATGATGGCTTGTTTGGACTGCTGATTTGTGCCATGATATGCGGTGCGGCCGGATGAAATTCAAGTTTTCCTCTCCTCCAAGTCTTTGGAAGCGAAAAAATCCTCCCTAATTTGCACCCGAATTTGGGGACTTCGAACTTTGGGGTTGGTGAATTACTTGGTTGCCCTTGCTGTTCCCTTTACCCACGTTTTTTGGTCCATTTCTGACATCCCACAAACGAGGCCCAAAAAAAGAGATCTTCCTCCTTTTTGATCAGGTATTTTTAAGCTCCATTGTAGTACCGTATGGTACCATTGTTTTACGGTTTGCAATCTGAGTTAGCTCTAAATTGCGATTTAAAGTGGTTATGGTTTTGCGATTTGGTTTCAGATTTGTGACCTGATTTAGTTTTATGCTCCAAATCGTGATTTGGTTTGCCCTAACCTCATATTTGTGCCCTACTTTCAGATTTTTTCTAATTTCATATTTGTGCCCTAATTTTACATTGTCCCTAATTTCTGAGTTGTGTCGTAATTCAGATTATCCCTAATTCAGTTGTGCATAAGATTTCAGATTTTGGCCTAACTAGTTGTTAACTCTAACTTATCATTTTCCCTAATTTCAATGTTTGCCCTTATTTCATATTTTCTCTAGTAAGTTCTGCCCTAATATCATATTTGTCCTAATTTGAGAGTTGTGCCCTAAAACATATGGCAATAATATAATGAAATGTGAACAAAGATCGAAGGCAAAGTGTGAGGCATTGTTAGCACTTGTATGTGTTATGAGATTAGTCAATACGGCTTTGAGCCTTTACATGTTAATTAAGGACTTGATTGCCGAAAAGGTTCGACAAAGGCCTTGTATTCGTGTGAATCCTAATGTTTACCTACACCAAATAGACTCACTTAATAGGTTGGTACGCGGGAGTGACACAAACTGTCATGACCAATTGAGGGTAAATAGGTATACATTCATGAGAACTCTAGGAATGTCACTGTTGTGAAAAAATGGCAATTTTTTTTTTTTTTTTTGTGGATTCTCTCGCACCATACAAAGAATAGGCATACTTTCCAATTAGGAAATCGGGGAAACAATAAGTAAGCATTTCAACGTAGTTTTGCTAGTGGTGTTGCGCCTTCACAATGTCTTGTGGCATAATTCCCAAGTTGTTCCTGCTAATGAGCCAGATGTTAGGTGGAAGTGGTTTGAGTTACATATTTGTAAAGTATTAAATTATTATAATACAGTTATTCATTATAAAATACCTATTGTAATAAAACAATTCGCTAATCTCTCGTAGAATTGTCTTGGGACTTTAGACGATACCTTCATACATGTCCTCCCCAACCAACTTTCTATAGGTCAAGGAAGGGTAAAATATGTTAAGGAGAGAATGCGATTACATTATAAGGTCACAATTGAACAAATCAAGCAAGTTTGGATTGACGTAACATAAAACCAATAAGCAGTGGCGGACCCATAAATTCTATATACTGATGACACCTATTATTCACAATCTTAAAAAATATTTCTCTGTATGTATACCACTAAATTAACCATTAAATATTGATCACTCATTCTATTCCGCAACCAATTTTTCACAATATTCATGATTGATAATACCATTTCAACTGTCGCGGTGGCAACCGTAAGATTAATGCCAAAGTTAAGAGCAAGTAAACTAAAAGATATAGTAATTTAGTAATTTAATTTTTATAATATTGTGGATTGGGAGGAAAACAAAAAGAGATAAAACAAAATTGGAGAAATAAAGGAAAGGGGTAGAACGAAAATGAAAAAATAAAGAAAAGAGGTAGAACGAAAATGGAGAAATAAATGAAAGAGTTAGAACAAAAATGAATTAATAAAGAAAACACAAGGGATGAAGGGTACTAAGAATCGAACTCAAGCCCTTGGAACTTTTCACAATTTGTGATGACCATTAAACCATACTAATGATTTGTGATGGTATAGGAGACTTTGTTGTATTTATATCTAACTTTTTTGTTACTAATTTAAAAAAAAAAGGTGTGGGAGCACATGAGCCCACATGCCTGTTTGGCTAGGATTTTTGGATTACTTCAGAAATATGATTGTGTGTGAGCGTGCTAGAAAAAAACTTATAATTATCGTTTTCAAATTTAACTTATAAAAGCTAAACTTAATCAGGCGATTGTGGTGTCTATTCAATTACCTCAACGAAGAGGATTTTTCTTTCTAGAAGTATTGAAACGGCACAACGATTTGCTTGAAATTCGACAAACCAAAGAATAAACAAGATATCTTGATCAATTCAAAACACCTTGCTTTCCAATTGATTCTCCAAGTTCATAAACGAACTAGAACAGATTACAATGTGATTACTACGACTACAAACTACTCTTAACTACTTCGAACTAAGTCTAAGTTCCTAAATTACTGCGTAAAAGACAAACTATGCATAGCATATCTGTTTGTTTGATGATTTGTTTGGGATTTTTTTCTTCTTTCATTTCTTCTATTTATAGGCAAACTCTTGAGTCTTCTCCATGGCTTTCACTTTTCCGCCTAGCTACTTTCGAAGTTGCCTCAACTTTGAATTCAAACTTTCCCTTTATGATTTTAGCTTATAATTATCCATGGTGATTCAGTTAATTCATCACCCCACTTGCCCTTAACTACATCGTATTTGGAAATGGGCAGTTACATGCTTGGATCTAAACTCTTTTGAATATATCAACTTTGTGTAATTGCCTCTTGTTTGAATAATACGATTCGCACCTTTGAGCTTCAAATTGCTCATCTTTTGAGCTACCATTTGAGAGACATCTGGCAACGATTGTCATTACCTATAAAACGACACTAAGTTAATCAAAACGTCATCGTTCTTTAAATTGTGTGACTCCATGTATTTCAGTCTATGCATACTCCGTCTTGTCCAACATGAATGGCCACTTGTCATTCTCTGATTGGGCCAATAAATTCTCATGCGAACAGACCCCCCGCATTAACACTCTATTTTAAAAAGATTTAAACAAGTGTTAATGTTCCCGCTTCTTCAACTTCCACCTATTTCCGAGGAAATAAGGCTCATACATAACCGTTTTATGTGCTTGTATTTAGACTATGAATAGTTTGATCCTTCTATCTATAAATTACCCCTGTATGGTATAATTAATTCATACTTTGAATACTTTTCCCAAAATCAAACTTACTTCTCAATGGCTCAATTCTCTGATCTTGATCATGCCTTCGAAAGCATATCTGCTCGAGAGGTTTCCATTTCTCCAACTTTGGAGAGGATTTCCACTGACCACTTTTCTGGTAAAATTGTTCGTGAAGCTCTTACCCTTCTTCCTCATCCTCTCCCAAATTCCTTTTGGAGTTGATGAGGATAGTGCTGCAAACAATAACTAGGATCAATATGCTTCTACTCACTCTACTTCTCCCACCTCTAATTGGGAGATCAAGCATTTGAATCCCCCTTTTGATAGGGTCCTGGTGGTAATGGACTATCCACCTATTCGAACATTCTTCCATCATCATCGCTCTTTAACCATGAGCCGTTATTATGCTGCTAGCGTAATGGAGTCTTCTCACTTGAGTCTCCTGGATTCTCTTCTTTCTTCTTCTATTCGTCCACCTTTTTACAGGGTTGAAGGAAAAGAAGCTTTTGGCTTTGCTAGTTACCGTGATCTTTGAGATAAGGCCAAGACCCATTATTGTCATTGGATGGACGAGGTTCGAAGGCCTCACTTTTCAGACGGTTTTGACAAAGAACCTTATGCTCTTCATCCTCTTCCAGAAGAACATGATTGGTTCGAAGATCTGGCTAACTTGAGGTTTGATCCCCCTCTCTCTTATTCCAGGGTTGGCCGTACTATTTACCTTGCTTCTAATTCCCCAAAAGCCAAAGAATTATTAGCTGCTTTTGCTTTTCTTGATATTAACATTTTAGAAGAGTATGTGCCCTATATAAATTTTGTATGGGCCTGTGAAAATCTTCAGTTTTCCTCTGACCCTCTTCCAGCGGCTCACATTCATGCTTTCCTTGACCACCTACTCACCATAAAAATATGGCTAAAACAAAACACAGCTACCCATGGGTTCAATCAAGACCTTCGTGATTATGAACTCATGCATCACAAATTATCTAAGCTTCATGACAGGGTGCTGGCCCTTGAAGACTACTCCTTCAAACTCCCTGTGTAACGCCCTGAATTTTGGGAACGTTAATTAGGCAATTTTATTGAAAAACTAAATAGAGTCTGGCTCATTATTACAACATGACTCTCACAAGAGTACTTTTATTACATACGGGAACGGAAACTAGGATCCCTATCTACTGTTCCGCCTGCTCCTCCATCATAGCTAGCTCCTCGGCTCCGAACGCCTCCAAGGTGTAAAGTTTACCCTGTTCATCTACGAGGTCTGACACATTATACCAGCATCGCCACCGATATAATATGTCAGGGTCACCAAAGGTAACACCATGAGCTTAAAAAGCTCAATAGAATAATCTAAACTCACTAACCCTTAAACTTACACACATCAGATCATAAGTTAATGATTTTCAAAGGTACAAAGCACATTTAACAAAACGGTCAACAATGACACATCCACATTCGCTATTCAACTATCGTTGGTGTCCAAGATTTCGGAGTTTCTCCTATGCGACTCGTCGTAGACCGTGTCACCATTTTCCACTTTTCTTTTTCCAAACCAACATTTCCAAAATTTGTTTTTAACACACCCAACCTCGGTTCCGCTGCTTTGGGTTCCCGAGTATCCGCACAATGGTTCCGCCGCTCCGGGTTCCCATTGGCACACAATTGCATTAGCACCTCTCCGCGGTAACCAAACCACACACCCTACCTCGGTTCCGCCGCTCCAGGTTCCCGGGTATCCGCACAATGGTTCCGCCGCTCCAGGTTCCCATTGGCACACACACACACACACCCACAACTCACATAATGCCACCAAAATTGGTCACTATGTAGTTTTAAAATATTTCTTTCTTCAAACACATTTTTCTTGTTAACCACACCCTAGATGCCATGTTTCTAACTTTCTTGATTTCGGTGTCTCGTTTTCATGCATAGACTCCGCGGTAGGACTTTCCACACAAGTATTCATCGTTCATTTGAAATCTTGAAACTAAACTAGCAAGATCATCCAACTCTACATTATTTAGCATGTTCAAATCACAACTTAAAGCATAACGCCACATGTACGGACGCCCTTGGAGTGAATATCACTTATGCTTTATCAACAAGTACTACAAGCAATTCACACATTTATACTCATAACTATTCAACATGTTCATACTTCTACTTAACAAAATCCGATGTTAACAATCATGCATTTCAACTATTATAAACGATAGATAACCTTATCTACTTTAAATAAAATGATTAAGAGAGTTATACTAGGGGGAATGAGTAGAGATTAATCTACCTTGATCCGAAACTAGTCGGGGCCGAATGAGCTAGTTGGAAAATTCTACAGGTGGTGAAACTCGCAAATCTAGACCGAACTTTGGATGGCAGTAACTAGGTCAATCTTTGGCCGAATATGATTGTTCTTGGGTCGAAATCGAAGCTCTAGAAGCGCTCTACAACTTTCGTGAAGGAAGTTGATCCTAGAAACTACTTTAGGTAGGAGAAAAATGGTGATAAAGGAAGAGACAGTATGCTGTCAAGAACTTGAAATCTGAGATTTTTATTGAACTTCGGATGCCAATATCTTTGTCATTTCTTCACCGATTGGGGTGGTTCTTGGGTCTAACTTGAAGGTCTCGAAGTGCTCTACAACTTTCCCAAAGGGAGTTGGTTCTAAAAACTACCTTAATCAGGATAAAACTGAGGATTTACGAAGGGCAGTAGGCTGCCTGGAAAAACGAAAATGGTTTCTAGAGAGAAGTGAGAGTAAAAGAGTGAAGGTGTGTGTTGAATGGCATGAGGGTGGCCCTATTTATAGCAAAAACCTTGGCTCTCTCTCCCTTTCACAAGGCTGGCCCCCCTCTCTCCCTCCATATCTCATCTTTTCTTGATTGAAAGCTTGATAGGTTAGGCTATGGATTGCTTTGTACAACTTCCAAGTAATTCTTAGGCATGCAATGCTAGATTTGGTACCTTGGATTGGATTATGGAAAGATTTGTGGAAGAAAAGGAGGGTTTGTACAAGATTTGGTGTTTAAAAGAACATAAAAGGACAATAGAAGATAGATTTTTGCATTATGGAAGAACAAGGCAAGGACAACCAAATCTCCTTCTCTTTTCCTCTCTCTCTCTCTCTCTCTCTTTCGGCCCCTCTCTCTCTCTCTCTCTCTCTCTCTCTCTCTCTCTCTCTCTCTTGTCTAGTACTAGTACATATATGTATATATATATATATATATATATATATATACTTCTAGTACCAATATATATTTAACAAAAATATTTAGGGTACTAGGTGATCTAATAAAATATTAAACCAAGATTTTTCCTATTAAACTAAGCTATTAACACATGTGTACTAGTAGGCTTATATATATATATATATACACACACACACACACACACACACACACCATGAGATCTAAGTAGATTTCCCATATCCAATATAAAATTAGAAGATCAAAATTAAATAATCCAATTAGGCACATGTTTTCTTACTAGAAAACTAGAGTTGTACTTAGGTTGTCTTAGGGAAAAATAACCATAGTACTTGTTGGCAAGACTAGTGCTATTATCCAATGGGTAATTATTTTCCTAGCGATTATTATCCATTGGGCAATGGGGGGTGGGATGATATCTAATAAACAATGCCTATTTGTCCTTTGCACACGTGTATATATACCTATATATTACTATATCTTTGTACTTATCAAATTATTTTAATGGAAGGCCTATTGTCCAATGGACAAAGATTTTTCTAACATTTATTGACTAGTGGGTAATGGTTTAAAGGTTCAACTAGGATGTAGAAAGGTTCACAAGGTTCAAGAGTGGCTAAAATCTTCACCTAGGAAATTGGAGGGTTCATAAGGCTCAAAGACAGTCAAAAGGTTCATCTAGGGTTAGGGAATTGTAACTAGGTGAATTGGTAGTTCGGTTCCTCCAACTTAATCGTTTTGAAACTAACTCTACTTGCCAAGGAGGATTTCTAGCCAAGAGATATAATTTAAAGATTTTATTTCACTCACTAGGAAAATATACAAGTGCTTCTATAAGCATACTTGTCTTTAGAAAATGACTAGATTGTCCGGTGTGAAAAGATAAAATTTTATAAGTCTCAAATCTAATTATGGCGGATTATTAAAGTTAAAAAGGAATTTTAAAAGCAAATTCAAGTAATTAAAATAAAATTCAAATATTTAACAAAATTTTTATTTACCAAAAATCAGGGCCGTTACACCCTGCTACGGCCAACAAATATCTTCGAAAGGCCAACAAATATCTTCGAAAGAAGCACAACAGGCTTTCGAAGAAGTTTCCAACCAATCAGGCTAACTTCAAAAGGAGGGCCCAATAAATGGTCTTGCATTTTAGGCCTCTTCTTGCAAAAAAGATCCAGTTGGAGAAAAAGGCCAACACAAGGAAGATGGAACATGAATTTCTTTCCTACGCTTGGGAAAGGTTTCATGACTTGGTGACTTGGAGCTTTCCTCATTATTTCAAGATTGTTTCAACCTTTCCAGAGGCCTCCAATGCTCCCAGTGCTTAGTTTTTGTTTATTTTATTTTGCTTGCTTTTAACATAGGATTTCCCTTTCAGTAATTTCCTTAGTAATGTAAGGTTTTTCTTTTCTGGTAATTTCCTTGGTAATTTAGGATTTCCGTTTTTATGTAAGAAAGTTGTTATCAAACTATTTTCCTTTATTGCATTTATCATGTCTTTTAATATTTCAACTGACAATGAGGGCTTGAAGTAAAAATATTTATTCAAAAAGAACAAAATACCAAAAGGTGTTTATTTCAATTTCCTTTTGTCAATTTGAAGCACATGGTGATAAATCATAGCCATTTTAACATTTGGGCCCGATTTATTTTTACAAATCATTTGGGCCCAATTCAAATCTCAAAATCAGGATCCAATATTCCTCCACGTGTTGCAGTTGAGAAAATTTAGACTTCATTTGCTTCTAGACCCTAAACGTATTTAACTTGGGGAACTTCAAATTCTCCTTTACTCCTTCTGAATTCTATTGAAGTTCACGCATAAATCTCGACTTCATCGTCTCTATCTTGTGCCTGCCTAGTTATGATCTTAGGGGACGCTAGACTTAATTGTTTGGCAGAGTCCAGCTATGACTTGGACACTCCTAGTTCTAATATTAAATCTTGGTATATTTGTACATTTGTAAATATTGTTTTCCTGTTTTATGCATATGTACTTTGTTTTGGGATTCTCTCACTGGAAGATTTCACCAATGCATCATTGTATCGGGCTTTAATTTGTCCTTCTTTGTCGTAGTTTGCCGTTCATGATCCATGCTCACCAGGTATGTCCTTATCGGGGGCAGTTTAGGTCTTTGGGTGCTACTCGATATTCTCGTGCTTTGGCACTAGGCTCTGTCTTGTCTCATTTTGTTTCGATCATAGGGAACGCTGGGCTTAATTGCTTGGCGAGGTCAAGCGATGAATTTTACTTCGGGCATGATGTAACACATTTGATGGTCTAGTATAGCCACCTATGTCTTATCTCACCGGTGAGACTCGGGAAGAAAAGTATGACTCGTGAGATTGCGTGAAAATCGGGTGGTGTTCTTTGATGTTTTTCTTTGTATATATGTTTGTTGGCGCCCGGATAACACAAGCCGGGCGGTTCTAATGTCATTTGTCACTTAGTAGGTAGTTCACGCTTAAGTCTTTTATAGGGTGTACGTGCTACCACACCAGCCTAGATGGATTGGATCTAAAGTCGGAGTGAATGCGGCATTAAGGAGCCCTAAGTATGGGTGCGATTACGTGTCACGGTTGTTAGTCCAATAAAGCTTTGGCCATGATCCTGTGTGACTAACTGTGGTTCCATTGGAAGAGCCGAAGGAGTCGACCTTAGAAGCCGTTCGAATGACGAACATAGCCGGTGACACAAAAGCCTCCAACTTGGTCGAGATATGTGGGGGTTGACATTCCCCCATTGGTACGATCTTTTGTTCCCTTTTCCTTACTATTGTTCTCCATGCTATGGGGACATAGCATATGTTAAGTTGGGGGGAGGGATATAGTAACGCTATATATATTTGTATTTATGTTTATGTTTTCGGATAAATTTTTCGTTTTTAGTTTGCAATTCTTCTGTTATTACAAATTTAGTGGATTAAAATAGCTTGGCACATGCTCATTAAGTGTTATTTGGCAAGAGTTCGTCTTACACAAATTATGTACTTTGCAACTTGCATGAATGGACTAGAGTGGAATTTACGATGTTTGAGTGCATTTTGATCAAGTTTTGTCCATATCCTGTCTTTGTTCCTCGTATATTCGTAGTTTAGGTGAATATTCTCATGTTCATGCCTAAGTGTGTTTGATGTCTTTATTGAATCGTTAAGGAATATATGGCGTACTTAAGAAGTGATACAAGGCATTCTTTGTTTGATTATACCGCGTATGTGTCCCCTCATCCTATTTTGTATCCTAGTCCGTGTCTTTCCTTTTTGTTCATTAACTCAGGGGACCGGATGCTTGGAGGGTTGTTGGGTAGTATTTTTCAGTGTTGCAAGGTGTTTTGGAAAGTATGAGGATGTGTCACAAGTGTTTGGGAGTGAAACAGGTGAAGAGCTGCAAATTTCTAAGGAAAATAACAATGTTATCAATAACATTGACTTAGTTATCAATAACTATACGTTCAGTGGGCTTCCAGGTTCAATGTTATTGATAACTCCAAGGTGAGTTATCGCTATCTGCATGTTACGGGCAGTTTAAAAATCTGAAAAGGCACCTTTCCAAAAATCATTTTAACCCAATCTCTCTTTTTACCCCTCCATAACCGTCCCTCCTCCCCAAAACCTTTGAACCCTAACGCACTAAGCCCACCAAATTCATCCATATCTTCCATAAATCCTCCATCTCCACCCATATTCACCATGTTTCTTCAACAAAACCAAGGGTTTGCAAAGTTTTCCAAGGGTTTCAAGTCCTGATTTCTTCCATGAACAAGGTAAAGCTGAAAATTCTTTCCATGCTTCTATTTCTTTCTTTTTCCTCCAATTTCTTCCGCTTACATTCATATTTTCCACCTTAAACCAGCAGTCCCTCACACCAATCTCATTCCCATTAAACCAAAAAAAATAATAATAATCTGGAAATCTGCATAAACCCTTGCCTAAATTTTTGAAACTCTACTCGGTTATTGGTCTTTTGCAAGTTGTAGGGGTAAAATTCTGCGTAGTTCTACTGGCTTGGGGCTGTTCTTGTGGGTTGCTCTGTTGATTGATTGTTTTGTGCTGTGGGTGTTTTTTTGCAATGGTGAGAACGAAAATAGTGGCTGCTAAGGGTAAGGGAATTGCTTCCTCATCTCGTCAAGAGAGTGAGGAAGACATTGTGGAGGAAAGTGAACACAATTCAATGGAGGAGGACAGTGATGAAGACTCTACTCCTTTGGAGAGTCGAACAGGGAAACGCGAGATACGACGCAAGCATAGGACGCCGGAGGAGATGGAGGCGGACGCTAAGTTGGATTGGGTGGAGTCAATACCACTCAAGGATTTCAAGAGTGAGCGACAAGTCAGTCGGAGGAGCTTCGTAAATGACAATGACATCATCATCCTACTTGAAAATCAAGGTTTGCGCTTCTGGGCTAGAGCTCTTCGTGGTTACAATGAGGTTGGCTTCATCGAATTTTATCAGAATTTGGATACGAGTGAGGTGTTGACCAATGGAAAAATTAAGTCAAAGGTTAATAACAAGAAAATTGAGGTGGATGCTGAGGCAATTGCTAAGTATTTGAGTTACAAAAGGCCAGAGGGGGATTTGGTGAATTTTTCGCGTTCCGAGCCCATAGATTTTGATGCGATTATCAATGATATGTACACCACTATTCCAAGCATCGGGGTCCCTCCACACAAACCGGGGAAGTTTAAGGATATTTATAGGGTGTTGAACCAAGTGGTGCATTGCAATCTTTACCCCCATGGAGCAGAGAATAAGCCGTCGAAAAGAAGTGCGGAGATTATGTATGCTTTCATGAATGACACTGAGTATCGGGCGGATTGGGCTAGGTTTATTTTTGAGCAAATTGTGGATTTCAAGGGGATACGTTTGGCATGGCCCGTTGTCCTTTCCCGTGCATGATCACTGCTTTCCTAAGAGAGAAAGGCATATCGAAGGGACCATATAAAAAGCTTGAGCAACCATCCCCCGGGGTTATCACTAAGGCCGTGCTTGTGAAAAGTAAGTCTTAATCCAAGGCTGTTGTAGCTGGTACATCTGCTGGCCCATCGGCACCTTCCGCCCCACCCGAGCCATCTTTATGGTCAATTCCCAATCCTAAGGCATCCAAAGAAAGTCTTTGGAGGAAACTTTGCTGCCAGAACATAGCCATATGGAATTGCATCCAAAAGGAGAAGAAAGAGAGGAAGAAGTTGGCGAGAGAAGTTGGGGAGCTCAAGCACGAGCTGAATTGGCACACTTAGTACATCGAGAGTACAACGGATGAGAAGTACGAGGCATCGCCGAGGGTTTAAGAAGTAGAGAGTGAGGAGGAGACTTTGTTTGGATTGGGCGTTGATCCCAGAGGGCAGTGAAGGGGGTGTTTTGAGTCGGTGGTATTAGTAGTAGTTTTAATTCCCTCTACTTTGTTGGGGTGCTTAGTGGTTGACAGCCCACCTTTCTATCTTTTTATTATCGTTAGTAGTTGAACTTTTTTATCTAGGAGTTAACAAGTTTTTGTTTAGGCCGTCATGTGGCCTTGACTTGGTAGATTAAGTTAGTGGCGGCCAAAGGGTAGTTGAACCATGCTAGTATATGGCCGCCACTCCATTTTGCTAACCGTTTTTCATTCAAACCAAGGTCAATATATGCTTTAAAGTGCTTAGTTGATTCGTAGTATGCCTTTATTCCATTTTGATTCAATTTGTGACGTTGTGCATACTTAGTTCGTGGCAAGCTTCCTTTCGGTACTTTAGCTTATAGCTTTGTGATTGCGAATTCTATTTCATGGTGCTCTCCACATATTTGGCATAGCATTTTTGTTCCCCATCGCCTGACTTCGAGCACCATTTTGTGGGATGTGGTTCGAAGCATGCGTTTGCATTTGTGATTGTCGTATCCTCCCTTTTGAAATTGGATACGGTCTTTTTGTAGCTTGTTCGGAATATGCTCGGTACTTAGTTAGCTATCTTGGTTTTCAGTTGTTAGTTGCGAGTTTGAATAAATTTGTTTTTGGGACTCTTGCTAGTTGTTTTGATATGCGCATGTGCCTTAGCTGTTTTGTCGGAAGAATTGTTAATTATTTTTAATAGTTTGTTTGTGGGGCGTAGCAACATTCAAGTTGGGGGGTTTGATGAGCACCCAAGATTGTATAATCTTGGGCCTCAAATCCTCCCGTTATGTCGTTTTATATTTAAATATTTGTTTTTACTCAAAATTGCACGTAAGGTATCTTGTTGAGTGTTGTAGGTAAAATGCGCCAATAAAGCGGTTTGGAAGGCCAATAGACTTTCCGGGATGTAACCAAGTATCCATGTGCCAATCTGTGCTATTTTCATGTCACTAGGACTTAACGGCATCATGAGGAGCACCAAAGGTCTTTCAGTGGTCTAGTTGGCAAGAATCGCACCTAAGCGTAGCAAGCAAGCCGAGCGCATCGAGAATGACCCTCGAGGGGGTCCAAGCACTCGAGGCCATGGAGAGTGATACCACTAAGTCCAAGAAATCATGGGATGATGTTGTGGATGAAGTTTGGGAGGTGCCATGGAGAGGCAGGAAGATCAGCAGCCTTGGATCTGCTATTCTGCAGAAGGTTATCGATAACAATAAGAAGGTTATTGATAACATTTGCCAATTTTTGGTCCACAAGCTTCCAGACCTGAGGGTATCGATTACATCAGCATGAAGTTATCGATAACTTTTCTCATCGGGGGACCATCAGAGTGTAGTTATCGAGAACACCCTTAGTGTTATCGATAACATTTGTTCCCAGCAGATATTTTTTGTAACTTTCCAGACTTTTCCACTTTTGGAAAGTTTCTTTTAATAAGTAACTTTTTTGGATATTTTCTAGCTTTTAAGGAGAGAGAAAGCCCTTTGTGTATAAATAGGACCCTCCTCTCTCCCCTTTTGTATCTAGTTCTTTATTAGCCTTTAAGTCTTTTAACTTTAAAACTCCATTAAAGCTCCTTAAGCTTTTCAAGTGTAATTTCCTTAGAACTCAAGTAAGTATTTGTCTTATATTAATTTCTCGTTTATTAATGTTGCAGCTACTTGTTGTATCTTCGTATAAATCAAGTTTGTTTTCATTTTCTACGGTTAAATCTTATTGCTAGTGTCGGACCGCTTTCCACCATCTCTCCTAAAACCAATTGGTTGTAGGAGGGGCTTCAATTAAGTCTTTTATGGCATTCGACATCGCACCCCCACAAGTCTGTTTTTAGAGCGGTCGCAAGGAGTGGCATTGTGTAACCAAATCCATGGGGGCACTTCGGGCCCAACAATCCCTCCCTCACGATGACGCTCCCGCAACTCGAACCCCTGACTTCCTGGCTCTGATACCACTTGTCGGACCGCTTTCCACCATCTCTCCTATAATCAATTGGTTGTAGAAAGAGCTTCAATTAAGTCTTTTATGGCATTCGACATTGCACCCTCAAGTCTGTTTTTAGAGCGGTTGTAGGGAGTGGCATTGTATAACCAAATCCATGGGGCACTCCGGGTCCAACAGCTAGTTTTTCTAGCATGCTTTGTTCTTTCATTATGTGTGAGTAGTTACTTGGCCAAGTCTTGGGCTACTCTTTCCCAACGACTTAGGTGGTTATTTGGTTCTCAAACATTCGGGTTTAAAGTCATGGTTTTTGGAATTTCATTAACCTAGCCATTTTGGTCTAAGTGAGGGGTGTAAACTCCTTGATATGTCGTTTAGTCAAGCGGTCTTGGCGAGTGGCATATTGAGGGTTCGTGGCCTCCTACGTGTTAGATACATTAGAAAATTATGTTGTTTTAGTTCCGGTAAATCACATCGTTCGATAAATGTAGTCGTTAAAGCTAAATCTTCCAGGCGTGAGCATGCGGTCGTGATTCTTGCTTAAGTTATAATTGAGAACCGGTAACGGCCTTTTTCAAGGGTTAGATAATCCCTAAACTTGCCTCTTTTAGTTTATAAAACTCATTTCTAGTCTTTTCCTTAGTTTTCACTTTCAAACCAAAACCAAGTTGGCCTTCTTAAATGCAGGAATCCCACCATAAAACACCTACAATCCGATTAAGCTATCCTTGAATTCCCTGTGGTATGATCTCGGTCTTACTGGTTTGTTATGCTATCGACAATCTAGCACTACGCTTGCGGTTTTCAACCTTATATTTGAAGGCGAGATTGTGGTGCGAAGCAACAACCCTGGTATTGATACCATTTTCCATGGGTATCGATACCTTTGCATTAACAAACCCAGAGAACACACTAGTATCGATACCCTTGTAGCTGGAATGATCGTAACCAATAGGTATCAATACCTCTTATCATGGGTATCGATACCCTTACGCTATGGGGTAGTTTTGTTGTTCTTAATCCCTAACTCACTGTTTTGGTTCCCGATCACCTCTAACCTACTCGAAACACCTCCTGTGGGCAGCATGCCCTTTTCTTAGGAAAGGATTCCGTTCCTTTCCTAAAGAAAATGCCAGTTCGAGGGAGCACTAATGCTGGACGACGAGTGCTCGCCACTTGGGTTTGAAGGTCCGACACCCAAGGAACTGTATTTCGAAGCACTTGTCGCGCTGTTTGATTTGAAAAAGTGAAGAACTAGTCCATCATAACCATATCTAGGTTCGGGAGCGAGGTTACAAAAGGGGAAGGTTTTTATGGCAACCTTCTCGCCCAATCCGGAGATTGGTCTTTACTTAGGCATTTGCAAAAACATTTATTCGAGATTCTGTTTGATTAATCAATTCTTTAGCCAATTAGGGCGAGGGAACAATTAAAGAGGATTAAAACTGTAACATGTTTGCAGGATGTGAATGATAGCATGGATTAGCAGTTCGTATAGGATGAAAACAGACTCCTATGGGAGTTTAAACAAATTGGGAGGCCCCTGTTTTGGAGTGATGTGCGCAGGAAGAAACCAGCATGCACTGAACAAGTCACTGCATGCTGTTCTCTCATACGCACACAACTCAAAGACACACGCGCGCCAGTGTGCTCAAACCCACAGCTCTTATTCTCAAACTCTCTGGGCTCTGGAAGGACCAGTGCACACCCAGGACAAACCATGCAGTTAGTTATAAGCAGCATAATATACAATTTAAAGGCTGTAAAGCCCTACAAATTAATAAAACACCCCATAAACAGTGTGGGGACAAAATAATGGCCCAAGGCCGAGCTACTCGTGCAAGGCCACTCACTGGTTGGAGGCAGTCTGTCGCGCGATGGAATCACTCTGTCGTGCAAGGGTGTGCCCTGGCGCACGATGGAGTCAGTCTGGCACGCGATGGTTGTGCCCTGGGGCGGACCAATGTTTTGTTTACACATTTCTGGGTTCTGGGACAGGTCCAGAATGATCCCAGGGGTACTCCAAAACAGCAGAAACACAAACTAACTACAAACTAGCAGTTTATAATAAGGAAAGCGGTAAACAGGTTATTATCATGCTTGCAGAGTGATCTATACGTAAATAAACACAAAAATAGCAAGACACCAATCCCCACGAAGACCGTCGCGCGATGATCAAAATCGTCGCGCGAGAGAGTGGCTCCATTGCGCGCTGGTTCTTGCCATGACGGTTTTTGAAACCTTGCCAGGTTTAGGACCAGGACTGGTATTGATTACCAGACTTGGCCCTGCCAACCCCCCTCAGGGATCAGAACAGAAAGCAGAACAAAGGTAAGCTATACCTTTGGCTTTTGAGATTGAACGGTGTTCGAGCTTTGAGATTTGAAGGCTTGATTTAGTGGTGCTTGAATGGGGAAGAACAAGCTATGTTCTTGGATGATTGAGATGTGAAAATGGAGGATTATGAGTGTAATCCTTTTTTGGACTTAAATTTGGTAACCATTTGGAAGGAGAACCATGGGGGTATAAATAGGGAGAGGGAGGTGAATCTGGTTGGTGCCAGGAGAGGAACTCAGCCAGTCCACAAGGCTGGCTGAAGTTGCATTGGTGGCCAACTGTTCTCCTTAAGAAAGGTTGGTGGGATATTTGGTTCGTCGCGCGGCGGAGTCAGTCTGTCGCGCGATGGTGCGCCATGGCGCGCGATAGTCAACGGTCAAACTTTGACTATTGACCACCACCTAGCAGTTTGATCGTCTCGCGAAGGAGTGAGTCTGGCGCGCGATGGTGCGCCCCGACTCGGGATGGTTGCACCCTGCCGCGCGTTAGTAGGGTTTTTGGTTTTTGAAGTGGCTTAGGCTAGGTTAGGTTCAAGGGTCTTGCAAACACTCAAAGCTCAAACACGCTATCATTCCCGGGGTGGTCTTGATCCATTTCATCATCGGGAATCAAAAACCGTAAGTAAACTAATCTGAAAGCCCAGATTGTGGTGTCTACACCTCCCAAATGACCCTTAGATTGGTCACTTGTAGTTAATGAATCCATTGAACGTTTCCATATCTTTAATGCTTGTTTGGACATGATTTCACAAAAAAAACACCTTATGCATCAAAGTTGGATTTGAACATGACGGTAAAGGGATTTTGGAACATTACGGACACAATAAGAACATTTAGGACTTATCGACGGGTGAGTGCCTGGAAGAGGATTTCTGGGCTCTTTAACAAGCCCGGCAGGAGCTATACGCTCATATTGGATACCTCAGGACCTCCCATTGGATAAGGTGCCTGGCAAAGGACCTCGGGGTTCTTTAACAAGCCCGACAGGAGCTTCGGCTCAAACACATGACGATGCGAAGTTGATTTCATGCAAATGATGGAAGGATTTGATAAAATTGGGCTTCATTGAGATTGAAATCTCTTGGGAACTTTGAAATGCCTTCGTTTGATATCATTCTCCTATGTTGGTGTTGTTGTATCTAGTCTTCATTGCTTGATCATCTATACATTTCATTTACAAATATTGTTAGATTAGAGTTTCCAACTGGGCTAGTGTACCTCAACCCTTCTGTCACTTTCAGGTATGGACCAAAGATAGCGGCATGAAGTGTTGTGCATGCATGACTTCACCTACTTTTAAAAGCTAACAATGAGGAATTTCCTGACATCTTTTATAGATTTTATTTTCAAAGATGTAATGTAATCCAATTCATTTCTTTTTGACTAAGGATGTTTGTAATACTCTTAACTCTCTTAAACTCTTGTACTTATGATATTTGGGCCGGTGTGCCAATCATGTAATATTTTGAGGATATCTGAACTTTGATGAATGACTTGGAAATTGACGAACCTTTTGGGGATTATCGTATGTATCAATGTAAGGCTTTCATTATGGAAATCCTTTATATTTATGATGAAAATTGAGAGCGTGACAACTTGGTAGCAGAGCATAGGTTTAGAACACCAAGAGACCGTGGGGAGACGTTTCATCTCATGGGTTCAAAATGTTGCATCTTTTAACATGACTTGTGCATGATTGTGTGACTAACATTCATATGACTACTTGGCATTGCATTTTCATTATTGTAGAGTGGTGTAGAGTTATTAACCTATGTTGGGAAGTTGGGGACTTAGACCTCATAGTAATAATGTAGTGGTTAATAGTTTTCCTTTCTTATATCATGTAGTAAGATGCCTCCGAAAACGCGTGCTAAACAAGGCGGGGCTGGAAATCAAGGCGGTCGTGGTCGTGGGGTGCCAATGGAAGATGAGGTTAGTCAGCATGGGGAGAATTGAAGTGGGGAACTGGGGTCAGGGGCTGGTCGGGGTGCAATAGAACCTCATGCTCAGAATCTGTTTGCTAGGGATTTCGTTGCGGCTCTCGAATCGGCAAATCTCTTGAATACCACTCCTAAGGCCAATGTCGAGGATCGAGCCATGGTAGCAATGTGAGAGTTTAGCCGTAAAACTCCACTGGTGTTCAATGGGGCTAGTAGCAACCCTCTGGTAGCCGACCACTGGCTAGCTCAAATCCGCAAACTCTTTAGAGCTCTCAATATCACTGAAGACAACATCAGAGTAGGTATTGTGGCCGTTCAGCTAGTTGGGGAGGCCGGCGAGTGGTGGGAATCCATTACGGAAAGTAGGAAGGATGCAAGGAGGGCGACAAGGACTGCAGCTCAAGTAGATGAGCCAAACGTGGAGAATTTGACATGTGCAAAGTTCGAGGCACTCTTTGAGTAACAGTACTTTTTGGAAACTTCCTGTGAATATATGAGAGATCAATTTGAGAAGTTGGAGCAGTGTAATATGACTATCTCAGAGTATGTGAAGAAGTTCCAATCCTTGTCTCATTTCGTTCAAGATTTGGTGGCGGCGGAGAAGAGAAAGTGCTAGCGGTTTGAGAAAAGGCTGCATAGCACTGTAAGGAGAACGGTGATGGTCCAACACAAGATGAAGTTTCTGGTGGTGGTGGAATTTGTAAGGAGCATCAAAATACCAAATGAGGCACAACAAAATTTGAGGGTTTGGGAGCCGAGGCAATCGGTGTGAAGTTTGAGTTCTTCCTCGGGTAGTTTTAGGAGTCAAGTACGGAAGAGGCAGAGGGAACCGTCTCAACAACCATCAAATCAATCCAACTTTAAGGGTGCCTACTTCTTCATGGACTGCTTAGCTGCACAACCTCGCCTTCAAATAAGGTTGAAATACCCAAAGCATAAGGCTAGGTCGTTGATAGCATAATAACCGGAAAGTCAGGGATCGTACCCACAGAGAATCGAAATATAGCTCGTTTGAATTGTAGGCTTTATACGATGGATTTGGGCGTTTAAGACGGCCAACTTGGTTTTGCTTTAAATGGTAGAAATGCTAATTAATAAAATGACTAGAAATGAACTTTATAAACTAAAAGAGACAAGTCTAAGGATCGTCTATCCCTCAATGAAGGCCATTACCGGTTCTCAATATAACTCAAGCGAGAGTCACGACCGAGTGCTCACGCCCGGAAGATTTAGCTTTAACGATTACGTTTAACAAAAAATGTGATTAATCGGAATTAAACAAACCTATTTTTGCTAATATATCTAACTCGTAGAAGGCCACAAGCCGTCGGTATGCCACTTGCCAAGACCACATGACTAAACAACATACTAAGGAGTTAACACCCCTTGCTTAGACCAAAATTGCTAGATTAATAAAATTCCGAAAATCATGATTTTAAGCTTGAAGGTTTAAGAACCAAATAACCCCGTAAATCATTGGAAAAGATTAGCCCAAGACTTAGCCAAAAGACTACTCACACATAGCTAAAAGACTAGACATGGTAAGAAAATGGAGCGAAAGATTTAACCGAAGAAAATGTAAATAAACTTGATTTATGCAAAGATCCAAAGCGTAGCTACAACATTAATAAACGAGAAATTAACATAAGACAAATACTTACTTGAGTTCTTGAAGAAATTAAGTAAGAAAGAAAGCTTGCTAACTATGGGGTTCCTAGAAAGATGAAAGACTTAAAGCATAGTCCTAAATCTAACTAATGGCCATCCTTTGCATATATGGCACAAAAGCCTACTTATAGGGAACTAAAATTAATTTAGAAATGACTAAAAAGTCCCCAAAATATCTCAAAAACATTCCATAAGTGGAAACTTTCAATAAATGGAAGGTTGAAAAAGTTACAAAAAAATCTGCTGAATTTTCCATGCTGCATCGGTATTGGAAATGCCTCAATACCTATGTCAGGCCTTCAAACGGGCTAGAAAAATTGATTTTTGTGCACCCTGTACCGGTACTGGGAGTTGGCCAGTACCGGTACAGGGTTGACAGATTTTTGGGCAAACATTGCAGGCTCATTCTGGACACTCCCGAACTCGGATTTGGGTGTTCTTTGGACCGTTGGAAATCTCGTCGAGTCTACTTTTCTAACCCAAGTGATTTGGATCAAGAGTACTTTGTACATCAAAAGATATGACAATTCTACCCTTAGCTGGTCGGAAGATTGGTAGCTTTGGTAAAATCCTTACATGTCCTTCAATTCCCTTGACCCTTGGGCATCCCGAACAACCTCCAAACCATCTTTCATGCACCACAACGGGGTGGCACGTGGCCTTGAGCACTTGGTTGCACCCGGAGCATTCTTTGGCGTTCAAATGAGCCTTATTTGCACGGTTTACCTGAAAATACTAAAAACACACCTTACGTGCAATATTGCTATAAAAGCTAAATAAACGCAAGTTAAAACAACATAATACGGGACTAGTCACACCAAATATCTACAATATTGGGTACTCATCACACCCCCAACTTGAACTTTGCTAGTCCCTAACAAAATAAAACAAAATACATTTAACTAAGCTATGCAACCTTCCCAAAATTCAAGACACAAAAAAACTATGCTCAATTACTACAACAAGGCAATAGTCCAAAAACACCCATTTAAATCTGAGTATGTACAATCAATGCACAAACATGCCATGAACTAGGATGAACAAACTATGCCATATTAGAGTAGTCAAGCATGCATACACCATAACGAGTTTCAACTCTAAAACCCACGAGGATACACTCTTATTCGACTTTTCACATAGTGAGATATAAGATACATCCCATGACAAGCGCTAACGAGTAATTGCAATAGTCAGAGACAAAAAGCTACGCATGTTATCAAAAGAACGCTAAGAAAGAAAGGAAAGCTAATTATTGACAAGTACGGAAAGACTAGGATCAAATCACACTCAAAAAGTAATAAATATGAAGCATGCATCAAATGGAGTTAATCAGCGTACAAATGATCAACGAAGGACTTTATTAGCTTATAACGACCTTGGATACGAAGAGAAAGGGACTACAAAAATGTAGTGGCCATATACTTGCATGGTTCATCTACCCTTAACCACTATCGACCCTAAACTTCCCAAGGCATGACCACATATCAACCAAATACCAAACAAAATTACGAAGAAAAAATAAAGAACAACTACTCTATAAGTTCTACAAAAAACTATTACCACCGACTCCACCACACATAGTCATCATCCTCATCCGGCTCCTCACGGTATTGAGTATCGAGCTACCCCTCCTCATCGAACTCTTTTTCATCCGAAATGTAAGCTTGCCCAGAGACACACCAATCCTCTCAACATAGTATTCAACCCTCTTTTGAAACCAATTTTGCTCTTTCATATCATTTCCTTGATCTTTCTTTGAGGAATAGGGTCATTTAAATTGAGATTTGTAGTGAGAGAGATTGAGGGGCAAATTTCGAGGGTTTGGAGAGGGAGATGAAATTTTAGGGCTTTAGCTTTTGTAGTGGGAGAGGAGAGATAGAGAATCACATATCAATTCTTTGCCTTTTTATACATCCTAACCGCTTCGATCACATTCACACCACCCCCAAACCTCCTTGAATCTTTGAAAATTATTGACACACAACCCTCCAAACATCTGGTTACTTAGGTTTGAACAATGGAAGAGACTCAGACTATGGTTCAAAATAAGGACGAGGTGACTCTTATTTGGTTTAATCAAACAAAAATGCCTTGAATCATTTCCTAAGTACGCTAACAACTCCAACAAGATGCATGAAAGATATATACACTACTCAAGCATGAACAAAAGATATTATTTACGCAAATGCGGAAAATAAGAACACAAAGCATTGGGTGCTTAAGAAACAAATCTCTACTCTAGCGATGCACAACACTTGACTTGACTTTCAGGCTCAACTTGTTCAACAAAATTCATGTATATGCATGCGACATAGATTTGAACATATAATCAAATTCGATGGGATACATGACTCTTGCCATATTGACACAATTGAGCATAATTAAAGTTTCTAGCAAGCGAAATCACTACTAACAATGGAGGATTGCAAGTAAGAGCAAAACTTTTAAAATTTAAAATTTTAACGAAAACAAAAAGAGATAAGTCTTAACAACATATATATAGCATATATATATATATATATCCCTCCCCCCAACATAAATGATGCTATGTCCTCATAGCATGGAGAACAACTGTAAAAAGAGGGGAAGAACAAAAAGTGTACCTCCGGGGGAATGTCAACCCCTATATACCTCGACCAAGTTGGAGGCTTTTGCGTCATCATCTCCTTTTGTCATTTGAATGGCTCCCAAGGTCAACTCCTTTGGCTCTTCCAACGGAACCACAGCTAGTGACACAGGATCATGGTCAAAGCTTTATTGGACTAACAACCGCGACATATAATCGCACCCCTGCTGAGGGCTCCTGAATGCCTCACTCACCCTGACTTTAGACCCAATCCACCAAGGCTGGTGCGTTAGCACGTACACCCTTCAAAAGACTTCAGCTCGAACTACCTACTGAGAGATA
This sequence comes from Rhododendron simsii, assembly GCA_014282245.1. Taxonomy (NCBI): domain Eukaryota; kingdom Viridiplantae; phylum Streptophyta; class Magnoliopsida; order Ericales; family Ericaceae; genus Rhododendron; species Rhododendron simsii. The sequence continues at coordinate 19,869,047 of CM024957.1, read as the reverse complement.
AATGACATTAGAACCGCACGGCTTGTGTTATCCGAGCCCAAGAATTGACAAGTAAAATAAATCCACCAAATCGTCACGTGATTACACGGGTACTACTTTTCTCCCTGAATTCAACTCATAGTGTCGTAGAGCTAGTCATGCAACAACTTTGAGCTAAAGATGGGTGGCTATACCAGACCATCAAAAGAGAGAAAGAAAAAAGAGAGAGGGAAAGAAAGAGTTTATGTACGTTTAGCCAAACGCAGGCTCCAAACATTTATTGTACCACCAAAAATTATTACAATGAACATACCACTCAAATTTAAACTCTTAATCAAGAATTGAATTCGACCATGCCACAAAATAAGATACTTTGAATAAAGCAATTGTCGAATTTGTTTCAAAAACTTGAGTTCCACCAAGTGCATATTCCAAAATAAATCAATTTTCAGACTGTTGACAAAATCCACAATGCACGGACGATAAACTGAATCAAATTCATCAAATCCAAGAAAATCAATCAATTCGACTTTTAAAAGCTCTTGCATTAGGGAAGACTCATTAGGAGGGGTGGCACCATCTTGAACCGAGAGTATTGGATGGTTCAAAATTTCCATAGATGGTATCTCCTCAAAAGAAGGAGACAAACTTTCAGGTCTACGGTATGCTACTTGCCAAGACCGCTTGACTAAACAACATACTAAGGAGTCAACACCCCTCGCTTAGACCAAAATGGCTAGATTAATGAAATTATGAAAATCATGATTTTAAGCCCGAAGGTTCAAGTACCAAATAACCCCCTAAATCATTGGGAAAGATTAGCCCAAAACTTAGCCAAAAGACTACCGCACATAGCTAAAAGATTAGACATGGTAAGAAAATGAAGCGAAAGATTTAACCGAAGAAAATGTAAATAAACTTGATTTTTGCAAAGATTCAAAGCGTAGTAAAAGAGAAATTAACATAAGACAAATACTTACTTGAGTTCTTGAAGAAATTAACTAAGAAAGAAAGCTTGCTAGCTATGGAGTTCCTAGAAAGATGAGAAACTTAAAGCATAGGCCTAAAACTAACTAATGGCCATCCTTTCCGTATATGGCATATAAGCCTATTTATAGGAGACTAAAATTAAGTTACAAATGACTAAAAGTCTCCAAAATATCCCAAAAACATTCCATAAGTGAAAACTTTCCATAAATGGAAGGTTGAAAAAATTACAAAAAAATCTGCTGAATTTTCCATGCTGTACCGGTACTGGAAATGCCTCAGTACCAGTACAAGGCCTTCAAACGGGCTAGAATAATTGATCTCTGGACACCTTATACCAGTACTGGGAGTTGGCCAATACCGGTATACGTTTGACAGATTTTTGGGCAAACTTTGCAGGCTCGCTCCGGACACTCCCAAACTCGGATTTGGGTGTTCTTTGGACCATTGGAAAGCTCGTCGAGTCTACTTTTCTAATCCAAGTGGTTTGGATCAAGAGTACTTTGTACATCAAAAGATATGACAATCCTACCCTTAGCTTGTCGAAAGATGAGTAGCTTTGGTAAAATCCTTACGTGTCCTTCAATTCCTTTGACCCTTGGGCATTCAACCATCTTTTCATGCACCAAAATGGGGTGGCACATGGCCTTGAGCACTTGGTTGCGCCCGGAGCATTCCTTGGCGTTCAAATGCGCCTTATTTGCACGGTTTACCTAAAAACACTAAAAACACACCTTACGTGCAATATTACTATAAAAGCTATATAAACGCAAGTTAAAACAACATAATACGGGACTAGTCGCAACAAATATCTACAATATTGGGTGCTCATCATGGACTTGGGGTGCTTTGTCTCGGCCTTCGACCGTGTGCTATAAGTGTAATCAACTCGAGCACATCCGTACCCAATGTCCTCGATTCCAAAAGGCGTGCTACAATTGTGGTAAGACAGATCACCTTGCTTTTAGTTGCCCTCAAGGGGCAGGAGCGCGTAGTGAGTTGGGTTTGGTACAGCAGCCAGGGGAGGGCGTAGTGTTGGCCAGCAGTCCTTCAGAGGTGCTCAGAGGCAGCAACAGCCTCATTTTTGCCAAACTTCGTCGGTTCAGAGTTCTGGGGTTGACCGGGAAACGAGTTCGTCTGCACCTTCTCAAGGTTTCGGTCAGAGGGGAGGTTTTATGCAAGGTCAGGGTACCCAGGGGCGTGTTTTCAACATTAACTCTAATGCTTCACTTTTTATCTCTCAGGTTCTAGAGGCATCTGTTGTAAGGGGTACTTTCCTTCTACTCAACTATTTTGCTAGAGTACTCTTTGATTCTGGAGCATTGCATTCTTTCATTGCTGCATCATATGTGTATGCATTGGAGTTAGACACCTGTAGACACCCCAATTTGGCCTAACAATTATTTCAAGTCACACCTTGGGGACCATCCCGATGATGATATGGATACAGTGATTGCTGATTGACTTCTCGTGAATTCATGGACTTATGGTAAGAACTTTGAGCCAAATAGCCTTTCAGACAGAAATACAAAATTCTACGAGAATCTTTCTATCAGCCATAACATCGATCTCACGGCCTCAACATCAATTCTTCACCTGTGAAACATGTTGCTTGAAAATCTCCCTGAGAGATTGATCTTTCAGTCGCCAGGTCTATCCTTCGGCCACTTAATCCTTTCCACGGCCGCCAGATTGTTTATTTTCCAGATTCTGGAACATTCTGTTAATCGTTTGATTCGTTCAATAAACCCTAGCAGCCAAATCCAAATGCGTTCGGCTTACATTTAGGGATCACCATGAAGAGTTTGTATTGCATTGCAATTCCAATTCCAAACCGTGAGTTTTGATTGGATGGAGTGAATCATCCTTATGCCTATATAAAGAGGCCTTTGGCTCTGAAATTAGAAGACGAGCACTCTCTCATCAGCCACGAAATTCTGCACTAATACTCTTTCAAATCCCTACTGCAAAAGCCCCAACCTCCTGAAGGCAGCCGCAATCCAATGATCAAAACCCCGAAGTTCAAACCCTAACCCTAGGGTTTTCAAGGAGCAAGTTAGCCAATCATATTCAATCCAAAGTAATCAAACCACTGAGGGATGAAGGTGGTGAGGCCCAGGGGCTTCTAGTTCAATTTATTTCTGGTTTTTATGTTTAATAATAGCATTTTGATTATCTGTTAATCGTTTAGTCTAGTCTGGTGTGAGGAAGAACATCGACTGGGGAATCAATCCTTCAGCCGATACATCAAACCAGGAGGATCTCTCAGCCGTGACATCCATTCACCGGCCGCGAGATCCATTCTTTTAGGACAGATCTGTTTTATTCCTATTTTCTAGTGCATGCTTTCAATTATAGTATTGGCTCACCATTAACTGTTTAAAGGCTAATTAATCAATCTATGTGTTAGAATTATGTAAAGCATGTCTTAATCCTATGTCGAACGATTATGGGCCAGTCCCACGACTGGGCAGAGAGGGGTGCCCAACACCTTCCCCTCATTGTACCTTTGGCTCCCGTACCCAGAATCTCTTCTTGTTTTTCCTAGTTTTATAAACTAGGTGGGGACTCTGTTTTGATGATAACCGTTATCGTGTGGCGATGTTCTTAGCCATGGGAATATCCACGATCTTGGTTTATGAAGTGGAAAGCAAACAAACAACAATGATCAATCTGTATGGCGATGCCCCATTCCAGAGAGGTGTCTACAACACCGAGAGTCTTGATTCGCCATTGTTCGTTGAGACACCATTAGGGGGAAAGTCATCTTGAGTCGTATCTGTAAAGATTGTGAGCTCATTATCAATGACCATCGCTTCATCTTTGACTTTATCGTGCATGATATGTCGGGGTTTGACCTTATTTTGGGGATAGATTGGTTGTTTACATTTCATACTACGATCGATTGTTTCAAGCGTCGTGTTCGTATATGTCTGCCTGAGGGTGTTTGTGTGGGTCTCGTGAAAGAGAGTCGGTTTATGCTATGTTGGTGAGCTTGATGTTAGATGAGGACTTCTCGGCATGTTGGGAGTTGCCCTTAGTAGTTCACGAATTTCCCGATGTATTTCCAGAAGAGTTACTTGATTTGCCTCCCGAGAGAGAAATCGAGTTCACGATAGACTTGATTTGAGGCACCGCTCCTATTTCGATTCCCCCTTATCATTTTGCACCCGTCGAACTGAGAGAGCTGAAAATTCAGTTGCAAGAGTTTAAAAATTTTGGGGTTTATTCATCTTAGCACATCACTGTGGGGAGCACTGGCTTTGTTTGCTCAAAAGAGGGATGGGTCGCTTCGTTTATGTATCGATTACTGCAAGCTCAATCGTGTGACCATTAAGAATAATTGCCCATGCCTAGAATAGATGACTTATTTGATCAACTCCGAGGTGCGACTTGCTTTTCCAAAATCGATTTGAGGTCAGGTTATCACCAGTTGAAGGTTCGTAGAAAGGACATTCTTAAAACCGCTTTCCGTACTCTCTATGGTCATTACGAATTTGTTGTGATGCCATTCGGTTTGACGAACGCCCCAGCTATTTTTATGGATCTAATGAACCGTATCTTTCATGCTTACCTTGATCGTTTTGTGGTTGTATTCGTCGACGACATTCTTATTTATTCATCCATAGGGGAGGAACACCAAACTCATCGTGCCATCGTCCTTGAACTCTTGAGAGAGCATCGTTTGTATGCCAAGCTTAGTAGGTGCGAGTTTTGGTTACCCGAGGTCAAATTTTCGAGTTACGTGGTTTCGGAGGGAGTTGTGCCCGTTGATCTGAGCAAGATAGAGTCCGTTATGAATTGGCAACGACTGAAGAACGTATTTGAGATCCGAAGCTTTTTGGGGTTGGCCGGTTACTACCGTCATTTTGTCCTTGATTTCTCTCGTTTAGTAGCACCGATGACTAGGCTAACACATAAAGGTATGCACTTTGCTTGGAATGAATCATGTGTAAGCGTCCTTCGAAGAATTGAAGAGGCGATTGACTACCACATCTGTTTTGATCATGCCGAAATGTGGGGTTGGTTACTCCATTTGTTGCGATGCATCTAAGGAGGGATAGGGTGCGTGTTGATGCAATTCGGGTGAATGGTGGCGTATGGGTCGAGGCAATTAAAAACTCACAAGCGAAACTATCCTACCCGTGACTTAGAACTCGCGGTCGTCATTTTTGCTTTGAATAGTTGGCATCGCTACCTTTATGGTGAGAAATTTGAAATCTTTTCCAATCATAAGAGCCTAAAAAGTACCTCTTCTCCCAAAAAGAGCTTAACTTACGTCAACATCATTGGATGGAACACTTAGAAGATTACGATTTCGAATTGCAATATCATCCGAGTAAAGTGAATGTTGTGGCGGACGCGTTGAGTAGAAAACTGAACACTTAGCGAGCCTCGCCATACGTGAGTGGAAGATGGTGAATGATTTAGGCCGTTATGCTTCGTACTTCAAGGAAATTCAAGAAGGGGTTTCATTTTGCAATCTCACCGTCCAATCGGCCTTATCGGCACGAGTAGTGAAGGCTCAACAAAACGATGAAGAAATGGAAGAACTTCATACCAAATTCCATAGCGGGAATGCTCGAGATGGATAGATGATTCATGCCGACCAAAGTTTATGTTATCAAGGGAAGTTGTTCGTACCCATTTCGTGTAGGGAGGAAATGCTATGAGTTTCACAATTCACCGTAAGCCGTCCATCCGGGAGGAACGAAAATGTATCTCGACTTGCGTAGACAATTTTGGTGGCCTGGAATGAAGAGAGATGTTGTGATCTTTATGTCCCAGTGTCTTACCTGTCAACAAGTAAAAGCCAAACATCATTGACTTGCGGGAGAACTACAACCGTTACCGGTGGCCGAGTGGAAATGGGAAAATGTGATGATGGATTTTGTTACGGGTTTGCCGAGATCGCCGAGGGGGCATGACGCCATTTGGGTTATCGTGAACCGTTTGACCAAAACCGCTCACTTTCTACCTGTGGACACCCCAATCCGGACCTCGGAGGATCTTTGAACGCCCCGATGATGAAATAAAGGAAATAATACCTTTGAAAGCTTGAATAAAGGACTTCCTTAATCCAAAAGCCCAGACAAACCTAAAAAGCCATGGACTAGACCTAGAATACCGCACGGAACACTTCTACATCGCGCGGCATAATAAAACCTATTACGCCACACGAGGTCATGAGGTTAACCGCAAGGCATTTTAGGGAAAAGTTTCGACTGGCTTAGTAAGCTGTCGGTCGCGCCTGATTGAGCCAAGATGGCTTAGCTGAAAAAACACTTCTAGCCCGCCTAGAAAGCACCTCCCTCATTTGAATTCAAAATCTTTGGCTCTTACCTATAAATGCACCCCTCCACTCAAGAGAAAGGGGCTCCTAATTCCCAATCTCTCTCTCTCTCTCTCTCTCTCTCTCTCTCTCTCACTTTGCCCATACACACATTCCTCACTTCCAAGTCTTGAGAATGTTGTTCTAAAAAAACATTCTCTAGGCAAAATGCTCCATTTTTCTCCTCACCATCAAAGTTAATCTTTTACTCACTTTGAGACCTTACCTACTAAAACACCCAACAACCACTATCACCCATACTCATCCTCTCTCACCCGATCTTGTCCACATTCATCCACTATCATCCGTCCTCATTCAAGCTCAAGATCAAAGGTAAAAACCAAGTTTCCTTGGGCTAGGCCCTGTCCTAGCCCTGAGGGGACTTTTTCTATAGTTGGGCTTAACCCCCTTTGGGTTAAAGACCGACTTAAAGACTATTTTTAAAAACTAAAACAGCCGTTGTACTGGGTATGCCACACCGCGCGACGTTCTGCTGCATCGCACGGCGTAGTATACTCGGACGTGCGGTCTTTTATTAGTTACTGTTTATTTGTTTAAACTGTCTGGATCATTGGCTATTCTCCATCAAATTCGTTTGAGTTGCTGAGATACTGTCACTAGTACTTTCAGAACAAGACCATATCTACAAGCCGTGTTTCATTTCTAAAACAGGGTTTTCTTGATCACTTTAAGTGATCAAGTACACTGAAAGTTGTTTTTATCTCCATGGCTTGAAGAAATGGTGCTGTTCCCAAGAAGGGTTAGTAGTTGTGAATCTTTGATATTTTTAAGGAGCGTCGCATGGGATGTACAATACATCGAGCGTTGTTCTGGGTATTGATGACAGTCTAATAGCAAAGCAGGTAAACCGCAAAGTATACCAAAAAGCCATGCGCGGCAATATGGTAAACCATGCAGTAATGGTTCTGACCTGGATAGTTTTGCTGATTAGTCATTTCATTACACAATATCAAACTCATGTCATCTTTGTATAGACAACACCACGTGCACGTTAACGTGAAATATCTTTTCATGTCCCTTGCCCCTTACTTGTTTATTAAAGAGTCCCATTTTCCAAAAGATGTATGAAATCTTCGCCTTTTAAAAGATGTTTAGTAGAGACCGGTTTTGCCGGGCGAGTGGGGTGCTTTTTCAACAAAACCTTTCCCATTTGTAACATGGCTCTCGAATCTAAAATCTCAATGTTTTCGCCAGACTAAAGGCCTTTCTTTTCGAAGCAAACTCTCGGTTTCTCGGATCATCCATCTCAAAAATTCGGGTGGCGACTCTTTGGGTGCGCCGGTCGGGGACCCACACTACCCATCCATGTTACCGATTTTGTAGAGGTGCTTAGTCGTTTGTATATTCAGGAGATTATTCGACTTCATGGGATTCTCGTATCTATCATGTTTGACCAAGATCCGAGGTTTACCGCGCGTTTTTAGCAAAATTTGCAGGTTGCTATGGGCACAAACCTCTTATTTAGCACTGCCTATCACCTATAAACCGATGGTCAATTCGAGCGAACGATTCAGATTTTGGAAGATATGTTTCAGGTTTGCGTTATGGATTTTCGGGGTAGTTGGGAAGACCATCTACCATTAGTCGAATTCGCATACAACAATAGCTATCAATTGAATATCAAGATGGCACCGTATAAAACCTTGTATGGGAGACCATGTTGATCATCCGTGTGTTGAACCAAATTGGGGGAGGCTACATTAGTGAGGCCGGACATAATCAAAGAGACTACCGAGAGTATGAGATTGATTTGTAAATGACTTTTGGAAGCACAAGAGAGAACAACTGAACAAGTCAATGTGATTCGCCAAAGGTTACTAACCGCTCAAAGTCGACAAAAGAACTATGCCGATCGTCATCGTCACCCATTATCGTTCGAAGTGGGAGATCACGTGTTTCTAATGTCGCCGCATCGAGGCTTGTCACGTTTCGGGAAGAAGGGAAAGCATTCACCACATTATATCGGTCCGTTCGACATTATCGAGAAAATCGGGGAGGTTGCGTACCATTTGGCTTTGCCATTGAGATTATCGAATGTGCACGATGTGTTTCACGTATCTATGTTGAGGAAGTACAAACCAGATCCGTCACATGTGTTAGAATGGTCTGAACTCAAATTGGAAGCTGACGCATCTTATGGGGAAGAGTCAATACGTATCCTAGACTAGCGCGACCAAGTGTTGAAGGGTAAGACGATACCGTTGGTTCGAGTCTTGTGGAGTTATCAGGGTAGCAAGGAGTCCACATGCGAAAGAGAAGACGAAGTTAGGGAGAAGTACCTGCACCTATTTCCGAAATAAGTCGATGTGAGTGTTTCATATCGAAGTTTCATGCTATTTGACTTGTTGCATAATGTTGAGGATCATGGTAGTTATATCCATTCATAATGCAAATGTTAGTTGGCATGACATAATAAATTTCGAGGACAAATTTTTTTTAAGGAGGATAGGGTGTAGAGATCCGTAAATTCATATAATTGATTTAAATGTTTTACAAGAAATAAGAGGAAATTGGTTTGGAATGTTGAGATTTGGGATTAATATGTTAAAGTGTTGTACTTGAGGGGTGAGTGTGTGATGTGTGCCTACATATAACATATGTGTGTGCATAGGGAATAACTTTCCCTTTCCCTCTCTCTCTCTCTCTCTCTCTCTCTCTCTCTCGGCCCTCTCTCTCACTATGGGCACACGCCCCAAAAATTGATTGCGATAAGCAGGTGCGCCCCTTTTTTTAAAGCACGGTGAAATGCTCAATTCAGAGTCGCCACTTGGGTTTGAAGGTCCGCTATCCAAGGAACCGAACTTAAAACTCTTGCTACGTTATTTGATTTGAAAAGGCTTATAGACTAGTTTGTCGTCACCTTGATATCTCAGGTTCGGAAGCCAAGTTACAAGAAGGGAAGGGTTTTACGGCCCCCCTCTCACCTAATCTGGAGATTGGTATCTACTCGGCCATTTGTAAAACGTTTGCGATTCTCTCTCATTAATCAATTTTTAGCCAGATTGTGTGGGGGAACAGTTTAAAGGGGATTAAAATTGTAACAGATTTACAGAATGTGATAGATGAAAAGCTCACTTTATTGAAACAGTACGTATATGATGAAAACAGACTGCTGTGGGAATTTAAACAGACTAGAAGGCCACTATTTTAGATAAATGTGCGTAGGAAGAAGCCAGCATGCACTGATCAAGTCATTGCATGCTGACCAGACCTGCGCGCGCCATAACCAAACTCGCGCGCGCCAGTTGGTTTAAACCCACAGCTCTTATTTTCAAACCTTCTAGGCTCTCGAATGACCAGTGCACACCCAGGACAAACTAAGAAGTTTATAGGCAGTTATTATACAGTTGTAGACAGTTTGAATGGGCTACAAAGCCAACAAATGAATAAAATACCCCATAAATAGTGTGAGGTCAAAAACAGGGCTCAAAACCAATTACCCATGCAAAGGCTAGCCACTGGTCAAGGCTAAACTTGCCTGCGCGGGTAGACCACTGCTGTGCGCAGGTTTGAGTCAACAAACCAGTGCTTGGTTCTACATGTTTCTGGGTTCTGGGACATATCTAAAAAGGCCCCAGAGGTATTCCATAGCAGCAGGTAAGCACATTAACTAAAAATTAGCAGTTTTAACTAAGGAAAGTAGTAAACTGGTTTTTAGCATGCTTGCAGTGATCCATATACAAAAGTGAATACAAAATAACAGGGTTTCAATCCCTACGCAAGATCTATGTGCGCTGGTTACCTGCAACACGGTTTTTGAAACCTTGCTAGCTTTAAGGCCAGGACTTGGTATTGATTACCAGCCTTAACCTTGTTAGCCCCCCTCAGGGATGAAAATAGAAAAACAACAAGTGTTTATAACTTTGGTTTTTGGGTTTGAAAAAGTGATTGAGCTTTGAATGAATGAGTATGGGTTGATTGCTGTGTAGAAAACTAGGTGTATAGCTTGTTAATATCTTTCTTTGGTGAAGAAGAAATGAACAAGAGGCTAGGATTGGAACTTTGTGCTTAGTGTTTTGAAACTTGGTAACCCTTTGACATGGGGTGCATGAGGGGTATTTATAGGAAATGAGGGAGAAGTAACCAGCCAAGTAAGGGATGGCTGGCCTGGAGGGAAAGCCTCCATTTCATTAAATGAGAGGAAAATGTGATGGGAGGTGTGTGAGAGGGGGTAAGCGGACATCCTCTGCCCTGAGATCGCCTCTCAAACGAATAAACAAGGTCAAAGGGTGCCTGTAACACCCCGAATTTTGGGTACGTTAAATAAAACATTTTATTATAAAAACGAAGCGAGTCTGGCTCGTTATTACATCATGAACCTTACAAAAGTGCTTTTATTCAAATAACGGAGGAAACTAGGGTTCCTATCTACTACTCCGCTCCTTCCTCCATCCTGGCTAGCTCCTCGGCTCCGAAGGCCTCCAAGGTGAAGATCTCGTCCTGTTCGTCTATGAGATCTAACACATTACATCGGCGTCGCCACCCATATAATATGTCAGGGTCACCGAAAGGTAACACCGTGAGCTACGAAAGCTCAATAGAGTAACCCTACCCACTAACCCATAACTTACAAACAAAAGATCATAGAATCATACTAACGACGATAACACATCCACATTCCGTATTCAATTATCGTTGGTGTCCATGATTCTCTTTGTTTCTCCTACGCGACTCGTCGTAGACCGTGTCAATCGTTTTCACTTACAAACCAATCTTTCAAAATCCTTTGCATTGGCTCCGTACCGCGGATAACCAAGCTACACATCCTTCCTTGTAAAATCATTTGACATTGGCTCCGTACCGCGGATAACTAAGCCACACACACCCAACCTCGGTTCCGCCGCGCCAGGTTCCCGAGTATCCTCTCAATGGTTCCGCCGCGCCGGGTTCCCATTGGCACACAAATGCATTGGCTCCTCTCCGTGGATAACCAAGCTATTCCTCACCATGGTTCCGCCAGTCCGGGATCCCATGGGAACGCACACACACAACCTCACAATGGTTCCGCTATCCGGATTTTCCCATTGGAACACACACACACACACAATGCCCTCGAAATGGTCATTATGTAGTTTCTAAGATATCTTCTTTTTCGGAAAAACATATTCCTCTTGTTAAACCACACCCTAGGTGCCATGTTTCTACTTTCTCGGTTCTCGTGTCTCGTTTACATGCAAAGACTTCCGCGGTAGGACTTTCCACATCAACAATCATATAACATTCAACAAGATCATCCAACTCTACATTATTTAGCATGCTCAAATCATAAATTGACGAGTTAAACATACTCCCCATCCTTTTCATTATTTCAAAGAAACACCTTTCGAACATTTTCATTGATAGCAATAGATAACCTTATCATAACTAAAATAAAAAAAATTATACTAGGGAGAACAAGTAGAGATTAATCTATCTTGATCCGAAACTAGTCGGGGCCGAATAAGCAAGTTGGAAAATTCTACGGGCGGTGAAACGTCCAAATCTGGACCGAACTTCGGATGGCAGTAACTCGGTCAATCTTTGGCCGAATATGCTTTTTCTTGGGTCCAAATCGAAGCTCAAGAAATTCTCTACAACTTTCGTGAAGGAAGTTGATCCTAGAAACCACTCTAAGTAGGAGAAAAATAGTGAAAAAGGAAGAGACAGTAAGCTGTCTGGAAATGAAAATCCGAGAATTTCACTGAACTTCTGATGATAATAACTTTGTCATCTCTTCACCTATTGGGGTGGTTCTTGAGTCTAACTTGAAGGTCTCGAAGTGTTCTACAACTTTCCCGAAGAAAGTTGGTTCTAAAAACTACTCTAAGCAAGAGAAAACTGGAAATTTCCAAAGGGACAGTAGGCTGCCCAGAAATGATTTCTAGAGAGAAGGAAGAGCAAATGAGAAGGTGTGTGTTCAAATGGCAAGAGAATGGCTCTATTTATAGGCCAAGGCATGCTTTCTCCCTCTCCCTCAAGGCCGGCCCCCCCCTCTCTCTCTACCTCAACTTTTGACACTTGTCATGCCATCATGGAAGATCAAAGGCTAATCTTAGGCTTGCATGGCTATATTGGTCCTTTGGATTTGATTCTTGGAGACTTGGTGTGCAAGAAGAGGTGTGAACAAGAACTCTAGGGTTTAAACAAATCATGGAAGGATAATAAAGGACTAGATTCTTGGCTAGGAAGAGTTCACACCGAGGATTTGGAAGAATAATGGAAGATCATGGAAGTACAACCAAATCCCTTCTTCTTTCTTCCTTCTCTCTCTCTCTCTCTCTCTCTCTCTCTCTCTCTCTCTCTTGGTCGAATTCTCTCTCTCTCTCTCTCCCTCCCTCTCTTGGCCTCTCTCTCTCTCTCTCACATAGGTACACACACACACACACACACACACATATATATATACACACACACTATTATGGCAAGAAGTAAAATAAAATAATAGTACTGGGTACTTTTGAACCAAAGAAACTTAAAGACTAAGTTTGAACAACTAATAAGCACATGTGAACCCAATTAGTCTAGTCTTTCAAGTACTAAAATAGTATAACATTGGTACCATTGTACACTAGGAAGAACAACTTCCTAATATAAAATAAGAAAAGGTACTTAGGAGAATCTTAGTACTAAGGTACTTCATCACATGGGCAATTAAGAAAGTGATTAGTTAATTCAAACGAAGTACTAAATGAAAGACTAACCTTTTTACCCATTGGATAATAAATTCCCTAACTTCTATTATCCATTGGATAATAGTTATTAGGCAACTTATATACTAAAATAATCCGAAAAGTACTTTAAAGTAATTAAAAGTCTATTTTTTTATAACTCTTAGTACCTTGACCAAGTATACATTTAATATAAACAATTGGGGTTCTATTATCCAATGGATAATAGTTTCCCTAGCATTTATTGTCCAATGGACAAAGAATAAAACCAAAAATAATTAAAAGAAAATGAATAAATCAATTCTTAGTCTAGGGTTAAAAAGGTTCACATGGTTCAAGAGGGGCAAAATGGTCCTTTTGAGGTTAGGGAAAAGTGACTAGATGGCTTTCTAGTTTAGTTTCTCCAACCGGATGGTTAAAAGCTAGTTAGGCTTGCTAAGCAGACTAAAGCGTCAAGAAATAAAATTTGGAGGGCAAAAACGTAATTATGACAAACTATAGGAATTAAAAGGAATTTTTAAATAAAAATTCAAATATTTAATGAAATTTTTATCGTCCAAAAATCAGGGTTGCTACAGTGCCCCAAAAGTCTTGTGATCATGGCCTGGAAAAGGTGATGGGACAATTTTTGACCGGCGCGTGCGGGTCCAAATGCCACCATGCCGGTCAATGGTCAAAGCTGATCGATGTCCAACACGTGGCATTTGGACCAGCGTGCACTGGTTTCAGACCAACGCGTGCAAGTAGGCTTTCTTTGGATAGGTTAGGTACAAAAGGGCGTCAAACACTCAAAGCTCAATCATGCTAACATTCTCGGGGTGTTCTCGATCTGTTTTATCATTGGGGAATCACACACGGTAAGTAAACTAATCTGAAAAACCAGATTGGGGTGTGTATAGTAGTCCCTCTTTGACGGAACTTGGAGCACCATTGTTTTGGTACAAATAACGTCAAAGATTTCTAAACACTCCTCAAGTCTATCCAGAATAGAGCATACTAGCAAAGTAGACAAGTAAACTTAAGGAACTTAATTGGCAGATTGCATGGGACGAGCAGACTATCGCTGGGGATGGAGGTAGACTTTGGACGAGTGAATCGCCGCTTGTTAATGTGTTGGACAGAAAAGGCTGTCATTGAGATTTGGATGAGACAGGTCATCGTTGCTGGGGATCAAACTATCCTCGGCACAAGCAATTTCCAATAATGATGGGTAGGTCATGTCAAGTAGGTTAAATTCCATCTATTGGGAATCAGAACCAATCTCCTTATCAAAGACCATCCGAGACAGAGCAATAAGGCTACTGGAAATGCTCTAATAGCTAGATTGATGTGGACTAGGACAGATGGACCATCGTTGTGGACAGATTGGATGGGTGAATTGTCGTTGAATTGGATAGGACAGGCTATCGTTGTGGATTGAATGGATGAGCGGACCATCATCAAGTTGGACGGGCGGATCATCATTAAGGATGACACGGACCATTATTGAGTTGGGACGGACAGATCATCATTGAGGACAACACAGACCATCGTTGAGTTGGGACAGGTCCATCATCGTTGAGGACGAAACGGACCGTCATTGAGGATGACATGGACCATCATTAGTTGGGACGGACAGATTGTCATTGAGGATGACACTTACCATCGTTGAGTTGGGACGGGTGGATCATCATTGAGGATGACATAGACCATCATTGAGCTGGACAGGCCGATCATCATTGAGGATGACATGGACCATCATTCAGCTGGACGGGCGGATCATCATTGAGGATGACACGGACCATCACTCAGCTGGACGAGCGGATCATCATTGAGGATGACACGGACCATCGTTGACTTGGGACGGGCGAATCATCATTGAGGATGATACGGACCATCATTGAGCTGGATGGGCATATCATCATTGAGGATGACACGGACAATCATTGCTGCTTTCGATACAGGATAGGCATGCTTTGGCACTCTACAAGTTTTTCCTGTTTTTAGCATTTGATATATACAATATGCAATGACATGTAAACCAAATTGTATGCAAAAATTGAAAATGCAAATGCAAGCTAAGGGCGGCTCCTAAGAGGACAACAACGCCTGAGGAATACCATTGAGCCTCATTACTTTACTATCTTTTGTTTCTGGGATTCGGGCTTGCATGCCCAGATAGAGAGACATTGAGCTGGCCGGCGTGCCCTAGTTGACATTAGATCCTGAGTAGGAATAGCATTGGGCTTGTGTGCTCTTTGATGCTTAGGCAGATGTGCCCCATAGATCTGCTTTTGCTTGGGCCGTTGAGCCTTGACATGCATGTTATTCCACGATTTTGATATTGATTAATGGTATACAAAAGTTGCATCTTTCGGTTTAATAATATGAAGAAAAAATTATTACAGGAAAGTATAAACCAACCACTAATATCCAACTTGTATTGACGAATGATCTGAGTCAACAAATAGACGCATGTACATGTATAGACTTGCCTAGCTCTAATGAAAAAGGAAGAAAAGCCCCAGGATGCAGGGGGATGAAAACAATTGGTGTTATGGATAACGCCCAACTGCAACGGCCTCACGTGCCTCTACACCGGAACCCTAATTCGTCGTCAAAACCCTAATCTGCAAAACAGACAAGGGGTGAGCGCACCTTTGCTTCTCGTAGCAAAGGCCCTCCGATGCCAAAGTTAGTATCACGTACTGGCTAATAAACCCTAATTTTCAGTAGGAGAATAATACGAATGCCAAAAATTGCGTACCTTTTATCTCTAGGTTTACCTCGTATTTATAGATTTACGAATGCTTGCTGCCCAAGTATCCCTGTCGCCCTAGGATTCCTATCTCGTATAGGAAACCAGTATCCCTTGGATTCTCGTTCCCTTATTGGTTTATTACAAGAATCCTATTTAGAACTCTTTTCCATAGTTGGCTGAACATCCCATTCTCATCGGGTATCTATCCAAGATCCTACATACTCGGGATCTCATCCCCTTACAGAATATTACCATTTTGGAACATTCTTGTTACCTCACGACTTAGGGCAACTTGTTCCCCTGTTCGGCTATCTTATTACTGATCAGTCCACATGGTCCAATGACCTCACATGCAACTGGTCCTTATCGTTATATTTGGACAAATGACTTTACATGTCTTTTGTCCTTATCAGCCGAACAAACTGCATGGATCAATGACCTCTCATGTCGCTGGTCCACATTGCCGTTTACCGCACTGCCCGGCGGTAAGTCCTGTGGTATTTACCACGTGCTCATACAGACCACGTGTTTGGCAACTAAATGTATCTGTTCGAGAATACCTCCCTACAATTGCTCCCGAGCTTTGCCTGTGACCACTGTTCAGGGGTTACAAGTAAAGCTTGGTTTTGGTCGCTGAGTCGAGTTCCTCGAATTCTATGTGGGTATAAAACCCTTTGATGTTCTTTGGCGGCTTGTTCATTATACCATTTCGGGGTACGTGGCACGTTTCGCGTGCCCCTCACTAATTTTGAACTGACGTTTTACAAAACGGCGTCAGAACGGCATCCGTTTTCCGTTACTTTAACTCATAACGGCGTGAGGCCCGTCGTTTCGTTTCCGTCTCTCGTCTTTCAAATCCCAAAGAAGGCGGCATTTTCTGGATTTTAATCTCAAAACGCATAGCCCACTTCTCTGTAGAAAGTCAGGCGACACTTACCCGCCATCGCAGCCGTCTACAAGTTCGACCGCATCTCAAGAAAACTTCACGGTAACCTCGTAAGATTCTTGCCCCTTACTCGTTTTTACACGTTCTGAGATCCCGCTCTCCGATTCGTTAATGCTTAGGATTTCATTCATTCCCCTTTCAGAGTTCAATCTATTCACAGTTCCCTTTAAATACCTTTATGGCGGATGAGGGTGAAAGCGGCCCTAGGCCCGGAAGATTTAGGAAACTCTGCGAAGCCCCTTCAGCCATGGCGGCTTTTAGGACAGGTTACAATATTCTTGAAAATGTAGGTCTCAAACTCATGGGATAGAATATGCATCCCAATTGTAGCCATTGTGGAGGGCGGAGTTCGGTTCCCCCTTCACCCATTACTCCGTCAAATCCTGAACTGGTACCGACTCACACCAATGCAAGTTTCCACACATGTTTTCAGGCTTATTTTGGGGGTTGTAGCTTTAAATAGGATTTTGGGGACCCAGATAGGCCTGTGGGATATTCAATGGTGGTACAGCATTGTACTTAACCCAGAATACAATACCTATTATTTCAAAGTTAGGAAAGCAGACAAGCGTCTCGTGCTCAACTTGCCAGACTCTGCTCGTGACCACGAGATGGATTTTCTTTATGTCACCGGAGCGTTCGAGCCTATTGGGGAAGACAGTCAAGTGGTGGGGTTTCACTGTCCCCATATATGGGGCTACCCACGTATGCTCCATTTTCACTTCATAAATACCTTTCATTGTATCTCCATAACTCCCTTATGTCTTTAATTCTTGTTTGTGCTTTGTTTGTGCAGCGAGCAACGCTAATAGCGTGCCAGACGTGAACCAAGCTACATCCGAACAGCTGATATCAACCGGATTTTGAAGTACACAGGAGAGCCTGGTACTCGTACTGCCGGCTATGGTCGCGACGCACACATCCTGCTGGGCTACGACCTTACTTATAGGGGGTTCATTGACAGGAGGCTAGCCAACCCGAGCACAAGCGGTGCCTCAACTTCGACCGCTCCTCAACCACAGAGTTCAAGACTACAGGCTGGAGTCACCCTTGCCGGGCAGCCAGGTGAAGTCACTATTCCTGAAGGCGTTCCTTTGACACGCGTGGTACTCAGGAGATCCAAACGAAGACAGGACATTTCTAAACAGACCGAACAGCCCGCTCCCCTTTGCGTCACCAGCCAATCTTCTTCCTCCGGTTATTCTCGATCTCCCCAGAGCCCAGGTACGATGACTCATCAGCCTGTCGACCTTAGCACCCTTCGTACTGTCTCCGAACGAGGACGTGGTGCTGCTAATAGGGCAGCATCGACTGGTGTTGCGCCCCCCCCCCCCGATCTCGTCGCAATAAGGGGGGATCTACGCGGTCATTGTCCTCTCCTCGGGAACAAGAGAGTTCCCTCGAGGTTGCTGATGCTCATCGGGACAAGCGTCCCCGGAGCGAAGAAGCCGGAGATACTGGTGCTCTAGCTACTTCAGTACCATTGGAAACTCTGTCGCCGAGACCCAAGTTACCCCTGAAGTCTGGGCCGCTCAACTCATGAGGGGGGACCGACCAGTGAACATTGGAGACAGTGCTAGCTCCTCTGAAACTGCACTAGCCCTTGCTCAGGGCCTATTGCTTCCTGTGGACGCACAGAAAGAATCCTCATCATCTGCGGATAGACTTGTGTCCACTGGTCTTGTCAGTGGAATCAAGGTAACCAAAAATTCTCCTTTCAACCTTACCTTGATTATAGTTGTTCATCTAAAAATTCTTTTAACTTATGTTTGGTATTGTGTACAGTTTATCCAAAAGATGATGGCATTAGGCCAAAAGTTTCAGGAAGCTGATGCAGAAAGAGTTAGGCACTTGAATGATAATACGAGGCTGCTCCGAACAATCTCGAGGCTGGAGAGAGAGAGAGAGACAAGGCTAAGGCAGAGGTTGTCGAGACAAAGAGCAAGCTTGAGACTGCCGAGGATAGCCTTGGCCAAGCTCTGGCAGATATTGACAGCACTAAAAAGGCTGCATATGAAGAAGGTTACAAAAAGGGGTTTGACACAACAACGGCCAGCTATGTGGACCAGATGCCAGCCATTCAAGACCAGATCTGGGTTGCCTGCTGGGAGACGTGCCTGACGAAGGTGGGCGTTGCTGAGGACTCTCCCCTCTAGGAAGACAACGACTTACCAAGTCGTCAAGCTGCAGCTGCTCGGGAGTCTGATAGGCCTCCTACTGACGACGTTGATCAACAGATAAATGATTTCGCTGATGCTGACGAAGAGATTCAAATGGAATCTCAGGATGCTGTGGTTGAACACACAACAGTTCAAGAGATGACCAACGAAGCCACTGCCGTGGAGGAGAGTGCTGCTGCTAATATTAGCACAGAGATTGCAGATGACATTCCCCCAGAGATCCAAAACTTGGATTGAAACGGCTGGTAAGTGAGATTAACTCCTCCGAACAATTTACAGGTCCTGTGTGACCGGAGATTTTGCAGCCCTGCGAGGCATTAGTACAACTTTTTGTTTTTTCCTTTTGATGACACCAGCATTTGGCTTCCTCCATAACATTTGATCTGTTTAGTATGGACTGTTTGGTAACAAACCCTTTCATGGTTGTTTGAAGTTGTTACTAAGTTCTTTGAACAATGTTATGGGTATTTCATACCTCTCTGTCCGATACAGATGCATGTATTCAAATGCACATCTAGGCTTTAATTGCCTTGCGACTTAGTATCTCGTACTTTGTTTTAAGCTTCTCGTGCTTAAAACAGATCTAAGTTTCCAGCAAGTAAGTACTTCATATTGTTGTCTAAGATACCTAAAAAACAGATCTAAGTTGTCTAGACATATCTCATTATGTTTGTCGCTCAAGTATTTCGTACTTGATTTCTGCATGTTCTCATATGCAAACCTAAGATTTGTTTGTACTCAGATTTTACTAAGTATGTTCGTACTTAGGTATTTGCAAGTTTCTCGTACTTTTAGGTATCTCATACCCAAATTTTTGATCTAAGTCCCTCGTACTTTGATCAAAAAACAGATGTAAGCCTCTCGTACTTTTAGTATCTCATACTTTTACCACAATCAGTTGCTCAAATGATTGTATCCGAACAGACTGCATGCTTTCGTATGCATCCCAAGTTTCTTCATACCAGGGGTACAATCATTCGAGAATTTAAGTTTCTCATACTTTATTTTTTTGTGTTTGTTCGTGCGCAGTTATCAGGCTATCTTCTTGTCGAGGATAGATGTATTCGTATATGGCATTCGTACCAATTCCGTGCTCCCCAATATGAATAAGGAAAATAAAATAAAATTTCGTATTTCATATTTAAGAAACGAACATTTCAAAAAGCTAGATATTCTTGAGAAGAAATGACTTTATTCATAGACTTGCACTCAAGGGGGCGTTATTCGTACCCCTTGCAACTAAAACAGAGTAAACCATAACTAGAACGAAATAGAATCAAACACTTAAAATAAGGGAATTATATTCGTAATTCCCACACAATCACGTAGTGCATCAAAACTCAATTCTTCTAAACAAAGAATTTTCTCAGATTATGGATATTCCAAGGCCTCGGAATTGGATTACCGTCCATATCTGCCAATCGATAGGCCCCCGTGCCCACAATCTCGGTTACCCTATACGGGCCTTCCCAATTAGCCCCCAACTTGCCCTCGTTCGCCACCTTGGTATTGCAGAGCACTTTCCGTAATACAAGGTCCCCAACACCAAATTCTCGAGGGTGTACATGCTTGTTATAGCTTTTCATCAGCTGTTCCTGGTAAGAAGCTAGATGTATCAGGGCCCTTTCTCTCTTTTCCTCGGCGAGATCAAGCTCGATTTCAAGGGCCCTGTCATTGCCCCCACTCTCGACCAAGGCAGTCCTATTAGTTGGCAAACCAATTTCCAAAGGAATTACAGCCTCCGTTCCATATGCCAACGAATACGGGGTCTCTCTCGTAGACTGCCTAGGCGTTATTCGGTGAGCCCACAACACCAGTGGTAATTCATCAGGCCACTTCCCTTTTGCCTTGTCCAGCCTTTTCTTGATCCCGTCAAGAATGGTTTTGTTGGATGCTTCTGCCTGCCCATTACTCTGAGGGTAAGCTGGGGTCAAATAATAATTTCGTATTCCATACTGGGCACAAAAAGCTTTGAATTTCTTCTGAAATTGGGACCCATTATCTGTAATCAAAGAATAGGGGACACCAAATCAAGTAATGATGCTCTTCCACACGAATCTCTCTATCATAGGTTCAGTGATTTTGGCCAATGGCTCAGCCTCAATCCATTTAGTAAAGTAATCCGTTGCAACTAGCAGGAATTTTCGATTCCCAGTTGCTTTGTGGAGGGGACCCACGATGTCCATTCCCCACTGGGCAAACAGCCAAAGACTTGTCAAAGGCACCAGATCCTCGGTTGGCGTTCGAATCATTGGCGAGAACTTCTGACACTTCTCACAAATTTTTACATACACCTTGGCATCTTCCTGCATGTGTGGCCACCAATAGCCTTGGGTAATTGCTCGGTGGGCGATGGATCTGCCTCCAGCATGACTCCCACATGTTCCCTCATGGATTTCGTAAAGAAATTTCTGCACCATTTCAGGGTGCACACACAGCAAATATGGTCCTGTAAAGGACATTCTGTATAATTTACCTTCTGGGGACAGCCAAAACCTAGCAGATTTGGTTTTGATCTTGTGAGCTTCCTTTTTGTCAGCAGGGAGGATTTCATCTCAGAAAAACTCCACAATTAGGTCCATCCAACTTGGTCCTTGGTTCACATCTAAGACCATTTCAACACTCGTTCCAATGCTCGGCTCTGTCAGGTATTCGACTGCTACCCTCCGTTTGAGTTCAGTTGGAATAGCTGCTGCTAACCACCCTAAAGAATCGGCATGAGCATTCTGTCCCAAGCTTATTTGTTGAATGTGAACCCTTTCGAAGGTATCAAGCAAATCTTTGGCCGCTTCCACATATGCTGCCATCTTCTCATTCCGGGCTTGATATTCCCCGGACAGTTGATAAACTACGAGTTGTGAATCACAATGCACCCTGACTCATTTTGCTCTTAGAATCTTTGCACTTCTCAATCCAGCTAAGAGCGCCTCGTACTCCGCCACATTATTTGATGCACTGAAACCAAGCCGAACAGACAGTTCGATCATCACTCCTTCTGGAGGAAATAAGACCACCCCAATTCCTGAACTAGTATTACAAGCTGATCCATCAACGAATAACTTCCACTCCATGGGATCCTGTTCGGTTGACAGTTGGTTCTTCATGGGCGTTGTCTTCATTGCCTGTTCCTTTCTTGTAGGAGGGAGGGGCGCTACCATAGGGGAAAACTCCGCCACAAAATCAGCCAACACTTGGCCTTTAATTGCTGTACGTGGCTGATAATCGATATCATATTGGCTTAACTCAACGGACCATGTTGAGATTCTTCCTGAGAAGTCTGCTTTTCGTAGCAGTGATCTTAGTGGGAACTCAATATAAACCACAACCTTGTGGCTTTGAAAGTAGTGTGGCAACTTCCTCGTGGCCGTTCTAAGTGCCAGGACAAGCTTTTCTAAGGGCAGATATCTCGTCTCTGCATCCAGCAGTGTCTTGCTAACATAATAAATTGGGATTTGCTCGATTCCCAAATCCCTTAAAAGGACTGCGCTAATAGCATGTTCAGAAACAGCTAAGTACAAAACTGACGACTCACCTGGCTGTGGAGTTGACAAAAGCGGAGGCTCAGCTAGGTACTTCTTCAGGTCCTGGAAGACCTATTCACACTCTGCTCCCCATTCGAATCCCTCTCTTTTTTTCAATAACTGAAAAAAGGATCTGCACTTGTCACTTGACCTGCTGATGAATCTGTTCAATGCTGCAGCCATTCCAGTCAACCGTTGGACTTCCTTCGTAGTTTTGGGACTTTGTAGCCTCTGCAGGGCTGCAATTTGATCGGGGTTGGCCTCAATCCCCCTCATGGTTACCAAGTGGCCTAGGAACTTCCCAGAGCCAACTCCAAAGGCACATTTCGAGGCGTTGAGCTTTAATTTGTATCTCCTCAGGATTTCGAAAGCCTCCTCTAAGTCCGCTATGTGTCCCTGTTTATCTTGACTTTTTACCACCATGTCGTCTATGTAAACCTCCATAGACTTTCCAAGTAGTTTCTTGAACATGATAGTTGCGAGTCTTTAGTACGTTGCCCCAGCGTTCCTTAGCCCAAACGGCATGACGCTATAGCAATACAACCCTTGTGGTGTAATAAAAGAAGTCTTCTCTTGATCAGGTCCAAACATAACAATCTGATGATATCCTCGATATGCGTCGAGGAAACTCATTCGCTCATATCCAGCAGTGGCGTCAACCAACTGGTCTATTCTTGGAAGAGGGAAACTGTCCGATGGACATGCCTTGTTTTGGCCTGTGAAATCTACACAGACACACCACTTCCCATTCTTCTTCTTTACCACTACAGTGTTAGATAACCACTCAGGGTAGTAGACCTCACGTATTGCTTTGGCCTCCAGCAAACGATCAACCTCTTCGATTATAGCATCCATGTGCTGTATGGCTGCCCTTCGCTTTTTCTGGATAATCGGCTTATGCTGGGGGTCAACATTTAGATGATGACAAATCACATTCGCATCAACTCCGGGCATCTCCTCCGGGACCCATGCAAATATATCGACATATTCCTTTAGGAATCCAATCAGTTCAATCCTTTCGTCTACTGGCAATGACTCTCCAATTAGAAAATATCTTTCAGGATCAGTCTCGTTGATCTGAATTTTCTCTAGGCTTTCGACCACCTTTTCTGCCGAACTTCTCCCAACATCCTCGATAGTTGGTTGATCTGGCACTTCCAGTGTATGAACGTGGTAGGCCTTTGGAGCTCTCTTGACAATGGAGATCAAACACTGTTGGGCCACTTTCTGATTGCCCCTAATTACTTTGATCCCATTGGATCCTGGAAATTTCACCATCTAGTGGTAAGTTGAGGAGATTGCCCTCATTTTGTGCAACCAGGTCCTTCCTATAATTGCGTTATAGGAAGAAGGAACATCTACGACCAGGAAATCTGTTCTCAAGACAACCGATCTGGCTTGAACAGGCAGTGTTACCTTTCCGAGGGGCCAGACTGCTGCTGCACCAAACCCAATCAGGGGTGTTGTGGATTGCTCCAAATCCGTTTAGGCCAGCCCCAGCTTCTTGAACGCATCGTAATACATCACCTCTGTACAACTCCCCGAATCCACCAGAATCCTCTCAATGTCATACTCCCCAACTCGTAGGGTTATGACCAAAGCATCATTGTGGGGTACTTGGACTTCTCCCAAATCATCATTTGTGAATGCTATGCTTTCATTGCATACACCACTCTCTCGCCCTCTCTTATTTCCCAATTGCATCACATGCTGATCGTGCTTAACCTGCCTTTGTAATAGCCCAACCTCATTTCTCGTATAAGGTGCGGCCAACCCATGTATCATATGGATTACTCCTTTAGGATTCTGCTTGTAATCCAGTTCCATGGCTTTCCCTTTCTCCTTCGGGTCCTCCTGGACAAATTCCTTGAGATAACCCCGAGAGACCAAATCGTCAAGGTGTCTCTTATACATCTCACAATCCTCAGTCATATGGCCCTAATCTTTATGGTAGCTGCAGTGTTGATTCGTAGCACGTTTTGCATCTTTATCTCCACCTAAACTTGGGGGCCACTTAAAGTATGGCTGATTCTTTATTCGATAAAGAATCCTATAGATTGGTTCCTTCCAAACCGTTGTGACAGAAAAGAAAGATTTGGGGTCAGGTGCTTGCTTATCCTTATACGGCTCTTTCTTAGCGTGCCCATACTCCTTCGTCTCTCTGTAAGTCTTGGGCTCTGGTTTATCCACCCTTTTCGCAGGTTCCTTTGTCTGCTCAGCGACGATCCTGCATCCTCGCGGAGTATGTCATCCTCCATTTTGGCGTGCTGTTCTATTCGTTCCATCAGTTTAGCCAACGTGGCCACTGGATGTTTATTTAGTGAGCGACGCAGTTTTCCTCGAACAGGCAAACCAGTTTTGAAGGTTGCTATGGCATATTCCTCACTGCAGTTTTCAATCTCGTTGAAAGTTTCCCAGTACTTCTTGGCGTAATCTCTCATCGGCTCGTTCTCCGTCTGTTTCATGGTGGACAGACTCTCAAACGTTTTTGGGGCCTTTCTGCTTGTCAAGAACCAAGCAGTGAATTCTTCCGCCAACTGCCTCCATCCTCGTATGGATCGTGGTGCCAATCTATGAAACCAGGACAAGGCCACCTTGCCAAGACTTGAAGAGAACATTTTGCATAAGATGGCTTCATCCCCCTCATGCATGAACATAGCCTGTTGGTAATGCTGTATGTGAGCCACGGGGTCCGTGTTTGTCTCATAAAGTATGAACGTACCGTGCTTCACTCTGCTCGGCAACTTAGCCTCTTGTAGCCTTCTTGAGAAGGGGGAAGCTGCTATGTTGCTTAGGGCCTTTCTCGCTGCTTCACGGGCAGTTACTGTCCCATCTTCAAACTCTTTTGTTTTGTGAGCCGTAGCTTTGGCCCAGTCAGCATCAGGTCTCTCATACCTGTCCCGATGATGCTTCCTTGTTTCCTCTTCTTCTGGGGTGGAACTTCGGTCCCTACTCCTCCTTTTCCGTGAAGAAGCCCTTTGTCTTTCCGATGTTTGGCTTCTACTTCTGTTTCTCCTTTTTCGTGGAGAAGCCTTGTATCGCCCTACAGTAGGACTTCTGCTCCTTCTTTCTCGTGAACGAGCCTGCCTATGGACTACCAGAGTCCGTCTATCTCTTTCAGAATTCCTCTTTGAGAGTCCAGAATCTTCTGGGTGCTCGCGTACCCGCTGCAATTCTTGTATCTTGTACTCTCGTTTTCTAATCAAACGAGCGTACTCCTCAATTTCCTTCCTCTTTCGGTCGAGGACATCTTCACTGTTATGTATACTTCTTGACTGTTCCACCAACGCCTGTCTTCGGTGAGACTTGGTCCTTCTCGTGGAGCCCGTGGGTGTCTTGCCCTGCCTTTCAGTGGGCTTTTTCAGAGCACCTGGTGGAGATTTATCTCCTCCACCACTTAGCTGGTCCTTTGGATTAAACGGCGTGACTGGATCTTCTTCCATCATGATTGTTTTTCAGAGAATCGGTTTGTTTCCCACAGACGGCGCCAATTGTAGGGGGATGAAAACAATTGGTGTTCTGGACAACACCCAACTGCAACGGCTTCACGTGCCTCTACACCGGAACCCTAATTCGTCGTCGAAACCCTAATCTACAAAACAGACAAGGGGTGAGCGCACCTTTGCTTCTCGTAGCAAAGGCCCTCCGATGCCAAAGTTTGTATCACGTACTGGCTAATAAACCTTAATTTTCAGTAGGAGAATAATACGAATGCCAAAAATTGCGTACCTTTTATCTCTAGGTTTACCTCGTATTTATAGATTTACGGATGCTTGCTGCCCAAGTATCCCTGTCGCCCTAGGATTCCTATCTCGTATAGGAAACCAGTATTCCTTGGATTCTCGTTCCCTTATCGGTTTATTACAAGAATCCTATTTAGAACTCTTTTCCATAGCTGGTCGAACATCCCATTCTCGTCGGGTATCTATCCAAGATCCTACATACTCGGGATCTCATCCCCTTACAGAATATTACCATTCTGGAACATTCTTGTTACCTCACGACTTAGGGCAACTTGTTCCCCTGTTCGGCTATCTTATTACCGATCAGTCCACATGGTCCAATGACCTCACATGCAACTGGTCCTTATCGTTATATTTGGACAAATGACTTTACATGTCTTTTGTCCTTATCAGCCGAACAAACTGCATGGATCAATGACCTTTCATGTCGCTGGTCCACATCGCCGTTTACCGCACTGCCCGGCGGTAAGTCCTGTGGTATTTACCACGTGCTCATACAGACCACGTGTTCGGCAACTAAATGTACCTGTTCGGGAATACCTCCCTACACAGGACACGACACGAGCTCTTAGACACATGAAAAATAAAGACCACGTGCGGTGCAGTAAAATTTACTATACCGTGTGGTTTAGTGAGTATCCCGTGTGGTATTTTAGGTCCAGTTCTTGGTTTTGGTTGGCTTTTGGGCTTTTCTGGCGTTTTGGGCTATGGGAGTCCACATTCAAGCTCTCGAAGGTTTCTTTTCCTTTATTTCATCATCGGAGAATTTAAAGAATCTTAGAGGCCCAGATTGGAGTATCTACAATACTAAACTCTCTTGTTCTTACTCTGCATTTACGTTGCATTGGGTTGTGATGTCAAATGGTAAGCTTTCGGAACTTGCAGTATTGGAACAGTTTATTGATGAAATGCGCATGGGAAAATCCTTAGTGGATATTGAGATAGATATTTTAGTAATTTGATTATCGGAAGTTATTAATAATTATGTTTAAAATCGCGAGGGCATAACAAGACCTCCGTTGAGTTTTTGCTTTAAACGAACTGGCTTGGAAGAGAGTTCTAGGCAGTTAATTTCCTTTGTAACTGATGGAGCTTGAATAGAGAGCTCCTGTAAGGGGGGAGCAGCTTAGGTTCTGGAATCTGGTAGGATGGGAGGGCAACATTAGTGTATTCAACTAAAGGCGTCATTTGTTACTCTTGTGGAGATCAAGGCCGGTCTGATGGTGCTACTGTGGGCAATTAAGCAGAAGATGGCTGTATTTGTATCAAAACTGATTGCGTAGCGTTCGTGCAAGGTCTGGTGGATCTGAGTAGTGCTCCTGCAGATGTCCGGACTGCTCTCTCTGACTTTTGTCCCTTGTGTTCTAATTTTAATGTTGTAAAAGTTGTTAAGGTGTCAAGACTAGATATTAAGGCTGTCCACGATAAAACTAGGGCAGTCCTAACTCAGATGTAATGTAATGTTGTTGTTATATATATGCAGTTTATGTTTGGTTAAAAAAAAAAAAATCGGTGACTCTTCACTCTTCTGTTTTCTAATTCTTCTCCCTTCTCTAATTGATTTTCTTCTCTTCAAAATATATAGGAGGGTTTTGTTTTTATTTGCCCACAATAGGGTGAGTCACAATACCAGGTGTCCCCAAAACACACACACAAATGCCTGTTTAAAGTCCCTACGTGATTTGGTTTTATTTTCGTACAAGGAATGGTGTGACATATATGCCTGTATAAAGTCCCTGCGCGATTTGGTTTTTTTTTCAGACAAGGAATGGTGTTCGAAATCAAAGTGGATTCACTAAACAATCTCATAAGAATACGAGGGACGTGTCAATAGACTCAAAATAATATTAGCAACATTTTGGAATATTGGTAATGTTAGAAAACACCAATTTCAAAGTTCGGTCATGGGCGCTACACACATTACTCTATTTTATCTCGAGATTTGTCTTTCTTACTTCATTATCAGAATTTGATTATGAAGAATCCTAAAGACTCAAAACGTCGAGGGGAACGCAATGACGCTATCCTCTTCATGGTTTGGCGAACATATATTAAATGGGCAAGGATGCCCCCACGTGGCCTACGCGGGTCCTGACTTGAATAATTTAATTGACACCGTTCCTAAGTTCACTATTTATCCATAATAAATTGTATATGTTATCAAGCATAAGAGTGAGATTAAATGCATATTTCAGTTTCTCACACTACAAGAAAATGTGGTTTTAACGGCATTTTATTACTGGAATGTCATAAAATGCCGGTAAAGCTAGCTATTTCCGGCATTAATACTCATGCCAGTTAAAATTATCTTAAAAACGACATTAGGCCTAAAATGCCGGTAAAAGGTACTTAAAACCGGCTTTACTTAAAAAATGCCGTTTTTAGTCCAATTATGGACATCAATTATTCTAGAAACACCCGCGAATTTTCATTCTTCCTAAAACGGTGTCGTTTGCTGTGCACCCAGAATCTTCCCTTTTTTCCCCGCCAATTTTTCCCTAATCTTTTGAAATACCCTCCTAATTTTTCCTTCGTTCAGTACTCTATAGCTCCCAAAGAAAAACCCTCAAATGAAAAGCTCGAAGTGCTGATTTCTTCTTGATCGTCATCGATCTCTCATCAGCATCTTCACTAGTCGTCGATCTCTCATTGTGGTCACAGGTACACACCATTTCTTCCCCTCTCTCTGTTTAGATCAGGTTTTGGATTTCAATCTCTCTGAACCTTAAATCCGCTCTCTCTCTGATCCAAAAATTGAATCCCCATTCTGCTATCACTCTCTCCCAAGACGACCTCCGCCCCTGAAGTTTTCTATTGCCGCCATTGCTTGAGTTGTTCGACAGCCTGAAGTACAGAGTTTCCAATGGGAAACTCCGAAGTACTGATTACTCACTGTGGTTTATACAAGTCGTCGAAATTGGTGTTTGTAGTAGACTGCAAAGGTAGAAGATCTAAAACAAAAACCCCGATTGGGTATTCGAATTAGAGGATAATCTGGTAAGTTTTGTGTGGTAAATTAGGGCTGCTTTTTTCTTTGTTTTCTTATATATAGATTATAAGGCTTAAAATGCAAAAAGGTTACTGCTTTGAGTTTTTCTAGATCTTTCATTGCTTTGTGTAAATTTAACTGAACGATGAGAGTAGAAATGGGGGATATTCGAAATTGT
The DNA here is from genome assembly GCA_014282245.1 of Rhododendron simsii. Classification (NCBI taxonomy): domain Eukaryota; kingdom Viridiplantae; phylum Streptophyta; class Magnoliopsida; order Ericales; family Ericaceae; genus Rhododendron; species Rhododendron simsii. The sequence continues at coordinate 19,839,784 of CM024957.1, read as the reverse complement.
ATAACGTGGTTGTAAATCTGTTCTCGTGGAGAGAGAGAATGTTGGAATCTATGGTTCTAAACTTAAACTAGAGGATGTATGTTCTTAAATCTCTGACACTAAGCTTAGGATGTTAAAAATTAGTAGACTAAATGATGGAGATCCTTTCATTTTTTTGCCGGATGAAATCTTCACTAGTTATACCTCGTTTCAGAATCATCCCAGAATGAATGTGTTGGCAAGCTTCAATATGACACAATGCATGTGAAATCATTTGATTGGTTTGATGTTCCTGGACCTTCTAATAAATTGCAAGGTTTGCAATATTTCAATATCCTATTATTGGTATGCTAACTCTATCTATGGTTCCTCAAAAGGACCAATGGATATAATGTGTACATGGTGTAGGTAGAAGTTGTTCGATCACGTCTTTTTGCAAAGAGTGAAACTTAAAATGAAGTCTTTTTATGAAGTGAAAGTTTGAACAAGCAAGAGTAAGTCCGATTTGGTTCGTTTCTGTTTTAATATCGCCGTACTAATAAAAAACATGTGCAACGGGATGTCTCGTGTCTTTGTCTTTGTCTTATAGAGGTTTACAAATTATATTGCTTATTTAAGATATTGCAAAGGATTACATATTTTAATTGACATATTTCATGTATTTGTTTTACATCTATGCTAATGGATACTCCACTCCAAGGTTGAGCCATGATGATCGAGGTTGATCTATTAATCTGCTTCGAAGTCAAGTCATGTAGAAAATGTGGTGCAGTTCATGGCAAACATTTGACTATGTGAGGTACTTCACCATATGCTAACTCTCTTGTATAACATGAGCCTCCGTGACTAACATATCTAAGTTATCTCCCTCTTATTGTTGCAAATTGATTCATGTCCCTTTTAACTTCTTTACCAGCTTATAATCCCTCATCCTAAGGCCGTGTTAAATCTCCCAGAATGGCAAAACAAGATTCAAGTAGTCAACCTCAATTGATTTGATCACAAGGTTTAGTTTGGTTGATTTGGTTAAGTTCACTGTGGCAATTAGTGAGTTTTTAGGCTACATGAGAATTAGGGTGGTTGCTACTAACTAGCTACCTAATTCACGTAATTATCATGTATTTCTCTTTTGACGCCCAGTGAGACACATTGGTTGATATGGAAGCTCTTGATGAGAGAACATGGTGATTGATACTTAGTAGGTGCAGAAATAAGCTAAATTTTTTTATAGGTAATTTTGGATTCCATGGACAGGTTATTTGTTTCGGGGAGATAAGACCAGTAAGTTTATCCCCCTGAGTCATGCATGGACGACTTGTGTCTAATTTATATAAAGAACCAACTTCACCACTATTATTGGTAGGTGACACACTATCTTGGTTGTTCTCCATGGCAGGTGTATAGACAATAAGCAGCCAAATTACCTGTTGGATACTCTGATTTCTCTTTTATGGGAATACCTTGAGCATGGTTTACGTTTTGTCTATGTTGTGCTCTTTATCTTTCCTATATTTGATGGAATTATTTGCAATTCACTTGTTGATAGGGGGATTTGGTTCATATTTGATTGCAATGGATGATAGAACTTACAAACTGATTGGTGTGGAATATCCTGGTAATCGAGCGGAGGATGTAAATTAAAGAACCCTGGCCTGTGGTGGATGATTGGGTTTTTGTTTGTTGTCAGTTTTCTGGGGCTATTTAGTCTCGTTCTACTTCGCAAGGTCTTTACATTCTTGCATTAGATATAAAATATCAGAACATTAACCCTACGTGTTTTCATAGACAACTAATACAAGTATGGTACATTTTCTGGGGTATTCTTTCCCTTTGCAAATTGGTTCAGAACCCAAGATACAATATGCCTCTTGTTTCTCATTTCTATGTATGTTGTTTGTATTTGTCCTTACATTAAAAGTGTACCTTTTTTCCTTGGTGATCTCTACCAAATCCGTTAACTGATTGGAAATTTTGTTTCACTTTTTTAATGTCCTACCATAATGCATATGCATGTACAATTCTGCACGGGTTATTGTTCGGAATCTAGAGTTCAGCCATGAATACTTGGCACCATTTTAGACCATTCTTGTTAGTTTGGAAACTGTATTTACTTTTATGATGAGTAGCAACTAGCTTCTAACCTCTTATGCATACCTTATCATCAGACTCTAGACATATTTTCCTATTTTGGTTTGGCATATGGGCATCGACCTTCAAATAGTGATTTGTCTTTGCTGTGCTAGTTGGGAGTGAGATCAAGGTCACCATTGTGAAGAGCTCCATTCAATCAAAATGCATTTCTTGGGTAAGCTTAACATTTTTTCTATGTTATATTTTTACTGACGTGTTGTTTTGTCATAGACCATTCCTAGCTTTCGTTTTTGATTTATGTTGTTCTGTGAGACCAACTTATGTATGGGTAATTCGCTTATAAGGATGATGGTTTAACCTTGGAAAGAGGCAAACAATCAATGAATAGATTGGATTCTTGTCTTACCGATAAACCAAATATACAAGAAGTCGAGAACTGAGGTTTTACGTTTTTAGTTTAATCCAATGATATCGTTTTGGCTTGCTCTATGTCTAGGTATGTATTTGTCTTGCATAACTATCTGTTTTAGTTGAGACCCTAATATTGAATTCTTGGATTGAGTCAGTCAATTCTCCTCTTCCCTTTAGAGTTGTAAATCTTATTGGACCAATGGGGCAAATTGGAGATAAAAAATAAAGAGATGCTAAATGAAAAACAAATATAGGGTGAAAATCTAAACCTGGAGTTTGAATGTCAATTCCCTTGAACTTTTTGGCGTACAATAGTTTATAACCCTTTCATGTGGTTGGGACTATGCCACCATCCAAGCAACCTTATTTTCCTCAAGCCGCTGGTCACATATAGCAAATGTTTTTGCACCTATATTCTATTGTTCTGCCAAATACTCTTCCTTTTTTTTCTGGTTGACTTTGTGGTTAACATTCCAGAACCTGTAGAGTTGGATGGGTTAAAAGATGTGCACATAAGGGATGGTGTAGTTGTCATGCAATATCTTGTCTGGCTGGATAAGCAGGTAATTGTTGGGTTGATGACTTTTTATTCATTAACATGTTTTAGTTGTTCTTTTGGGTTAGTATTGTAAGTTCTTGTAGTCTAGTTTCTTTTTCAGTTTCTAACATATTTTTTTTCTTAAGAGTAGTTTAGAGCACATCCTTCTGTAGTCTATTGAAGTTGATCTTTCTTTAGCAATTTTGTAATATAAACTCCACTCATTCGTAATATGATAGATTCTTGTTGTAACGCCCCAAATTTTGGGTACGTTAAATAAAATATTTTATTATAAAAACGAAGCAGTCCAGCTCGTTATTACATTATAAACCTTACAAAAGTACTCTTATTTACAAAACAGAGGAATCTATGGTTCCTAACTACCGTTCTTCTTGCTTCTCCAGCTCCTCGGCTTCGAACGCCTCCAAGGTGAATAGTTCGTCCTGTTCGTCTATCAAATCTGACATATTATACCGGCGTCGCCACCCATATAATATGCCAGGGTCACCACAAGGCAACACCATGAGCTACGAAGGCTCAGTAGTATAATCCTAATACTAGCATCGATTTCCACATGATAAGTACATAAGCAGAGCACAAAGCAATATCATATCTACATTCATTTCATAATTATCGTTGGTGTCCAAAATCCTCGAAGTTCTTCCTACGTAACCCATCGTAGACCGTGTTGTTTTTACTACCCTTCTTTTCCAAAGTCTCCTTTTTAACTCACCCAATCTCGGTTCCGCCGCGCCGGGTTCCCAAGCATCCTCACAACGGTTCCGCCGCGCCGGGTTCCCGTTGGCACACAACACTAGCATTGGCTCCTCTCCACGGATAACCAAGCCATATTACCAACAAGGCTACCACGTCCGGCCTTATTGGCAATCTTCACAAAGGGCTACCAAGTCCGGCCACCTTGTGGTTTTTACAACCCACGCAATGGGCTACCAAGTCCGGCCACATCACGGTTTCAAAACACATTTCTCTTGTTAAACACACCCTAGGTGCCATGTTTCTAACTTCCTCCGTTTTCGTGTCACGTTCTCATGTAAGACTCCGCGTGTGGGACTTTACATACAAACATGCATTCAATCAAGCCTTGAAATTAACACAACAAGACCTTCCAACTCTAGGTACATAGCATGCTTGAACATCTTGTAAGTAAAACATGCATAACTACCTTAATCCGAAACTAGTCGGGGCCGAATAAGCTAGGTGGAATTTCTCTCGAATCTGGACCGAACTTCGGACGGCAGTAACTTGGTCAATCTTTGGCCAAATACAATCGTTGTTGGGTCCAAATCGAAGATCAAGAAACCCTCTACAACTTCCGTGAAGAAAGTTAATCCTAGAAACTACTCTAAGTAGGAGAAAAATGGTGAGGAAGGAGGTGACAGTAAGCTGTCCAGAAATTGGGAATCCGAGATTTTACTGAACTTCGGATGCCAATATCTTGGTCATTTCTTGACCGATTGGGGTGATTCTTGAGCCTAACTTGAAGCTCTCGAAGTGTTCTACAACTTTCCAGAAGGAAGTTGGTTCTAAAAACTACTCTAAGAAGGAGAAAACTGGGGATTTTTGAAGGGACAGTAGGCTGCCCAGAAATTCAGAAATGGTTTTTCTAGAGAGAAGGAGGAGCAAATGCTTTGAGGTGTGAGTTCAAGGCTTGGAATGGCTTGCTATTTATAGGCAAACTTTGGCCCTCTCCTCTCTCTCAAGGCCGGCCCCCCTCTCTCTCTTTCTCCCTCAAATTTTGACACATGTAAAGCCAACTTTTGAAAGATCAAAGGAGAATCCTAGGCTTGCATGGCTATGTGTACCAAGGAGGTGTGAACAAGATTAAACAATTGGTAGATGTACAAGAGAGGACAATGGAGTGTTAATTACTTAGCTAGGAAGGAAGGTTCCCCATGGATATGAAGTACAAAGAAGATCAAGCATGGTACAATCCCATTTCCTTCTTCTTTCCTTCCTCTTCTTTTTTCTCTCTCTCTCTCTTTTTCCCCTCAATGGCCGGCCCCCCCCCCCTCATCTCTCTCCCTCTCCTCCTTTGCTTTCTCATGGTACAAATATAAGTACATATATGGCAAGCAAACAAATAAACTAATGGGTATTTTGTACCAAGGATCAAAAGTAGGCCTTAAAGGCTAGGATTCTCTTTTAAATCCTAAATTGAGCACATGGTACTTAGCCAATTAAACAAACAACCAAGTACTAAGATAATATATACATAAGTACTTATGTATCTAGGAAGAATCAATACCCCAATAGAAAATAGTTTAAGGGTACCTTAGGAATCTTAGTACCATGTACCTTTATAATAAAAATATGTAATACTTTCACATGTGGGTTAAAGAAAGCATTAAACTAATTAAACCCCATGGTACTTTGAAAGATTCATCCTTTTATCCAATGGACAATAATTCCCCTAACAATCTTTGTCCAATGGACAAAGAATATAACCATTTTGATTAAAAGAAAAAGAATATTAAAATTCTAAGTCTAGGGTTCAAAAGGGTCAAAAGTTCCAATGAGGGGTAAAATGGTCAAATTGAGGTAACTAGATAGCTTCCTAGTTTAGTTCCTTCAACCGGATGGTTAGAAGCTAACTAGGCTTGCTACACAGGACTAAAGCGCAAGAAATGAAACTTGGAGGGCTAAAGCGCAATAAATCAAATTTGAAGGGCAGAAACGTAATTATGACAAACCACAAGGAAATTAAGGCAATTAAAATAAAATTCAAATATTTAACGAAATTTTTAACGACCAAAAATTAGGGTCGTTACACTTGTTGTAAGTTACACAAGGCTCCATGTATTTAGTTATCTTTCTTTGTATATCAAGAGATGATGAGTTTCCTAACTTTTTTTGTTCAGGAACAAGTTATGATGTGTAACTATAATCGGCATTGCTCCCCCTTGGTTTGATAGGCAAAAGGAAAGCAATAGGTGCAACATTTGACCTTCGTATTTACTCTTTGTAAGGCTCTCAGTACTAGTTAAGTTGCTAAATTTGTGAGTACTATTTACTCTTTGTAACAATCAAGCTAGTAGAGGATGAAGATTCAGATGCGCGGCATTTGACATACATATTAAGGAATCGTGTTGGATGTGATTTATGGTTTTTATGAAAAAAGAGCATACCTACATTGATGTTCATATGTTCAATTCTCTCTTTGTTGATGATAAGTTCACTTCAAGTTTTATTAAACCTGGTTTCAATCTCTTTTTTTGTGCAGTATAATCATTTTGATGAACTTCTCGGTAACTCCCGATGGCGGTGAGACATTCCTTAGGACAAGTTCTTAGTGAGATGTTTACGTCAAATGTATTCAAGCTTCTTTGTGATCTCAATTTTATTGTTTCAAACTTCTTCGTGATCTCAATTTTAGTGTGAGGATTTGAAATCTGTAATTTTGTCTAGCATGTTGAATTGATGCAATGGCTGCATATGCTTTCCTTGTATTGAAATCTTAGTGTATAATATAATGTTCTTATTAATTTGGTGCGCAACAGTGGAAGATGTCTGAATGGGTAATTTAGCTCGAATTTTTTTTTATTGAACTTCAAATTATTATGGGCAATTACAATTTCATAAGCAGTAGATATTGTGTGGTGTAAAAAATGGTACCATACTAGGATAATTTGTTTAAAAAAGAAAAAAATTTTAGCGGTGGTTTACAAATGCCGGTAAAAGCAATAAAAAGTACTTACCAATATATAAAAATGGCATTTGGAAAATGCCGGTAAAAGTTCTAAGAATTACGGCACTTATAAAATGCCGGTAATACTACTTTTTCCGGCATTTGTACCAATTGTCGGTAATAAATGTATATTCGGCCATTCTTTTACCGGCGGTTTATAAATGCCGGAAAAACTAACAACAAATGCTAGGTCTATTTCCGGCATTTGTACAAATGCTGTTTTTGTATTACCAACACTTGTTTGAGCGGAATTTTTTATTTTCATCAACAAATGCCGGGAATACTATTACCGGCATTTGTGAAATGCTGGAAAAAGTGTAATTTGGCGTAGCGTCAGGGTTGGATTATTACAACCTGTTAGAAAATGAGCTCAATAATATATATTCAACTTTGTTATACTGGTTTCCCTCGCATGCAAATTGCCAAATTCGTCTCATGCGTGGAGATGCAAACAATTTGAAGAAACATAATACAAATTGAGAATAAATTCAAATAGACTTGAACCCGAAACTCAACTGAAATCAAAACTTGAACAAGATATGTTAAGTCACCAAATATTTTGAAAGCTTAAGCTGCCAGGAAAGTGTATGAAGCTATCCAATTTGGTAAAAATGAATTTGTTAGAAGATTTGTTTTCTATAGACAAATGGAGACTTGAATCGTGTGAGACCAATTGGTAGTGTTCGTGTAACGCCCTGAATTTCGGAACATTAATAAAAATATTGAAAAGACAATTTTTCCAATTAGAATTTATAGATTTAATACATCACTGTTTCAAAAGCAGATGTCATCATATTACAACCATATCGAATTAATTTTAAGTAGCCGAATTTGACCAAATATTACAATTCCCCAAATAAACTTTGAAGCTTCCAAAAATAAAGTTGACTTAAATTAAATCAGAGCAACTACGCATACGGAATCCAAGGTTCTTCGGCTCCCTCCTCAGTAGCGTTGACTCCAGTCGGATTGTACGACATTTCTATTCTGTCTTCGGTACCTGGGGTTCGAGTTACCAGAGCAACATAGTACCGTGAGCGATGACGCTCAATAGCCAAAACCTACCCAAACCCATAAACTTACAAACAAGGGCATGTAAAATACAGTTAAAGTAAAAACAATTAAGGTAGTAAGCGGTCAATTTCAATTACTAACCTTTAACTTAGTGAAATCTAGAATCTCAACCTTTGGGAAACATCCTCCCATGCTAACCACTAGGACTATGGCCATTCGTGATATCGCTCCCCCTTGCTTGCCCTAACCGGGAGCCCCGATGAAACGGCCTAAGTTATTTACTTAGTCGGAGTCATCAGCCGCCTCGCAAGGATGAATTCCCCAGGGAACTAATCGTAGCCACTGGGCCCACAAGGAACTAGCCGTAACCTTGGGAGTATATAGACCATAACCTGGTACTATAATACATATCACCCTTTTATCTCCTATTCAAAAAGAGCGATCACGCAATGCCATATCCTAAGGTTTCGAATCGACAATCAACTACCATACCATGGCTTCATTTCTCTTCTCCCAAACTGGACTCTGTGGATAACCTCCAACAGATCCGGATTCAATGGATAACCTCCAAGAATCCCATTAAAACCTCATTCCTCTGGCTAACCGCCAATCACATCATCTTTTATCTTTTTCAATTTCCTTTAACTTAAAGTCGTCTATGTGATCCTCTCTACACGTACACCAATTCCCAGTGAACCTAATGTCAATTCTAAGTTCTCGTGCAATAGGATGGATGACATTCAATCATAATAAATCACAAAACGGAAATCATGTCGTTACCAAATAAACACATGAAGCATGTAACAATAAGAGGCATAATGATCATGGTACAACTCGTTAAATATCTTAACTAGGCAAACATCTTATTAGGAAAACTGTAATAGCAATAGTCACCAAATTCTAAGAAATTTGTTAATCATGTTAAAAAGATCAAGTTACGAACATACATACCACATAGAACGGCACAAAAAAAATATCTAGTTACAAGTATTTTTAGTACTCTATACAGATTACTCATCAAATTCATTTGGTACGTTAACATGCAACAAACATGGATTTACTAGTTTATCCAACTTCAAGTTTTCCGATTAACCCAATATAAACTTCCCATATAAATTATACCACCTGTAGATCAATATCCAAGTTTACGTTTTAACCAGCAGCTACCACATAATCACCATATTCAATCATAATGCTAGTCAAACTTAAGCTACTAATATTTCCCATATCATGTTTAGCACAGTCAACTTTTTTTTTTGCAAGTTTGAGTAGCTTAATCAAATATCACTTATTCACTTGTCTAATCTACAACAAAATGAACACATTAATAACATTATATACTTAGAGAGGTAAGTTTCAACTACCTTTTCTCCAGCGATTTCAGAGAGATTTTGGCAGTGGTTCGGAGCGGTGGCGGAGTTCGGTCGGATGGTGACCCAGCTGTGACGAGGGGTGGTGGTGTTCTCGGGGTCCGTTGATGGTGGCTTCGGTTGGGGGTTTCTCCGGTTGGTGGGGACGGCTGATGAGCACCCAATATTGTAGATATTTGGTGCGACTAGTCCCGTATTATGTTGTTTTATCTTATGTTTATTTAGCTTTTATAGTGATATCGCACGGAAGGTGTGTTTTTGGTTATTTCAGGTAATTCGTATAAATAAGGCGCGTTTGAACGCCAAGGAATGCTCCGGGCGCAACCAAGTACTCAAGGCCACATGCCACCCCGTTGTGGTGCTCGAAAGATGGTTTGGAGGTTGCTTGGATCGCCCAAGGGTCAAGGGAATTGAAGGAGAAGTGAGGATTTTACCAAAGCTACTCATCTTCCGACGTGCTGAGGGTAGAATTGTCATAACTTTTGGTGTACAAAGTACTTTTGATCCAAACCACTTGGGTTAGAAAGTAGACTCAACGAGCTTTCCAACGGTCCAAAGAACGCCTAAATCTGAGTTCGGGAGTGTCCGGAGCGAGCCCGCGAAGTTGCCTAAAAAAAGCTGTCAAGCTTGTACCGGTACTGGGAATTCCCAGTACCGGTTCATGCTGTCCAGAGTTCACATTTTTTCAGAGTTTTTGAAGACATGAACCGGTACTGGGAATTGGCTGTACCGGTTCATACTGCAGAACTGAGCCACGTTTTTGCTACTTTCTCTACCTTCCATTTATGAAAAGTTTCCACTTGTGGAATGTTTTTGGAATATTTTGGGGACTTTTTGGTCCTTTGTAACTTAACTTTAGTTGCCTATAAATAGGCTTATATGCCATATATGGAAAAGATGGCCATTTCTAGTCTTTTTTAGGCCTTAGTCTTCTTCTCTCTAGGATTTCCACCATTGTTAGTCTTTTAAGCTTTCTTAGCTAATTTCTTCAAGAACTCAAGTAAGTATTTATCTTATGTTAATTTCTCGTTTATTAATGTTGTAGCTACTCTTTAGATCTTTGCATAAATCAAGTTTATTTACGTTTTTATCGGTTAAATCTTTCGTTCCATTTTCTTACCATGTCTAGTCTTTTAGCTATGGTTGAGTAGTCTTTTGGCTAAGTCTTGGGCTAATCTTTCCCAATGACTTAAGTTGTTATTTGGTTCTCGAACCTTCGGGCTTAAAATCATGGTTTTCAGAAATGAATTAATCTAGCCATTTTGGTCTAAGCGAGGGGTGTTAACTCCTTAGTATGTTGTTTAGTCAAGCGGTCTTGGCAAGCGGCATATTGAGGGCTCATGGTCTCCTACGTGTTAGACACATTAGCAAAAATAGGTTGGTTTAATTCCGATTAATCACATCTTTTGATAAACGTAGTCGTTAAAGCTAAATCTTCCGGGCGTGAGCACGCGGTCGTGACTCTCACTTGAGTTATATTGAGAACCGGTAGCGGCCTTTGTCAAGGGATGGATGATCCCTAGACTTGCCTCTTTTAAGTTAATTAAGCTCATTTCTAGTCTTTTCCTTAGTTTTCACTTTTAAATGCAAAATCAAGTTGGCCGTCTTGAACGCCGGATTCCACCATATAAAACCTACAATCCAAACTAGCTATATTTCGATTCTCTGTGGGTACGATCCCGGACTTCCGGATATTATGCTATCGACGACCTAGCCCTACGCTTGGGGTTTTTCTCAACCTTATTCGAAGGCGAGGTTCGGAGGCTAAGCATTTTTGGCGCCGTTGCCGGGGAATTCTTAATATAGCTTATTTGGAGGTTCGACAAACCACTGTAAGTACTCCGTTTATTTTTTTTCTTTGTGTAATTTGAACTCAATTTAGTGGATACCTCTAACCGAGCCACCAATTCGACTTGAGGTGTAACGAAGCTAGATTGAGCATCAATTGCCTTTTCTTTTATTGTCCATATAACGTGGCGGTGGCATAACCCCACAGAACTATTTTGAGAAAAGAGGTGGCGGCATAGCCCCTCTAGCCTGTTTACTTTATGTCTTATCTATCTAATAGAATGGCAGCGGCCAAATGGGAAGTACCCCACAAAACTTTGCGGGACTACCTTTGTCCCAATCAAATTATAATACCCCACAAGCCTTTGGGGGAGTACCTTTGTCCCAATCAAATTATAACGCCCCATAAGACTTTGCGGGATTACCTATGTCCCAATCAAACTTTCACACACTCTTGCATAGCCCCTTATGACGTCAATGCTTTTAAAAGTCGTATGACCATTACCAATTGGTTTGATCTCAAGAACAAAATTCAAACTTTTACTGAAAGAGTAAATGAGTCATTTTATGCATGTTGGGGAAGATACAAGGATTTGCTCAAGGCGGTCCCGAATCATGGCTATAATAATTTCCAAATTGCTGACTATTTTTATGATGGACTTTCTCAAAAGAGTCAACGATTCTTAGACATGATGTGTGATGGCAAACTTTTTGAAAAAGAACCCGCTCAAGCCTTAGATTTCTTTGATCGTTTGGCCGCAATTTTACAATCTCATGTCTATGCTCAACATTGTCAAGAGTCCAACTCAATTGTCATGGAAAAGGAAATTGAGCCACATATCTTTGTTGAAGATGTTAGTTTCGGTGATGAAAGCTCCGCAGAGTCTGAATGGAGTGATGAGCCTAATGATGAACCTGTTGTCCAGTGTTCTCCCCCTGTGGATCTCCTTCTGTGTGATGATCCGGGAGAGAAATTTCTCACTGCTAAAGAGATGGACGCAGAGATAGATTATTTGTACTCTTTGTTAGAAGAGCAAGACAAAGCGTACGAGACCATGAATGGGTCTCCTACCCTTGAGAATACAAATTTTGATGTGAGGGAAAATGAGCAAATAGAGCCGTTTGTCGTTAGTGACATCTATATGCCTTTTAAGGAGTCATTGCCAATAGTTGCACTAAACAATCAAATTGTCTCGGCTTTAGATGATGCCACCCTTCCTACTGAGTCTCCACCAGTGCAAGAGCTTTTAAAAGTCGAATCGATTGATTTTGTTGGTATTGATGAATTTGATTTGGTTTACCATCCTTATATTATGGATTTTGTCAACTCGTTGAAAATCAATCTAGTTTGGACTGCGTACTTGGCTGACATTAAATATGTGAAACGAATTCTGCCATTGTGCTACTCAAAGTATCTATTTTTGTGGCATGGTCGGATTCAATTTTTAAAGCAGAGTGAGGGGTGGAGTGCTACGTTCAATTTATTAATTTTTGATGGCATGATAAATGTTCGAAGCCCGCGTTTGGCTGCACGTACATAAACTCTTCCTTTCTCTATCTTTTTTCTTTTCCTCTTTTGATGGTCTGGTATAGCCACCCGTTTCTCACTTGGGAAATAGGGAGAAAAGTAGTACCCGTGTGATCGCGTGAAGATTTGGTTGTGTTTTACTTTTGGTTACTTTTGAGCCCGGATAATACGAACCGGGCGGTACTAATGTCATTTGCTTCTTAGTAGGTAGTTGGTTCTTAAGTCTTTTACAGGGTAAGCATGCTACCACACCAGCCTTGGTGGTTTAGGCCTAAAAGCTATGGTGAGTGAGGCATTCAGGAGCTCTAAGCATGAGTGCGATTATGTGTCGCGGTTGTAAGACCAAGAAAGCCCCGGCGATGACCTTGTGTGACTAGCTGTGGTTCCGATGGAGGAGCCGAAAGAGTGAGCCTTGGAAGCAGTTCCAATGACAAAGGGAAGCAATGACAAGAAAGCCTCCAACTTGGTCGAGGTATACGGGGGTTGACATTCCTCCGGAGGTACAATCTTTTGTTCTTTCCTCTCAATACCGTTGTTCTTCATGCTATGAGGACATAGCATCGTTTAAGTTGGGGGGAGGGATATATATGTTATATATATGTTCATGAGACTTGTCTCATTTTTCTGCTTTTGGTAAATTTTCAAAATTTTTGTGCAATCTTTCTTGTTACTGGTGATTTCGCTTGCTAGATACATTAATTATGCTCAATTGTGTCAATATGGCAAGAGTCGTGTATCCCGTCGAATTTGGTTATATGTTTCAATCCATGTCTCATGCATATACATGAATTTTGATGAACAAGTTGAGCCTAAAAGTCAAGTCAAGTGTTGTGCATCGCTTAGAGTTGAGATTCGTTTATTAAGCATCCCATGCTTTTTGTTCTCGTTTCCGCATTTGCGTAAATAATATCTTTTGTTCATACTTAAGTAGTGTATATATCTTTTATGCATCTTAGTGGAGTTGTTAGCGTACTTAGGAAATGATTCAAGGCATTTTTGTTTGATTAAACCACATAAGAGTCACCTCGTCCTTATTCTGAACCATAGTCCGAGTCTTTTCCATTGTTCAAACCTAGGTAACCGGATGTTTGGAGGGTTGTGTGTCAATGTTTCTCAAAGTTTCAAGGAGGTTTGGGGGTGGTTTGAATGTGATAGAAGTGGTTGGAATGCAAAGGCGAAGGATTGATATGTGATTCCCTATCTCTCCTCTCCCGCTACAAATGTTAAAGCCCAAATTTTCATATCCCTCTCCAAAGCCCTCGAAATTGGCCCCTCAATCTCTCTTACTATAAATCTCACCTCAGATGATCCTATTCTTCAAAAGAAAATCAAAGAATTGCTATGAAAGAGCAAAATCATATTCGAAAGAGGGTTGAATACTATGAAGAGAGGATTGGTGTGACCTCCGGGCTAGCTTACATTCAGGTTGAGGAAAAGTCCGATGGAAAGGGGGAGCCCGATGCTCAATGCCGTGAGGAGTCGGACGTGGATAACAACTATGTGTGGTAGAGTCAGTGGTAGTAGTTTTTCTTTATTTCCTTTTTTGTAACTTTGTGTGGTGTTTGGCCGATATGTGGCCATGCCTTGGGTAGTTTAGGGTCGGTAGTGGCAAGGGGTAGTTGATCCATGCAAGTATATGGCCACTATATTTTGTAGTCCCTTCCTCTTCGTATCCAAGGTCGTTATAAGCTAATAAAGTCCTCCGTTGATCTTTTGTACGTTAATTAACTCCATTTGATGCATGGTCGATATCTATTATTACTTAAGTTGTGATATTCTTAGTCTTTCTATACTTGTCAATAATTAGCTTTCCGTTCTTTCTTAGCGCTCTTTTGAAAGCTTGCATAGCTTTTTGTTTCTGGCTATTGCATTTACTCGCTAGTGCTTGTCATGGGATGTATCTTGTATCTCATTGTGTGAAAAGTCGAATAAGAGCGTATCCTTATGAGTTTTAGAGTCGAAACTCGTTGTGGTGCATGCATGCGTGATTGCTCTAATATGGCATAGTTTGTTCATCCTAGTTCATGGCCTGCTTGTGCGTGGATTGTACATGATTGGATTTGAAAGGGTGTCTCGGACTCTTGCCTAGTTGAAGTAGTTGAGCATAACTTTCGTATCTTAAATCTCGAGAGGGTTGCATAGCTTAGTTAAATGTGTTTTGCTTTAGTTTGCTAGGGACTAGCAAAGCTCAAGTTGGGGAGCGTGATGAGCACCCAATATTGTAGATATTTGGTGCGACTAGTCCCGTATTATGTTGTTTTATCTTATGTTTATTTAACTTTTATAGTGATATCGCACGGAAGGTGTGTTTTTGGTTATTTCAGGTAATTCGTATAAATAAGGCGCGTTTGAACGCCAAGGAATGCTCCGGGCGCAACCAAGTACTCAAGGCCACATGCCACCCCGTTGTGGTGCTCGAAAGATGGTTTGGAGGTTGCTTGGATCGCCCAAGGGTCAAGGGAATTGAAGGAGAAGTGAGGATTTTACCAAAGCTACTCATCTTCCGACGTGCTGAGGGTAGAATTGTCATAACTTTTGGTGTACGAAGTACTTTTGATCCAAACCACTTGGGTTAGAAAGTAGACTCAACGAGCTTTCCAACGGTCCAAAGAACGCCTAATTCCGAGTTCGGGAGTGTCCGGAGCGAGCCCGCGAAGTTGCCTAAAAAAGCTGTCAAGCTTGTACCGGTACTGGGAATTCCCAGTACTGGTTCATGCTGTCCAGAGTTCACATTTTTTCAGAGTTTTTGAAGACATGAACCGGTACTGGGAATTGGCTGTACCGGTTCATACTGCAGAACTGAGCCACGTTTTTGCTACTTTCTCTACCTTCCATTTATGGAAAGTTTCCACTTGTGGAATGTTTTTAGGATATTTTGGGGACTTTTTGGTCCTTTGTAACTTAACTTTAGTTGCCTATAAATAGGCTTATATGCCATATATGGAAAAGATGGCCATTTCTAGTCTTTTTTAGGCCTTAGTCTTCTTCTCTCTAGGATTTCCACCATTGTTAGTCTTTTAAGCTTTCTTAGCTAATTTCTTCAAGAACTCAAGTAAGTATTTATCTTATGTTAATTTCTCGTTTATTAATGTTGTAGCTACTCTTTAGATCTTTGCATAAATCAAGTTTATTTACGTTTTTATCGGTTAAATCTTTCGTTCCATTTTCTTACCATGTCTAGTCTTTTAGCTATGGTTGAGTAGTCTTTTGGCTAAGTCTTGGGCTAATCTTTCCCAATGACTTAAGTTGTTATTTGGTTCTCGAACCTTCGGGCTTAAAATCATGGTTTTCGGAAATGAATTAATCTAGCCATTTTGGTCTAAGCGAGGGGTGTTAACTCCTTAGTATGTTGTTTAGTCAAGCGGTCTTGGCAAGCGGCATATTGAGGGCTCGTGGCCTCCTACGTGTTAGACACATTAGCAAAAATAGGTTGGTTTAATTCCGATTAATCACATCTTTTGATAAACGTAGTCGTTAAAGCTAAATCTTCCGGGCGTGAGCACGCGGTCGTGACTCTCACTTGAGTTATATTGAGAACCGGTAGCGGCCTTTGTCAAGGGATGGATGATCCCTAGACTTGCCTCTTTTAAGTTAATTAAGCTCATTTCTAGTCTTTTCCTTAGTTTTCACTTTTAAATGCAAAATCAAGTTGGCCGTCTTGAACGCCGGATTCCACCATATAAAACCTACAATCCAAACTAGCTATATTTCGATTCTCTGTGGGTACGATCCCGGACTTCCGGATATTATGCTATCGACGACCTAGCCCTACGCTTGGGGTTTTTCTCAACCTTATTCGAAGGCGAGGTTCGGAGGCTAAGCAACGGCCGGCTGCCGCTTATCTCTCTCCCTCACTCTCTCTCTCTCTCTCTCTCTCTCTCTCTCTCTCTCTCTCTTCTGAATTTTCCGGAAGAAAATAAAATGGGAAGGGGGATTTATTGGGTTTAATTTTTGGAGAGTATGACGGAGGGCAAGAACCAATGGATAGGAAATTTGTAGTAGGCTTAGCCTTAGGGTGAGTTGTCGAATTTTTGTGGGAGGTGAAAGGTGGTGGCAGCCGAAAATATGGAGGAAAGTGGGGATGTGATGGGTTTGATTTCCCTTGGCCAAGAAAGAATAGATAGAGATAACAAAATAAGGAATAAGAAAAATGTAAAGGATGTTTGGTTTCTGCCGTGAAAACGAGGGAGGGAATTGGGGTTTGGATAAAATGATCCAATATACACACAAGCACACAATAAGGAATTTACTTGCCGGACATGCGCGCACACAACCGATTACAGAATAAAATTTGTTGTAACGACAAAAATAATATTTCGAACAAAAACAATATTTTTGTTTTGGCAATTAGTATTATTTATTAAAAAAAATACCAGGTCTTTACAGTTCGGTTGCCATTTTATTTTAGTTTTAGTTTTGTTTGTCAATCATTATTCTATTTTTTTTCTCCAATTATTATCCTATTTTTTCAATTATTACTTTTTCATCTCTCTCTAATCATTACTCATATCTTCAATCATTACCCTATTTCTCTCTCCGCCCATTACCAAAACTAAACTAAACTAAACTAAACTCACAACCAAACAAAGAACAATAATACAAGTGTAAGTTAGCATTTTAAGAATCAAAATAGTTAACAAGTAGTAGTAATTAATGAAAAGCGTTTGTGGCACCCACCGTAATGTAAATTAAGTATACAATGGAGGGGTTTGTGGGGACCTATTATTGACTCAATATGCAATAAATTTTATAAAACAACTAACATGACTCACATGCAATATCGAATTAAGTGGCCACTAAGTGATTTAAAATATATAAGAAAATAGTGATAACTTCTTTTTAGGAAAGGTAAAAAATTCATTCATATCATACATGGACAATTAGTAGGTTAGTGGTGGGTATCCTTGATGAACTTAGCCAAGCACCCAATCAATTGAGCCAATTTGTAAGTTCAAACAATTACCATTTTTAGATTGACTTTGATACAGACGACTATATTCACGGCAAAGCCAGCAAATTGTTTGTTATCGAAAAAAAAAAATACAAAATATATTACGTAAGGTACTGTAATAGATACTGATCGATAGGAGAATGACAAACCTAATCAACATAAAATAGTGCAATCAATCAATACATACACATACTCTATACAAATGTGTTCGGGCCATCCAAGTCTCCAAACCCTCGATCCTAATTGCCTAGATTTTTATTTTTGTTTAATTTTTATAAAATTGGGAGAGAGAGAGAGAGAGAGAGAGAGAGAGAGAGAGAGAGAGAGAGAGAGAGAGAGAGAGAGAGAGAGAGAGAGAGAGAGAGAGAGATTTTAGGGGAATTGAGCAAAAATTATTCATTGCCCCAGGGACAATTTCACGAGGTGGCCCAACTCATCTCTCCATCATACATTTGTGTGGTTTCCACTATCAAGTGGCAAGCCCATACAAAAATGTTTTATTATCCCGTGCATCAAATGGGTAAAATGTTAGTAAAATATGTAATAGAATGACAAAAAATATTTCAAAATATGAGTGAGATGACTAGCAATTGCAGTAACAAGCGTAATGAATTGGATTTTGATTTTCGGGCTGCATTTTTTACTGACGATGCTCCACTTTGTTTATGAGGTTACTAGAAAGTTACTAGAAACTTCACGTTAAATTGGTGTGCCATCAGTAAAAAGTGGAGCGTGAAAATCAGTTTCCTAACGAATTTGATATGAAAAATAATACTCCTTCCGTCCTAATTTAATTGTTACTTTTGAAAGTTCGTGTCACTTTTCAATTGATTATATCTTGAAATTTATAATATTTTATGTAATTTTAAAAAATATCGTATTATAGAACAAGTTGAGATCCGTCAAACATGATGCATATTGGATATGAAATTTCATTATCAATTTAAAGATAGGATGTTGATTTTGCCACTCCCCTTTTTTAACGCCACTCACCTACAAGTATATTTTTGGTGCAAAAATACATTTGTAGGGGAGTGTTGTTAACAAAAAAGGGAGTGACAAAATCATTTCCCTAAAGATATAAGTAGTTTTTAAGTCCAATTAGAATAGAATTGGGATAAGTAAATTAGGACGGAGAGAGTACGTATCAGTGATGTTGCGGATAATTAAAATTATTTCATAGTAAAATTTTATGACATGAACTTGTGTACGAATCTTTTTAAAATTACGTTAATGATTTAGTCTTGAGAATACACCATGACCGACATTGAGCACGTGCAATGAAAGTCTCTCAGGCTGGTATCCGTTAGATGTGACAAATTAGGGAGTAAAGTGATAGTTCAGTGAAAGTTAAAGGGGTAAAGTGTAAACATGCTTTTTCCCTTTGAGATCGAATAATGAATGTCTGAATTCTGAAACCCTTTTTCTACTATAGATTCGAAACGTGTGACTAGTAAAACCCGACAAAAAACTCTCCCACACACTCTCTGCTTTAACCGAAAAAACAAATTACAGACATCCCCCACACGCCCTCTCTCTCTCTCTCTCTCTCTCTCTCTCTCTCTCACACACACACACACACAACCCACCACCCACACACACCTAATGATTTCCCAAATCCGTCATTACAAAATCCCACTAAGATTTCCCAAATTGTTAAACTCTTAAATATGGGTCCATTTTCGCTGCTTACATATACAACGATTTAACTGCAATGTTGAAGCCCAGTGTTTTGTTTTTGTAAAATCTAAATTGGGTTGTGTGAGATTTAAGGGACTCGAGAGTAGCCATGGGGAGTTTATGGGTTGTTTTTGTTTTGGGGGTTTTCAGCAAATGTATAGTGGGTTTCGAGCATTTTAATCTAACTGAGCTGCGATTTGAGTCTTTGTATGGAGTCTCTGCTGCATCTGCTGCTAGTAATCCTCTTGTGGTGGATCTTACTCTAATTCATGGAGCTGCTGCTCAAGGCGCTGGTACTCTCTTTCTTTCTCTAAAACTAGCTACGTTTTCTTTGTTTTTGTTTGATACTTTTTTTCTTTGTCATTACGGATTTGTATTTGTTGAATCTTAAGCTAAATTTGCCTGATTCTCTGTTTTCCTTACACTCTGTTTGGAAGTTGCGGAAAGAAAGAGAAAAGAAAGGAACAATTATTATCAGAGGAAGTGTGGAGAAAGTTGAAGTTTCATTCGTGGTTACTGTATTTCTTTGTTACTCTCTCTCTCTCTCTCTTCCTTTTTAGCGTCTCTCTCTCTCTCTCTCTCTCTCTCCCCTTTTTTACCGGTTCCAAAGGTAGGGAGGAAACAAAGTACGCAGCAATTAGGAGTATTTTCCTATCCTTTCTCTGTCTATCCACACTACAAAAAAACATTGTTGGGTAATGATTTTTCCACCCCTTTTTTTTTTTTTATCCCTTTACACTTCCTTTTTTGGCATTATTCTTGTAAAATTACAAGCTTATCCTTTCACACCTGAAAAGTCAGGTACGAATAATTGGATAAAATGTTACTAGTTTTGTATATTTTCGTAAATAAAGGGCGAAAAAGGAGTGGAAGTGAACCATACGGGAGTGGAAATTCAATTCCCTATATCCCATTGTGAATTTCGATCAGCTTTTCTTTTTTGGTTGATCAACTTGTTTTTTCGTTTTGGTTTTGGTTTTCTTTGTTTACCTTGATAACGTTTTCCACTTTGTTTGGTTGACTGTCATTATTAGGTTGAGTGACTTCATGCATGCTGTTATTTGTTCTAATTAATTAGGGGAGTTTCCACTAAGTAATACAGTAAGTTGTTGACAACAACTTTTTGATTTTGTTCTTATTCAATTTTTTTTTTCGCGTATGTTAATCTTGCCCCAAATTTTTTATGTACTAAGCGATCCTCTCGACGAGAGGAATCGGAAAAGTAAAAAATTATAACTTTTACACAATTATTCTGAGAAATACACAAAATATCCAAGAAAAACCAAAAAAATCGAGACGAACGCTTAATACATAAAAGTTTGGCGCAAAACTAACATACGCGAAAAATGATTTGAATAAGAACAAAATCAAAAAGTTGTTGTTAACAAGTTATTACTTAGCGGAAGCTATTGATCAGTGTTGCTTGTAGTTGATGGTAAATGGTAGATTGAGTTTAGGTTTACACAGCTTAGATTATCTATCACATCCATCATGCATTGCATACCCTTTTAGTGAAACTTTGGCCTCAAAATTTTGGACACCGCTCCTCAGCAAACTGCACCCTGTGCAGTTGGATTTTTCTGGCCACTTGCTGGACCTATTTCAATGATCAAATCTGTCCATATTGTAGCTCTCATCGGAATGCACTAGTGTGGTTTAAATCATGTCAGTTTTACTTGTATATACCAATTAGTATGTAAAGGAAAATAAAAAAAAAGAAATAATCGAAATTTTGATGGTTCTTATCAATGTTCTGAATACCGTACCGGCTAGGGTACCGGTTTTCCTACTGGTACGGTACGTACCGGTACCGGTCAAATACTGGGTACCGTTTTGGATTGATAGCTATTAGTGTTATAAAATAATACACACTTTTTTAAAATAAAAATAAATAAAAAATTCCGGTATTTGTCTGATACCGTCCGGTATTGTCCGGTACTTGAAGAAAAAAATAAATTTATAAGTAGTCCAGTACCATCCGGTATTGGCCGGTGCCGGCCGGTACGGCCGGTACCAACTGGTATTTGAGCCGGAACGGAATTAGAGGTGTAGGTTACCGGATTCTGTCAAAAACGGTACGTACCGGCCTGTACGGAACGGTATTGATAACATTAGTTCTTATCTTGTGCGTGCAGAACATCAGTTTGATTTGTTTTTTTTTTAACTCCGTTCACATATTAACTGGTCTCCAATAAACATGATTTCAAACCACATTTATTCGTTTCAACGAGATCTAAAACATACGGATTGGACCGACTGTTGAACTAGGTCCGGCAAGTGGCCGGAAAAGACCGAACTGTACCCTTATAGTTCACGGCAACCTGCCGAGAAGCCATTTCCCAAAAATTTATCTCATGGAGTATCTCTTTTTGTACTAGGATATGATTTTTGCTACCTTAGATGCTGACCAATATTCCTGCTTATGAAATATGCCTAATTCCCTTTTCGTGTGATTAACGCTGGCAGTATGTTTGGATGGAACATTACCTGGTTATCATTTGGATCGTGGATCTGGGTCAGGAGAAAACAGTTGGCTCATTCAATTGGAGGTTTGTGAGGCAGCTTCAAGATAATTAGTATTGCAAACATTGTGATTGTTAGATATTAGAATTCCCCACCTCCTTCGCTTACTGTCATTACATTACAGAATTATAGAAACTTGAGGGCCCGTTTGATAAGGCTCTTAAAGGGTTGGGATTGGATTACTTACTATCATTACACTATATAATTATAGAAACTCGAGGGCCCGTTTGATAAGGCTCTTAAAGGGTTTTGAGATTGGATTACTAAGGAGGGGTATTAGCAATACCCTGTTTGATTCCAAAAACGAGGTTGGGATTGGATTGCTTGCTAGTCTGATGGGATGAGCAAGACCCCAAATTGGGGGTTTTAGCAATACCCCTTGGGACATGGTATTCATAGTCCAATCCCCTCCTTTAACGGTGCAATGACTAAATTGTTCCTTGATTTGGGACCCCTATGGTGCAGATACTTGATTATGAGAGCCTTAGACACAAATATTAATTATGATCCTTGAGGATAAAATGACAGAAAAATAAGATCTTCGTACCGGTTCAAACAGATAAAAAATTGGAGCACTTTAATTTTTTAACCATATTTTTTAATATATAAAGTCTCAAAAAAAATTCATTGCTCCAATTTTCAATTCGTTTAAACCTGTGCGAAGACGTTAATTTTTTTGATCATATTATTCTAAAGGATCATAATTAATTTTTTTTTTCTCTAGGACTCTCATAATTAAATATCTGCTATTTATTTGTTATCCTTCAGTTTTAGCATAAGGGCAAAAATGAAAATGTATACTATTAATCCAATCCTGTCCTATGTGAAACAAACGTGATATTAATAATCCCATAATCTAATCCTATGCAAAACAAACATTCAAATTATGAATCTTATCTCTTTACGAATCCCACCCATCTAATACTTTTAACAAACGAAGCATCTAACCTGAATTACTAAATTTAGCTGTTATGTGTTTTTTTTTTCGATTGGAAAATTAGAGGTTGGTCCTATTTTTTAGCTTCGATTTCATCCCAACCCTAAATATTGCGGCCGAACCTGGACAGGTTTTGTTATGTTGCATAATGCCTTTTTTGCCCCTGTAAACTATATGAATTGTATATGTGAACTATGTGAATTGTATATGCGACCCGAGGGTTATTTTCGTCCGAAATAATGTGCCAGGAGGCCCAGGACTATATCGGGTAGCAATAATATGCACAGGGACTAATTTGGGCCGGAGCCTAATTTATGGGGTTGGCCTATAAAAACCCCCTTTTTAATACTTATTTCACTGCTAATATTACAGAAATAAATAAGAACTTAGTTCCAAGCATATATGCTCAAGTGCTTAAAACATGAGAGCATTGGTAATGTGGATTTTTGTTTTAATCATGGAGACAGTTATTTCTTGTTGCAGCGAGAGCTCACGATTCTAAAAGCTGTTCTCAATGTGACCATCAAGAGAATGTGGACAAATAATCAATAGTTTGGAGTTCGAAGAAAATTGAAGGGAGATATGAAACTTTTAATGGGACTTTGCGTGAACCAAGGGTTGCCTTTCACTCGCATAAACCCTTCTTACGTCCTAGAAATAATTCTTTAGAAAATTGTTCCATTATCTTGTTTGAATTGCATGGAGTTCTTTCTTTTATGGACTCCTGCATGGGTGTCGGGTGCATGTATGTGCCTAAGTGTTGAATTAATCTAATTTTCATCTCAAAGACATGAGGACAGGCCAAATTATTCATATTCCTTGGTACACTTCTTTTATATTGTTTGGTCATTGTTGTGTGCAAGGTGTCTTATGGCATTTCAATGATGACAGAAGAGTTCTATGCATAGTCTATTGGTAAGAATTTGATTGCTATATGAATGTCTAATTGAACATGTAAGACCCAGATCCTATACATTAATGTCTTAAAGAGTCCATAACAAAGACAGTTCAGTTACTCTGTTTAAGTAATTTTTTTCTTTCTATGGTTTTGCTTGTAACCATTTTCCATTATGTTATGGATGCAAATTTTATGGTGGGAGGTTTCATGCTGCATTTTTTCCACACTGTGCTTCTTGGTTTCTATTGAGAACCTGATTTTATGAGATCTTCTGAAAGGGTGGAGGCTGGTGTAATAACAGACGATCTTGTGTCTACCGCAAAACAACTCGACGGGGATCATCAAATTACATGGAAAAGCGGATACCCTTTACTGGAATACTTAGCAACAAGGCCGAAGAAAATCCAGGTACTCTCAATCTCAGATTGTGAACTGTTAAATCTTAAATATGACTCCCTTATTTTCTCCTTTTCCATTTTCGGGTATATATTTTTTCAACTTGTGTGTGACAACTTTTGCTTACTCATGGTCTGGTTTCATTGCAGATTTTTTCAACTGGAATAGAGTAAAGCTGCGTTATTGTGATGGGGCCTCCTTTGCAGGGGACGGTGAAGATAAGGTTGGTGGAACTATATGGTGCTTTTTGATTATCCTTCTATTGCCAATATTGGTGCTCTATTTGGCTTCCAAAGAGTTGAACAAAAAGGAATGAGATAGGTACCTAACAATCCCATGTCCTACAACCAAATAATTATACTTTGATAAGGTACTTATTAGTCTATTTCATTACCTCTTGTATTTTTGGCCTCCACATGGTGCATAGGTAAAGTAGTAAAAGGAAATAATTCTCCAGTCTCCACCAAAATCAGTCGCTGAATATACACACGACTTTTGGGTACCTTTTCCTACTCCATGATAGAATGGGTAATAATGCTTAAAGCTTGGCTATTCAAACAAGAATTCTGTCCTCCTGGTGCCAAAGTGTTTTAATGCTTCCAACTTCATTTGCATTTTGCAACCATTATTTCTTCTGTTTATCATATTAAGCCTGTACAGAGAAGGATAATTACAGACAAATTAAAGGAAACTTAACTTGTAGTTGTAGGTACTTTGGTGCTAATATGTTCGTTGCTGCTAGTTTTGACAAAATAAACTCCACTGTCATTGGCTGCAAATATCCTTCTATTACTGTCATAAACTATGCAGTAGGCAGCGCTGCTTATTTGAAATTTCCTGCATGACTTTAAATATGCTAGACCAGGTTGATGAATTGGTCGATTCCACTGGCTTAGTTTGAAGCTCACTCACAAAAAAGACAAGCTTCCTGTGCTGAGGTTGACTTGAACTGTACTTGACAAGCTCACGGACATTCTTAAAACTGTAGAAAATTGAGATACTCAAGCTCATATCAAGTTTGACTCATATGGAAGCTTGCTCGAGGTTGCTCTTAAGTCTTTAGATAATGGAGTTAAACCTCAACTTGTGTAGTCATTGCCTTTCTGAGATAAACTTGAGCGACCCACTGAGTGCCTCAATTCGTATTTAGCCTACAGGCATCTTGTTTGTTGAGTTGAGCCCTAGTTTTGAGTAATGTCTATGCACACTGCTTTATGTATTATTGATTCGTTTCTAGGCTGCAAAATTGGAATTTAAAGGACAACGCATATGGTCAGCAACTATGGAAGAGTTAATGTCAAGGGGGATGCACAATGCCAACCAGGTTTTATGTCTAGAAAAACACTCATTTTTATTCTCGTTTAGTTTGGGGTTTCTCTGATGATTATCCGAATTCATTCTGTTTCAGGCACTTCTTTCAGGGTGTTCTGCCGGAGGTCTGGCTTCTATTTTGCACTGTGATGAGTTCCGGGACTTATTTCCTGGAAGCACTAAAGTGAAGTGCCTGAGTGATGCTGGATTATTCCTGGATGCGTAATTTCTTAAGGCCCTTGTAGTCTGATTATATTCTGCACAACTTCTATTTGGACATCCTCCTGAGCTTGGTTGTCGGTGGATCTTTCTGGTATTGCAGGGCTGATGTATCTGGTGGCCACACTCTTAGGAAATTTTTTGGTGGTGTGGTCAGCATGCAGGTAATTAACATATTTAGTTTTTTATATCATCCACATGTTTTCCTTGTGTCATCTCCTTCGTGCATGGTGCAAACTAGTTACTATGGGACTGGTTAAAAAGTTTCAAACCGTGTATATGCATCCTGAAATTGGCAAACTGGATTGGAAATATAAATATTTCTGTTTTTATCTTTTAATCTCAGCGTGTTGAAATCTTGGCTCTGCTCCTTGCAATAGTCATATGTTCACTACTTTAATAAAATAGGATATTTGGATGGATTGGTATCTATTGGGAGTTTTGGAGCAAAGATATTATCTGTGCAGGATTACATGTTTCAATCCTTTGTGTGTATGTATAACATCCAGTTGTGTGGTTAAACCCAGAGAAACCCCAGCCCCCCAAAGAAAATCCGATGATCTAAGATTTAACATATTTAATCACACTTTACTTATCAAACAAAGGGAATCATGCTTTAGCTGTGTGATTTTTAGGTTATTAATAGAATCATGTACAAATCCAGCGATTAACCAGTCTCAGTGTACATTGCCAGTCAAACAGCTCAAATTGTCTAGTTTGTGGACCTTCTCTATGACAACGATTGATTGTTTGTTGGTTTTTCATTCTTTGCATTCTTGGTAAATGGAAATATGTTTGGCTACAACAGGGCGTGCAAATGAATCTGCCAAGTACTTGCACTGACCATCTCGATCCAACTTCCGTGAGTCCCTTCCTTGATATTTACATGCAAATGCAGGAGATTCAAGTTCATAAGAACGACAGCAAAAACTAATCTTCCCCTTTTTCTCAAACTCATGTCGACTTGTTTTCTCTTTCATCCTTTCCAGTGCTTCTTCCCTGAGAACTTAATTGCCAACATAAAAACCCCTCTATTTATTCTCAATGCAGCCTATGACTCATGGCAGGTAACATTGCATTTCTTTATTGTTAATGCTTTTGGGCAACTTCAGAAATTTTACTGCATTTCTTTTGTTCTTGATATGGTATATGTCCTTGAATGGCAAACTTGATAAATTGTGTCTCATCTTAAATTCAGGTCCAAGAAAGTTTAGCTCCAGCTTCAGCTGATCCTTCTGGTTATTGGCGTGATTGCAAAATGGATCATGCACAATGTACTGAAGCGCAGGTCCAGTTTTTGCAAGGTGATCTCATATAACGAAAATGACTGACAGCGTTGGGATTCATATTTGGCTTTGCAAATGTTGTTAAAGAACTTATATCAATTGATTAATGAGTTTGTGCATTCTTCGGAGCAGAGTTCAGGAATCATATGCTGAATGCAGTAAAAGGATTCTCAACGTCCGAGCAGAATGGCTTATTCATAAACTCTTGTTTCGCTCACTGTCAAACAGAGAGGCAGGATACATGGTTTGCTGATGATTCTCCTCTGATTGGCACCAAGGTAAGCATGATGTGGTTATACCTGACTATATCTATTGTTGTGTGGTGGGCCCCTGAAGCACCCAACTGCCGCTAGCAGCCCAGGATGGATGATGCCCAAGATAGCGGAGGAGAAGAAACAAGCCAAACCATTTACCAATCTATTATGGAGAATCCAAAGTACAAACAAAAGCATAAGCGAGGCTAATACAGTAATACCTAAATGGTTCGGCCTATCACCTACGTCCTTGGTCAAACGAACGACAAAGGCTTCCACTAATGCAAAAAAAAACCTTTGAAGTGCTCCAATGCTGATAAGCAAATTCTCAAAACTCATGAACTCAAGTTACAGTTTCTCTCATCAAAATGCAAATGGAATCTCTCAACCAAAGCTCAACGTAACTCATCTCACCAAACACTAGTTTCAAGTAAGAGACAACAAAGGAGCAAAGTTCCAACCGATAACCAAAGGCCAGACAATGAATGCAGCCAAAGGCCTACAAAGACCTTACCAGAGATTGTAGTCTACCAAAGCCTCCGTATGAGTTCAACCCCAATTGAGAGAGTCATGCTTTACTCATGCTCAAAAAGTACTTTCATGAGCTAATTCTTGTCCTAATTGATTCCCTAGCACTCCGAGTCCAAAACCAACTAGGATGTACTCAGAACAAAGTTCTAAGAAGTTCAAAACCAAGTCAGAGGCGGCCTAAGAAGTCAAAACATGCAAATTACGAAGCCTGTGCTGACCCCATGCTTGAGTGCAACATTGGGTGCAGGACTGCTGGGCGCCTGACACAGAGGTCAGGTGCTGGATTTTATATTGTCAGAATTTAGCAAAAAAAGTCTATATCAACATAATATATACGTGTACCCTTGAATGCACATATAGATTGCAGCCCATCATGTCTTTACTTTCTGCCTTCAATTATGTTCTTTTTTGCTTTCTCTCACCCCAAGTGCCTTCTGTTTTCTCTTTTCTACATTATCTTCATTGCACATAAAGAAATCAATACTATAAATCAAGTATTGCCCTCTGTGTTCATTTTGATTCTTGTCGCCATTTACCCGTAGGCAAGTTCTGTACATATAACTAAAATATACGTGCACTCAACAATTTCTGCACTAACATGAAGGCATGTATGCCGATAAAAAAAAAAAAAACATGAAGGCATGTAACAAATAAGAACACACTCATACAACTGGAAATTCGAAGGGTTCTTGCATAAAGACTTGTCTGTGCATCTGTTATCTTAGCTAAATTGTTGTGAACTATCTTATATATGATGTTTCACATTGGCAGGGGATTGCACTAGGTGTAGGTGACTGGTATTTTGATCGAGCAGACATTAGGGCCATTGACTGTCCGTACCCCTGTGACAAAACGTGTCATAATCTGGTTTTCAAATAAGTTGCCATATTATTTACTGCATGTAGCTTTTCTTTTCTCTGTTTCAATTGACTTATTGAAGTTGTAATCTTGTTGAGTAAAGTGGAGATCCCAATTAGTGAAAACCCGCAATTTAAAGACAACAAATAGCATCATGAATATATATGAATTCTCTTCACAATTTTTCTTTCTTTG
Source organism: Rhododendron simsii (assembly GCA_014282245.1). Taxonomy (NCBI): domain Eukaryota; kingdom Viridiplantae; phylum Streptophyta; class Magnoliopsida; order Ericales; family Ericaceae; genus Rhododendron; species Rhododendron simsii. The sequence continues at coordinate 19,811,320 of CM024957.1, read as the reverse complement.
TCTCTTGAAGTTCCTTTCCATCATTTTCATACTGTCTTGGAATGTGTATCTGCATTTGTGGTGTGGTGGTTTCGAGTAGCTGAACGGGTAGATTCGACTGTCTCTCCCCTATCCTTGAGCTGACCTACAAAATGAACAACTGTTATTGCCACTCGGCTGTAGACAGGGTTTGGGCTGCCCTAGATGGTAACCCCAATCCAAACCGGGCTTAGTCCACTACAGCTATCCTACTAGTCTTTACCTTTTAAGACTCATGCAGGTTGGCTGCAACTATTATTTGGTGCAACATATCAGGCTCTGATTGTCCAAATTAACACTCAGTGGACTGATTGAGATGGGAAAAGTTTTTTTTTTTTTCCAGTATTTAATTTAGTTGAACATGTAGCTCTTGGTAGAGCAAATGGGTAGGGAAAAGATTCATGAAGCCGACTCTAGTAGCGTCTATTGAATCTTCGACCTACAGTTGGAAACAAAAATGACTCCCAAGATAGGGTAACTAGGTAAGTACCTACAAGCTTATTGTGGAATTCAATGTCAATTAGAAGTGAATAACTCGATATGAACCTTATTGTGGAATTCAATGTCAATTAGAAGTGAATAACTCGATATGAACCTACAAGCTTATTGTGGAATTCAATGTCAATTAGAAGTGAATAACTCGATATGAATATTGGTGAAGTTTAGAAGGTGGCGCATGAACCACATGGTGTGTTTTTTTTTTGCCAAACGGATAATTCATTCATTGATAATAAAATCGAACCAAACATCAATGGGAACATCCAGCTTTAGACAAGGACATGGATAGCCACAACGTCTGATAGGTTTCCCAAGCAGAATCTACACAACCATAATCCCTACTAGCTAAACAATGAACAACACCATTACCACTACGTTGAACAAAACTAAACTCACAACCGAAAATCAAACGCCAATCTCCGGAGATCTTCCACAATAACTTAAAAAACACAATGACTAATTTGTTCCCCTTTGACCATTCGAATAAAGCTTAAAGAATCCCCTTCAATTTGAATACATGTAAACCCAAGATTAGATGCGAAAATAAGGCCTTCTCTAGCTGCTATTGTTTCAGCAACCAATGGATTCGAGAACCCACTTAGTGCCACGCTTCTAGCTGCCACAAAGCGCCCCTGTGAGTCTCGCCCTATCAAACCCACACCACCTGACGACTATGAACATCCACGATATGGTGTTTGCTGACCTTCTTTGGGAGTTATTATTCTCTGCTTCTGGAGCACTTCTTGGCTTTTTTCCACCACAGCTCTGCGTGAGAATCACACATTTTTGTTGTGGAACTCATACACATTTTGTGGTGGAACTCATACAATGTGTTGCAGGGAAGGTCATTGGTGGTGCTCCAGGCACACGCGTGATGCTCCAGGCAGGGAAGGAGGGAAAGAGGGGCACGTGCCTCCACTCGAAACTAAAATAATTTTGTTATATTTTTGCATATTTAGCATAATTATAAAATTAAGTGTGCCAATACACCACTTGCATATATCTCGAAAATATACATATAGAATTAGTTTTATGTTTCAATTTCGTCATATGGTGCATTTATACTTGTTGGTTTCCGAACTATTTGTCTATTTAGATCGATTCTTTCTTAATTGTACTTATTTTTAACCATCTAAGAGCAATATTTTAAAATAATATCATTAATAAAACTATATCGATCATTCTAAAACTTGTTACTTAATATTTATGTAAAACATACTCTCAAATTTTGTCTGAGATTTTGTACTCATTTTTACATAATTTAAGTGAAAGTACATATGTGTTACTCCCCCTGTCCCTTTTCTATAGTCCGGTATTCCATTTTGGGCTGTCCCTTAATAAGTGTCTATTTTGTAAAGTTAGTGGGTAAAAGTTGGTGAATTGTCTATTTTGTCCCTAAAAGTAGATTCATTTTTGAAAAGTTAGTGAGTAAAAGTGTAATGATGATGAGTAAGTAGGGAAAGTGGAGGAAAAAGTTGATGTGAAAGGTGTAATGATGATGTCTTTTAATAAGTTGGAATTATGAAGTAGGACACTTAAAAAGGGACGGAGAGAGTATATATTTTTGTAGTTTGTAATGCATATCTAAATTGTGTACAATCTTATTGTGGTTAATTAGAAAAATAAAATTTTGTCACTATGATTAAGGTGCGCCTCCACTTAACAACATTCCTGAATCCGTTCGTGGCTCCATGAGCACTTAATAAAAATTTTCAGTTTGGAGCTTACGTGAGACTTTTGATTGGGACATAAAAATAATAAAAATCGAGCCAGGTGGTGCTATGAAATCCTCACCACATAATTCTTCCAATTTCTAATCCTCTTTGATGCCAGCCTGGCTTTGTTTTTTGTTGGAATAAAAAAGTGGCATCTGGATAACAGGCAGATTGGTTTCTTTCATTTCTTGCTGTATAAGCATGTTGCTTTAATGAATTAATTGTTGTTGTCTGCTCAACGGAATGGAATTAATTAATGTCTCCATTCCAACTCCCCTGCAAAGAAAAATCATATATACAAAAATTATTACGAGGGAATTGGGTTGGGATAGCATTTGTAGTTAGATAGACAATAATAATAGGATCACCATAGGTGTACTATGTGCTGTGATCGTGTTATTGAAAATGCAACATTAGATAATATCTCGTCACGATTGGATCTGGGGGTGCTGTAGTGCACCCTTCGCTTTTCATCCGAACAATGGGTGGCTCGGATCTAAGCTCTTCATATCGAGATGGATGGTCAGATCCACCGCATTACATGGTGTAGTGTGGCTGCCGCACTATAGCAACTCCCAATCCACCACGATCAATCATATATGTAACCACTGGTCATTTTGGCCATTCGATTTCTTTTTCATCTCGAGCAAAAAGGGTAGGAGGGAGAATTGTGCATGTAATAACCTTCTTTGGGCGTCTATATATACCTGCTAACTTGGCGCAAGACAAGAGGGAGCGTAGATGTATGCTTAGATGCAGGGGCACCACATTCATGGATCCGCAGGCATCCCTGGCTTAAACCATTGCCTAACTCAAACTCAACAAAAGTATAGTCACAAGAAGCCGAAAACATAATCCAAGAGTCGACCCAAACAAATGTTATTCACAAGAAGTCATTTTGGTGAATATTCTGCAGCAAAAAACCTACCTTATTTATTTGCATTAATTCAGACCATATATATCAGACATTATGATGTACACCTAGCTAGCTACCTTGTTCTAGTTCAGATAGATGATCTATATATACCATATAATCCACTGAGCAAGTCATTGCCAACTTACCAACTCATGCATGCCTCAATCTTGATCTCACACACACACACACACACACACACACAAAATACCTCAATCCTTTTTCTAGTTTCTTGGTCCAATTAATTAGCTAATTTGTTTTCAACTGTGTATCAAACCCTACCACAAGGCTAGCTAGCTAGTTGTGGATGTACTCGAATTGTACTGGTATTATTTACCGTCCAGTGGTAGCATGACAAAATGCCAAGTATAATTCAGTAGGTTCCATGACATTAATTTCTGAATGTGAAAGTACTAGACTTTCTTTTCTTTTGAAATCAGGTGTGTTGGATAAGTTTGCGCGTTCTAGACTTTAGATACTCACGCTAGCATAAAACAAGTACGAATTTTATAGGGAACCGATAATGCCGACGACGGTGCTAATTGGTGTAAATGTTAAAGTCAGAGGTTTGGGGCGCCTTGATGCTCCCACCATTTCAGTGTAGTTCTTTTACCATGTACGTAGATGAATTCGACGCAAATATATTACGCGCGTATAAGTAGAAAATAAAATTGTTAACATTTAAACTCCTCTCCAACAACAAAACAAAACAAAGCCAATTAAGGAAAAAAAAAAACCAACAAAACAAAGCAATCATATGTACAAGTAATTATTCAATATTCCCGGAGTATATGAACAGTATATTCTCTCCTCTCACATAACATATGAGACCCACATGTGTCCCTAGTGTTGGCTCCACAGATTATGTAGTGAAAGGAGAGAATATATTGTTCATATACTCTAGAAGTCTTGAATAATATTCGCATATGTACCCTACAGTTGGGCTAGCTGAATGGAAAACTGGCAAGAATCAAAGAATTCTTTCAAGTGATCGATAATAAAATGGAGAATTTAGAGGCCAGCCCAAAAAGTAGGTTTGGACTTAATTTAGTTCTGACAAAAATATCCCTTCTTTATTTCAGTCATTTTTCTTGACTTTTCATGCATTTTTACTATTTTGCCCATTATTCTTAACTTTTTGTATACATGTCCATTTTTAGTAAAATTTATATTTTTAGAATCAACTCCTGACCCATATTATTTCGGACAAAAATACCCTTAGCTATGTGAACTGGCTATGAGAATTGCCAAGTTTCATAATCAGTTCTATGAGAACTACTCAGTTCTCATAGAGAACTGACTATGTGAACTCGCTATGTGAATGATCACACCCACAAACGGCGTTCTCGCTGGTTCGGCCACTATTGATGCCCAAAGAAGCAAAAACAGGACAGATGGTCCACCGAGCCTAAGGCACACATTACAGCTAGAACTTAGGCTCCAGTTTGGCTTGGCAAGACAATAAGGTTGGCTATAGTCTGGTTACACTCACAGTTCGGTGAGCAAACCACCCACAAACATCAAAACATATAAGTCCTTTGTACTTTGGCTAGGGGCTGGCACTTTGGCCAAGCCCCAATCAAAAGTAGGGGGCACCTATCAAACTCTTGATTCAACAAAGTACTTCGGCTAGGAGCTGGCATTCTGGCCAAGCTTCAACCAGGAATGGAACCCCCACCAAACCTCATCAAGATATTTCTACTTTGGTCAAGGCTCAGTTATTTAGCCTAACCAAAACCAAAGTGGGAGCTACGGACGTATCATTACTCAAAACAAGCAAGTACAATCAAACTTTTCTAAGGCACAAAGAAAGGTGAGTAATCGAAAACAGAAACGTAACCAAGGCATTCATTCATCAAGTGCTGAAAGATTCCTATGTTGGGAGGTACAGCGTGGTAAACTGTTTGATGCCGACCTCGCACAAACTATTTCAATCTGGCACGGCAAACTCCAATGTTCGGAGCTGTCTAGTCCAAAAAAGTTCAAAAATACCAACAAGCAAAGCAAAAATTAACAAGTTTTGAGAAGAGTTGAAAGGGTTTTCAACTATGGTAACTGACCACCCCAAAGTCAGCACCTGCGGGTAATTCTCTCTCAATCTTGAACAATATTCTCAGCCTCGACATCAGCCTCGGCGTTTGGATCGATGTTCACGGCCTTGTCCCTAACATCTCTAGTCACTTTCTAAGCTCCAGATCCAGCCTTGGCCTCAACATCTGATATTTCCTCAATATCGTCGTCACTCTCGAGATATTCCTCAGGAGAGAGAGGCGCACACTCATCTTCGGTATAGGGTAGAACAAGCTCGGGTATGACCGCTGCTGAAATCGATTTTGTTAGGTTCATGTCAGCCTCAAACTGCAGGACACTAGCTGCGGCGGCCACCCCGTCCTTGTATCCCATCCTATATGCGATAGGCACCTTCATCTGAACTTCTTTGTTGACCATCTTTTGAGCTTCCCTTTTGTACTCGGCGCCAGCTCAGTCGAATCCTGCCTAGAAGGCCTTTCAATTAACTTCCTTCATTTTCCTCTTTTCTCCTCTTTTCATCCTCCCTAACTCGCGCTTGGCGGTCTTCACCCTCCCAAGAGCTATTTCTCTCTCCTCCTCCAATTCCCCTCTTTTTGCCTCGGCTAGCTTCAAGCTCTGCTCCAACGCCTTAACCTTATCACGCTTGGCCTTCAGGTCTTTACAGTAACGAGACCTCTCAACAGCTGCAATCACAGCCTCGTTTGAAGCCTGAAGCAAAGCCTGACCAGCCTGCACAACAAAGTACATTAAAGCTCGGAAAGATAGACAAGACAAAATTGAAGAGCTGGGTTCGAGCAAACCTGCATAAGATGGGCACTTGCATCAATCAAGCTCGGCTGGAGGTCTTGTGGGACCTTTTTCATGTCCTTCGGCAAAGCAAGCCCCTGGAGCATGGTGATGGCCAGACCGGGATCGACCTTGACACTGTCCTCAATATTCACCAACCTCCCCTCTGTCGAAGCAAAGGAGAGAGCAAACTCTTGAACAATAACCTTCTTAGCCGAACCTACTGGCTTTTGGACTGCCTTCGAGCCACCAGCGGCTGACGGCTCAGTTCTTTCTTTCTCTGTTGGGCGTAGGGTCAGAGGCTTGGTTGGAAAGAAGTCGTGAGTTATCTTCTGTCTTTTTTCATGGGGTTCGGCCGTGTTGGGTTGAGCGGCCCGAGCCGAAACGTTGTCTCTCAAATTAACACGAACAACGTTCCTCGTCGACATACCCTCAGTAAATTCAGGCACGATCGTCTGGAGAGGAACGTCAATACCTAGGAACACGGTGCTCTAACTCTTCTGGAACTAATAGGATGTTGGCTTGCTAAAGGTTGGGAATTCACCCTTGGCTCTTTGCCTTTCTTGCTTCCTCCCTTCTTACTTCCACCATTCTGCTGGTTTCCACCCTTCTTCGAGGTCCTAGCCTTCTTGCTCAGCTCCTTCGCTTCTTTTCCCTTCCATTTGAGTTTACCCTTGTATGATGGGATGTAATTCAGCAATGTCGGCATGCCTCGGCAGGATTGCGACCTTAAGATTTCCACGTGCTTCTCGGTGGATAAAGAATTCAAAGTTTTTGTGATGGCTCGGTGATCTGCCTAAAGGATAAACAGTTAGCACAAGAACAAATATATAAAAGAAAAGCAGGCACGACGAAATAAAAGAAGAAAATTAAACCACCTCTAAAGTCCTTGATCTTCAGTACGTGGTGTCTATGGTTGGTTTGTTCGCGGAACTCGTAGTTACCACTCACTTCCACGTAAAAATTTGCCCATTTATCAGTATTGGGCAACCCATCCACTAATGGCTTTTTGCCTCGGTGGGTTGACAGATATCTATGTTCGGTTCGACCATGCCTAGACATTATATATGTCTCGAAAAGGTCGGCGACGGTAAACTCAAGGTCATGAAGCTCCTTCAGGGCAATCATGATCATCACTATTCTAAAATTGTTAATGGCAAAGTAGTGCGGGACGAGGCAAAACCGAGCCAAAAGTTCCCTCAAGAATGGGTGGAGAGGGAACCAAAGCCCAGCCTCGCAGATGGCCATTAGGGGCACAGTGATGAGCGCCCAATATTGTAGATATTTGGTGCGACTAGTCCCATTTTATGTGGTTTTAACTTTCGTTTATTTAGCTTTTATAATGATATTGCATGTAAGGCGTGTTTTTAGTGTTTTCAGATAAAACGTGCAAATAAGGCGCATTTCAACGCCATGCATGGCCCAAGTGCTTCCAAGTACCCAAAGATCCCGTCAGCCCCTTAAAATTTGTCTAAGTATGGAAAAATGACTTTCCGAAAAAATATCAATTTTCGAGATTAAAAATGGCGGTAATTGATCCTTGAATTTTTCTAGGAGTAACTACAAAGTTGTAAGGTTTTATTTGAAGAGCAAGGTCATGTTTTGAGCCATTTCCTCCAGAGAAAAATGTGCAGTTTTCCATTTTATACTAAAAGTGGGGGGTTGACATTTTGATGTAATTGAAATCTTGAAATTTTGGTAATACCATTGTTTCCAAATGGGGGTACTTTCTTATTTTTATTAAATAAATTAAAGTAAAGAAAAGGTAAAAGAAATGTTTAAAAAGTAGGCTTTACTTAAGTTTAGGAAATGAAAATAAGATGATGTTGAGCTGTGGAAGTTGCTGGGGGCTGAACTGGAAGTCTAGAGGTAACCCCCTGGATTGATACAGCCTTAATTTGTATCGATACGTATGGGCTTACTGAGAAGACAGAGCGATTCGGATTAAGGCCGTATCGATACCAGAGCGTTACGAGGAAATGGTCATTTCAGCTTAGCTATATATTTTCATTGTCTTTACCTAAGTGTTGGGTTAATCTTTCCCAAAGACTTAGGTTGTTATTTGGTTCTTGAACCCTCGGGCTTAAAATCATGATTTTCGGAATTGGATTAACCTAGCCAATTTGGTCTAAGCGAGGGGTGTTAACTCCTTGATATGTCGTTTAGTCAAGCAGTCTTGGCAAGCGACATACCAAGGGCTCGTGGCCTCCTACGTGTTAGATACATTATCAAAAATAAGTTGGTTTAGTTCCGATTAATCACATCTTTTGATAAATGTAATCTTTAAAGCTAAATCTTCCAGGCGTGAGCAAGCGGTCATGACTCTCATTTGAGTTATAATCGAGAATCAGTAGTGACCTTTGTCAAGGGAAAGACGATCCCTAGACTTGCCTCTTTTAGTTTATAAAGCTCATTTCTAGTCTTTTACCTTAGTAATTCCACCGTTTAAATTAAAATCAAGTTGGCCGTCTTAAACTCCGAAATCCACCTTACAATACCTACAATCCGATTAAGCTATCTTTCATTCCCTGTGGTACGATCCCGGACTTCCGGTTATTATGCTATCGATGATCTAGCCCTATGCTTGGGGTTTTCTCAACTTTATATTTGAAGGCAAGGTTGTGGTGCTAAGCACACAGTGATATGCTCGGGCCTGTGTTCCAACCTATCCCTAATCTGGTCTAGCAACTCGGGCGACGACCACATATTTGGGAATGTGGTGCTCGCGGCAGAAGTTCTTGTACTTCTCCTAGTCTCCGCTGAAGAAGTGGGCATGGGGACAAACTTGACCCCTTTTGTATAAGTCGGCCACCTCCGCATCTACGGTTGGAACCTCTTCGTGCCTCGACTGCGTGGACGTCGAGGCTTCAGTTCCAGAATTGAACCTCGAGTTGGCCTCAGGTCCTCTCTAGGGCTCGGCATCAGAATGGGTGGATTGAGTGAACGAAATCTTGGGTTCGGTAAGAAACTCTTCCCCACCATACTCGTAATAACATTCAACGTTAGAGTCCTGCGAGTCGATCGACATGTTCGAAGCTATGGACGAATTCTGGTGTCATCTCTTACTCCTATCCAACCACTCTCGGACTATTGAATCGCCGGAGTCGTCTCCCGAGCTTTCGGAGTCAGAAAAGATGACTATCACTGGGTGAGCCAGACCTAATCAAAACAAAAAGATATCAAGAGAAACCTCATCGTCGGCCAAAAGACAAGGATCTCACTACACTTGGCTACCCTATTGGTTCACCCTATTTCACTCTAAAGACTCAGGCTCGGGAAATATTTGAAGTCGAATCTTAGGGCTTAGAGTTATCAAGTGTCAACAGAGGCCCACCAGCATCAGGGCTGGGGCTCGGAAGAACAGATTGAAGATAGAGATGAACATTATTGTTCATCTCCGTCTTCGTACTCTTCATACAACACAAAAAACCAAAAAAAGGCCAGAAAACAGTGTAAAAACTGCAGATAAATGAAGATAAACGAGAATCGAACTCATACCTGGAGATTTCTGGAGGATTTGATGTTGAATCCATGAAGAGATCGAAGATTGGAACGAGAATAAAGAGAGAGAAGCTCTGGCTTTGAAGTTCTAGAGAGAGAGAGGGACTCTGTAACCCTTTCCTTTCCTCCGATTGCCCTTTATATAAGGCAGGGGTTAGGGTTTTTGAATCTCCCGCCCATTATTACATTGCTGAACCGGTGGCCAACCAGCATTTGACATGTTGCTTCGATAGGATGACCGTGCAGAACCGAAACGCATGCCAGACGTCAGAGCATGCTAGGCATCCTTTCGCCTGCCGTACCCATACAGGAGATAACACCTGGCACTCGCCTATTGGGTTTAACTCTGGCGGTTACTCTTCCTTCAAGGAGATCAAAGATGTTGAAGCTCGGTCGAATCTCAGCCACGTCCACTATCACTCAAGTTCAGCAATTATGAGGTTCGGTTAGGTTTGTTATCAATCTCCACCACACAATCGGCATCGGCAAAGATTGAGGGGCTATTGTAGTCGGCCGAACCTAAGCAATCCGAACCCATGTTTAGGAAAGTTAAACCGAGGTCAAAGTTGAAAGGTGTAGCCATACTTAAGCCCAGGATTGGCTCCAATTGAGGCACGACAATGAATGGCAAAGTACCCACCTGACAAGGAGAGTCGTCGGGCTCGGCCATCTTAAGGGCCGATGACTCCGTCATCTGTGTCCCCCCATGAACCGTTTACCTTCAAGCTCAGCTAAGGGTGGGCTCGGCCAACCTTGATGCCACATGCTTCCCCACGCGCTGAGACTGTTTCACCAGAAGATAACGATGGGCACACATGGGGGTGCCAGGTCACACCAAAATGGTTACCCAATCTTATCAGTGACGTCACAATGACATCAGTTGACCCGTGCAAAGCACATGCCCGTACTTGGAGAGCAAGTCAAACAAACTCTATAAATGCCAAGTGAAGCAGCCCTAGAAAGGTACACACTACTAAATCCCTAAAACCCTAGTCTCTTACTTTTCTCTCTGCACATTCTCATCCTCTTGCCGGAGGGCCTTGCCGAGCAACCCCGGCCAGGTCTTAGTCATGCGTTCATTGTGTAGGTTAAAGCAAGACGGCTAGGCAACCCTTGAACCAACGGAGGAGGAACTCAGATCAATGATCAATGGGCCACACAGTAAGTGAGTACAAAGATTTGACGTCTGGTCAATTGGGAGCTCGAGCTTATTCAGTGCCCTTTAGGGCACCACGTTGCCCTGAGCTCTTTTTTCATTACATATTGTGGTAAGGTCCATAAAATGTGCCTTGGATCACACTACAATGTGATGAAAAAGGGGCATGAGGTACTGTGGCGGTTCTAGCTCCAAGGCATGCAGTGAATATTCTTTGATTGGGAGCCCTAACAAGGCTAGTACCAAGTCCACATTTGGACTAAAGAAGACAAACTGGTCCAATGGCTTGCTACACTTTTCCTGGCGTATACAAATGAGGGATCTAATTCACAGTACGGAGTCAAAATTTTCTGATGTACACTGATCAAATAGAAGAATCTACAACTATAAAATTAGTGCTTAAGCAAGGTGCCTTAGGGTTTGAGATAAACTGAGTATTTTAGAGGGTTTAAGAGAGTAAAATAGATGTGAAAATCATACACATTTCATGTGAGATTTTGTAGTCATTAGGTTGATGGGTTGATATATGGGCCTCATTTGTATCTATGTAGCGAAGCTGAAGCAGTGCAGCCTCCTTTTACGAAACTACTTGCAACAAGAAAACACGAACAATGTTTGAGCCAGAGGTAGCTCTTTGAACAAAAGATATTGACAATAATCTCGGTTTTCCTTTAACTCACTAACTAGGATTACAACAAATATAAATAGGGTGATAGAAACCCTAAACAACTTAGGAAACAAATAGGGCCAAGAATCAAACCCTAATCACAAAAAATACAAATACGAAAATTACAAAAAATGAAAATTTCTACTTTGATTGGAAAATCAAATATTAGGAAGAAATATAAGGTTGCCAAAATAAGCGGTAATTAAAACAGAGTTTTAATTTCTATCTAAAGTTGTTAGCGAATGGCAAAATAGGCCTTTTGGAAGGCTTAACAGCATCGAAAGGCTGAAAAACAACGTTGATCATCTTCCCTTGCAAGATGAGTATTGATTAGTGGGCCGTTTTGCTAAAGCCCTACTACCCACAGGTCATTCTTCCATTGTCGGCCACGCCTCCAGCTTGGGCTATGCTAGGTCTAGTCGAGCTCAAGGAACGTGGACACAATCCGCTCTACATAAGAAGCCCATGTGGATGTAGAAAGGGAAATTCCAAGCTGGTCCTACTTTTAGTGTTTTGTCCCTTGCAGACCCTTTATTGAATTGCCCTTTCGCATAGGCCCTGACGCGCGTAGAAACATATTAAGGATGTACTTAATGTTGACTTGTGTTGATGTGGATGTATGTTTTTACTTTTAGCATTACGAACTTTAAAATATAATCTCTTACTATATACATCCGTTTTTCGTAAAATTTATTTTTTTAGAATCTGCTCTACGAGATCTATCAAAAAGGCCCATATTCAATGTGAAATTATGCGAAGAAAAAATAATATATTTTGGTGTGAATTGTATATTTTTAGGGTGTTAATTGTTGTGTCTTTTTTGTGTGAATTATCTATTATTTGGGCTGTGAGTTTTTGTATACGAGTATGAATTGTGTATAACAGAGGGTACGAATTGTTGTGTAAAGGTGTGAATTGTATAAAATAGGGGGTGTGAATTGTGTACAACAAGAGTTTTAATGGGATGTGAATTGTCTGCTATTTGTGGGTGTAAATTATATGATGGGGTGTGAATTGAGTGTTAGAGGGGGTATGAATTCTGCATTTGAGAAGTATGAATTTTTTCATTTTGTACACAGTTTAAGGGAGTGTGAATTATCTATTATATGAGATGTGAATTATTTGTTATAGGGGGTGTGAATTTCCTATTATATATAAGGGGTGTGAATTCTATATTTAGGCTGTGAATTGTGTGTCATTAATGGTGTAAATTGTGTACAAATGAGTTTAAGGTGTGTGAATTATCTGTTTTATGGGTGTGAGTTGTTGTTTAAAGGTGAATTGTGTATAACAAAGGGTGTGAACTATATACAACATGAGTTTAAGGGAGTGTGAAATGTCTGTTATATGGAATGTGAATTGTCAGTAATAGAGTGTATGAATTATGTATAACCGGGGGTGGGAATTCTGTATTTTGGAGTGTGACTTGTGTATTTTCAAGTATAAATTCTGCATTTGATGTGTGTGAATTTTTTTATTTTTAAAAGTGTGAATTCTTTCATTTTGAAGAGCGTGCATTGTGTATAATAAAGGTTGTGAATTGTCTTGTTATAGGAGGTGTAAATTGTGTATAAGAGGGGGTCGTGAATTGCCTATTATAAGGGATGTGAATTGTGCAATTTGATGTGTGAATTCTACATTTAACGGGTGTGAATTTTTTCATTTTCGATGGTGTGAATTGTTCGAAAGGTGGTTTATATTTTAAATTAAAAGGTATAAAATAACTTCTTTTTTTTTTTTTTTTATGTATATGCAATTTCATATTCAAAATGGATCTTATTTGAAAGATCTCATCAAGTAGATTTCAAATTTTTTTTTTTTCAAAATTGAATATGCATAAGAAAAATTCTAATCGTTTAAAATTTTAATTACATGAGCTATATATGTTTATGTATGTATATGTATGTGTAGACACCCTAATCCGGACCTCGAAAGTGCTTTAAATATCCCAATGATGAAACAAAGGAAACAAATACCTCCGAGAGCTTGGATGTGGGACTCTCCCAAAACAAAACTCAAAAGCCCAGAGCAAAACTCAAAAGCCTAAAGCAAAACTCGAAAGCCCAGAGCAAACCCAAAAGCCCAGGACTGGACCCTTAGTACCGTACGACACATCTCTACACCGTACGGCATGATAGATTTCATTACGCCGCACGAGGTCATGAGGTCAATCGCACGGCATTTTGGATAAAGTTCTGACTGGCACAGCTAGCTGTCGGCCATGCCCACTTGAGCCACTGCTACAAGCTAGCTCAGCCGAAAAGGCACTTCTGGCCCACCTAGAAAATACCTCCACCATTTGAAATTCAAAATCCTTGGTTTTTGCCTATAAATACAACCCTCCACTCAAGGGAAAGGGGTCCTGAAATCTCTTTCTCTCTCATCATGCTTTCATACCCATTCCTCACTCCAAAATCTTGAGAAAGTGCTCCTAAAAACATTCTCAAGGCTCTTTCTTCCCTAAAATCCTTCATTTTTCTCCTCACCATTGAAGTGAGTTCTCTTACTCACTTTAAGAGCTCCTATTTTCCAAACAACCCCCTTATCAAACCGTACCCACCATCTCTCCTCGATTGCTTTCATCCGTAGCTATCCATTCCTATCCAAGCTCAAAGATCAAAGGTATAAACTAGTTTCCTTGGGATAGGCTCTGTCCATATCCTTGAGGGAATCTTGTTGTGGTCAGGATCGACCCCCTTTGGGTCGGATCCTGACTTAAAAACCATTTTCAAAACAAAAACAAGCCTCTGTACTAAGGAAGCTACACCGCGCGGCGCTTTGATGCATCACGCGGCGTAGCTAATTTGGGCGCACGGCGTTTTAGTTTACTATTTTCTTGCTCAAACCATCTGGATCATGGCTATCCTCTGTCAGGTCTGTTTATTATTAAAAACATTAGGCATAGGTACCTCTCAAAAACAGACCATATCTACAAGCCATGTTTGGTTTTAGAAAATAAAGCTTTTTCGGTCATTCTAAATGATCAGAAGCTTAAAAGCTGGTTCTATTCATGGCTTGAAGGAGCGGTACTTTTCAGGGTCGCCTGATGGTAAAAATATTGTTTAAAGTCGGTTGAAACCCTCGTGCGTGCTTTCTAAGACGCCAAGCGGTGTTCTGAAACCTTACAAAAGACCTGACAGTGAAGAGGATATTCCACACGGCATTCCGTAAAATCGTGCGCCGTATTACGAAATGCCGTGTAGAAGGATACTGCAACCCAGACAGTTTCTGTAGAAAACTCCTTTCATTTTGTACAATCTTTATCATCACTGAACAGTTAACACCACGTGCATGCCAACGTGATCTATTACCTATGTCCCTTTCCTCCTTTGCTTGCTTATTTAAGAGTTTGATTTTCCAAAAGATATTTTAAATCCTCTCTTTTGAAAGAGTTTAGTAGAGACCGATTTTTACCAGGTGAATGTGGTGCATTTTTCTCAACAAAAATCTTCCCCATCCATAACATGGCTCCCAAACCCAAAAGTCTCAACGATTTCGCTAGATCAAAGGCCTTTCCTTTCAAAATGCAATTTCGGTTTATCGGATCAATCATCTCAAAAATTCGGGTGGCGACTCTTTTTCCTAGGCGTGCACCAGTCGGGGAGCCTACAGTGGCGACTCTGTTGGGGATGTAATGTTATTCGAAAACTTGGAAATCAATACATGAGCGAACAATTCTTCAAAAGTCTGTCAAAACAGTATCCTTCGCGTTGCTGAAGAACGGGATGGTGACATAACAGGATTTTACGTCCGACCACTCTGGATTGGGGCTTTTATTATTGTTCGCCTGTGTAGTTTTCTCCAAAGATTTGATTAATGAATTGAGCCAAGCTTGAAAAACACTTTTAAAGGGGGAATTTTTGATATCTTTTGGAAAATCGAAACTCTTTTATTTTGTACATTCTGCACCCCACAAGCCTCGCCAGCGTGTTTCGCCAATTTTGCCCGGTTCGCCGGTGACAAGCTCTCCCGGAATGCCTTGCAACCCTCGATGATGATGAGTCATCGTGCTGTTCGACCATTGTCTTACAATACACTTGACATGGGGAGTACATCTTGGCTCTAGTCCGATGAACCCTTTTGAGACCCAAACCGGCCTTTGCACTTGTACATAACCATAGAACCATCCCAACTAGAACAGGAACCCATGGCTAAGGCTTGTGTGATATGCCCTGTTTATGTGTTTACCTTTTCTGCACATAAATATCATTCATGCATTATTGCATTCTGCAGGCTAGGGCTTAAGACTGCCTTAGAATTCGGTCAGTCCAGGAGACTCTAAATTCATGGAGTTTGCGATACCTCCAGTGTTCACCGTGCCCGAACGGCTCCCTTGGTCTAGAACGAACCTTGATGATGCGAGTGTCTGGATTCCGATAACCACATTGCCCTGTCTCGGATGGTTAAGGTAAGGAGATTGGCTCTGATTCCGAAGCATTCGGAATTAAACCTGCCTGACAGAACCTACCCGAGTTATCGGAAATCTTCTGTGCAAGCACCTCAAGTGAACGCTGGACTACGGTAGGTCATAGGGCTTAGGACTGTCTTAGAATTCAGTCAGTCCAGGAGACTCTAAATCCATGGAGTTTGCGATACCTCCTGTGTTCGCCGTACCTGAATGGCTCCCTTGGTCTTGAACGAACCTTGATGATGCGAGAATCTGGATTTCGATAACCACATTGCCCTGTCTTGGATGGTCAAGGTAAGGAGATTGGCTTTGATTCCGAAGCATTCAGAATTAAACCTGCCTGACAGAACCTACTCGGATTATCGGAAATCTTCTGTGCAAGCACCTCAAGTAAAGACTAGATCACGGTAGGTCTTAAGAAGGACGAATGAAAAAGGGAAGGATTAAGAGTTTCCACTTTTGCTTGCCAGTTCTGAGACATTGGTCGACCGCAAGAAGAGACTGTACTTAATTGGTTTCATCCTTCCCGAAGATTGGTTCGTTTAGACACCCTGGAAGACACAGAGTTGTTTGAGGTTCAAGTAATACAGGAAGGGCGACCGTCAACCAAAACACTGCAAGAACCCTCACCCGTCAATCCTTTGCCAATGGCTGATCAGGGAAATCGAGTAGAAGAACTTAGATTGAACATGGTTGCTCAGTTTGAACAATCCCTGGCCAACGTTGATGCACAACTCAAGATCTCTGTTGCATCTATGAAGAAAGACAAGATTATGATGATGGAGGCCATGTAGGAAGTTAGTGACAAACTTCAAGCTAGACCTTACCCGCAGACCGAGCAGCATAAGGAAGAAGAGCCTGCTGTGGACTCTAAAATGGCCACTCTTCTGGCTAAAATTAGCAAGTTAGAAGAATCTGTCCAAGAGACCCGACAGCTTGGAACGGGAGAAGTAAACATGAGCAAACTATGTCTATTTCCCAATGCCAAATTACCCGAAAAATTCAAGGGAGTAGATTTCGCCAAATTTGACGGCACCGGTGATCCAAAAGCGCACCTTCAAGGCTATGTTGGCTCTCTTTTCATGCGGGGGATTGAGGAAGAAGCCATGGCACAGCTATTTCATGAATCTCTGTCCTGTCCAGCTTTGCAGTGGTTCCTAACTCTTGAACCATCAAAGAAGAAGACTTGGGAAGACATTGGGATAGCTTTTGTGGCTCATTACGACTTCAATGTTGATCTGAAAATGATTACCCAAGAGTTAGAAAGCACTAAGATGGGTGAAAAAGAGAACTTTGCTGACTTCGTGAAACGATGAAGGGCCAAGGCTGCGCAAATGCAAAATAAACCAGACCTCAAGGAACATATACGGATCATAACAAGAATCTGCCAAGGTCCTTCGCCCTATACATGGTCCTCTCCCAAGCTGCCCCAAACTTTGAAACCTTCTATGATTCGGGCATGGCCATAGAGGAAGCTCTACGAGATGGAACGTTAGAAAAGAAGGAGACGGGACCAAAGGCCAAAAGGGTATATTTCGGCAACAGCAACATCCTTCTAGGAAACACCAATCAAGCCGGAACGTCATCTCCTAAAACCGCAGAAGTTCACCAGATTTCTGAAAAACCAAAATCCCAAAATCGAGCCTTCACTCAATTCAGTACCCCGAGGTCTACGCTACTCAAGAAACTTGCAGCGGCCAGGGTGTTGAAACCTCTTCCCCCACCAATCACCATTCCACCCAATTTGAACCAGAGCGTTTATTGTGAATTCCATCAAATGCCTGGCCACGCCACCGACAACTGCATTCGCCTTCGTCATGAGATACAAAACCTGATTGACAACAAAGTCATTGAAACCCCTCCCTCAGATAAACCAAATACCATTTCAAACCCTCTACCACAACATAACACTTCCTTCCGTGTCAACCAAATTGCCTTGGCTTCAGAACCAAAAGCCCAGGATTTCGATCCAACTCTCTTCATCACCCCTGACACCAAACCCAAACCTCTAGTAAAGATCCCCGAGGAAATCACCCTTTGCTTCCTGTGGGATGGAGATGACGCATGGAAAGACCTTATTGCCGACTGGGAGGCATTTGAAGCAAACAATTTGCAAAGGAATGAGGAGTTACCATTCGAACTAGAATGGAAAGTTGATTGGCAAAATATTCATGCGGATCTTCTAGATGGATTTTCATTAAACATGATGTTTGGATGTGAAAATTATCTTGGATGGGGATGGGACCCGACCCTAAGCGAGTACCAACTGTTGGCTCCAAACGATCCGTTGGATACATTCTCCTTATCGGCGATATTTGATGAAGGATACCAGCCTGAGATAGCAGGCCCAGTTTGGCCAGAATTCTACCCAAACCCCTTTGGATATGACGTCGGCCAGAATTTCGGGTATGCCCCCTGGCCTGAAAATCTTGGAATCCCAGAAGCAGAAGAAGAAGTGGCCAGCAATGAATTCAATCCTATGGACTACCTTGAAGAAGAGGCAGAATCAGAACCCTCAATCACTTTCCCGAAAGAAGTTGATGTTGCTATGATAAACCTATGGGAGGACGAGCCAAGGGCCGAGGGAGCATATTGGGCCAACTCTGAAATCATCAATATAAAGGTGGGAAGTGAAGAATGGACCGTAAATAAGGCAGTGATGGAAGCCGAGCAGTGGACACCGGAAGACCTTTGGGAAGATTTGGTCATCGCTGATCTAGCCTCTAATCTTCAAGACACTACCATCGGGACCAAACGCAAAGCCCCTGTCGCCTTATGGATCGAGGAGTCAAAATACCGGTAGATCCATCATTTGACCCGAAGTGGCCGTATCTACCAGCCCCCAACCTTCAAATTGGCGAATCCTCTAATACCGCAGCTCCACCAGCCGAAGAACCTTCAGACCCTCTCATTACCCCAGCCAAGAACACCTTCCAACCCTTTGCCCCACCAATCAAAGAACCTTCTCGCCCCGAGAAAAACCCTGAAGGAGAAATCAAGCGACAGCTCTAGCAAACGCAGGCCAAGATGTCTGTGTGGGATGTGCTTGTCCATTCTACCCACCATCGTGAGGGACTCATTCAAGCCCTCTCCTGTCTAGAAGTTCCTTCCACCATAACTCCCGAGGAGCTTGTGACTCTTATCTGAACCATACCTATCAAGCATGCCATCCCTTTCACCGATCGAGACCTACCCACTGAAGGAACAGATCACAACAAACCGCTTCATGTCACTTTGAAGTGCTGCGATAAATGGGTCCCGGTAATCCTGATCGATAACGGATCCGCCATCAACGTCTGCCCACTACGTGTCGCTTACTGCTTGGGGTACCAAAATAAATATTTCTCTTACTCGGAAGTCAAAGTCCGAGCATATGACAATACGCGTCGGGATGTGATTGGGACTCTCATGCTGCCAATGACTTTCGGATCATACCAGACTGAAGTAGATTTCCATGTGATAAACATTCATGCTTCTTTTAATCTATTACTAGGCCGGCCTTGGCTGCACCGACCTGATATCATGGCCATACCTTCCACCCTCCATCAGAAAGTTCGTTTGGGTCTCGAAACAGGCATGCTCACTATCCATGGGGATTCTGGGATCCGCGCACCAACTGAAGACAATACCCCTCTCCTAGAGATCCAGCATGGAGAAGAAGACGTTGCTCTGGGAGGCTTTTCGTTGGACACCTCTAACTCTGTCTCTTCAATCAGAATTGACAATGATTTTCTCATCAGCAATATCGCCTTAAAAATAATGAAGAAAATGTCCTACATGCCGGGGCTAGGATTGGAAAAAAACCTGCAAGGACCTGCAAAGTTTGAAACCCGTGGGAGCCTGATGCGCACTACCGGCCTTAGTTATTTAGCCTCAAACGATAGTAGGGTGAAAAAGGGAGATAGGTTAGAGGATTATTTTGTCAAGGAAAAGGCAAAACAAGTCTATCAAGGACAGCCGGAGCCATTCTGGGACAAAGAAACTAATACTTTGCTTTCGGGATTCGAGATATTCGCCAACGATGTTTGGCCAGAAAGTGAGGAAGAATGTGAGGTTGCAAAGAAACCCGTGGGACTGGCTGATTGGGTCAAAGTCTTTAATGAGGGAAGTCTGGCGATCTTGTTCAAGGAGGATGAACTAAAAAGTACAGTCGTGCAAGCAGAAGTGCTGATGCTAGGATAGGGGATCCTTGAAGATCTGACTTCGCTCATCATGGATGCCATCGGAGATTACAAGAACTAGGTTTTCTTACCAAGTGCAACTCACCACGGATCTGAATCAGAGTCTGAGTCTTCTGAGTCTCTTAAGTCTCTAGAGTCTGAGTTAGGACCTCTTGGCCCAATTCCTAGTCTGTATTTCGAATTTGAGTCAGCCCGTGTGTATGGCGCCCTCGCGGCCGTTGCTGGTGATGAAATAAAAGAACCTGATTTCGCTTACTTCTCCAATTATGAAATAAATTGTGTTGACCCTGATGATGAAGAGATCGATTTCGATGGGAATATCCCTAAAGAAATCCAATCTCTAGTTGAAAGGGAAAGCGAAAGGCGTGCTCAGCCTGTAAAAGAAAGTTGTTTTAATAAATCTAAGGGATGAAGGGAATC
The DNA here is from genome assembly GCA_014282245.1 of Rhododendron simsii. Classification (NCBI taxonomy): domain Eukaryota; kingdom Viridiplantae; phylum Streptophyta; class Magnoliopsida; order Ericales; family Ericaceae; genus Rhododendron; species Rhododendron simsii. The sequence continues at coordinate 19,791,026 of CM024957.1, read as the reverse complement.
CCTGAATGATTCAGATCGGTTCCGTGCTATCTGCAGAAGAGCGTCAAGCTCTCATCAACTTGCTGAAAGAATTCGAAGATGTTTTCGCCTGGTCACATGCTGATATGCCTGGGATCGATCCTGAAATTGTAGAACACCGGATTCCTCTTTATCCCGATACAAAACTTGTAAAACAGAATCAATGCAGGATTTCTAATGGTGACCGAATACCCTCATTGGGTCGCAAACATTGTTCCCGTTCCCAAAAAGGATGGTAGGATTAGGGCCTGTGTTGATTTCAGGGATCTCAATAAAGCAAGTGCGAAAGATGACTTCCTGCTACCCCACATTGATGTACTGGTCGACAATACCGCCGGGCACGCTTTACTTTCTTTTATGGATGGTTTTTCGGGATACAATCAAATACTTATGGCCCCAGAGGATCGAGAGAAAACCACGTTCATCACTGAATGGGGGACTTATTGCTACCGGGTGATGCCTTTCAGACTGAAAAACGCGGGGTCCACATACCAACGAGCCGCTACAACCTTGTTAGACGACATGATTCATAAAGAAGTAGAAGTTTATGTCGATGACATGATTGTACAGGCAAAAGAACAAGAAGAGCACTTGCCGGCACTCAGAAAATTCTTCGAGAGAATCAGGAAGTATAGGATGCGCCTGAATCCGTCTAAATGTACGTTCGGAGTTACGGCTGGAAAGATACTCGGATTCATGATTACCACTCGAGCTATTGAGGTTGATCCCTCTAAGATCAAAGCTATTCTAGAAATGGAACCACCTCTATCTGAAAAGGACGTGAGGAGCTTTCTAGGCACGGTACAATTCATCTGCCGATTCATCGCCAAGTTAACTTCAATCTACGAGCCAATCTTCCGTTTACTCAATAAGGGGGTGCCCTTCAAGTGGGATGACAAGTGCCAGAGGGCCTTTGACGCCATTTGAACTTATCTGCAAAATCCTCCAGTTTTAATGCCCCCCACGCCAGGAAAACCTTTGATCCTATACTTGTCAGTCACTCCAACTGCCATGGGGTGCATGCTGGCACAGGAAGGAGACGATGGGGTTAAAAGAGCGGTGTACTACCTTAGTAAAAAGATGGTCGGGAGTGAGGAGCGCTATACTTCGTTAGAAAAGACATGTTGGGCGCTCGTCTGGGCTTCCAGGAAACTGAGGCATTACATGCTAACCTACCCCGTAAGGATCATCTCTCGAATGGATTCCCTCAAGTACTTGTTTGAAAAACCAGCCCTCACTGGAAGAATGGCACGATGGTTGTTATTGTTGTCGGAATTTGAGCTAAAGCATGTCACCAGAAAATCCGTCAAAGGAAGGGCTGTTGCTGACTTTCTGGCTGACAGCCCAGTTGAGGGAGGTGAAGACGCTAAGTTCATATTCCCTGATGAAGGCATAATGACGTTAACTGAAGATGTTTGGAAATTATACTTCGACGGGGCGGCCAATCAAAAAGGATTTGGAATTGGTGTGTTGCTAATAGCACCTGATGGATCTCGTGTCCCGTTCGCATTCAAGCTAAACTTCGAAGTCACCGACAATCAAGCAGAATACGAGGCTTGCATTGTAGGCATGGAAGTAACCATTGAAATCGACATAGAGAAGCTGGAGGTAGTAGGGGATTCTAACCTGGTGGTGTCACAAGCCAACGGTGATTGGAAGGTCAAGGAAGAGAAGTTGAAGCCATACCATCAGGATCTGAAAGACCTCATCCCTCACTTTAATAAAGTGACCTTCACTCATGTGCCAAGGCTCGAAAATCGATTCGCAGATGCATTAGCAACACTAGCCTCCATGGTCGAAATCCCTGTCGGTGTAAAATTGAGGCCAATTGTGATCGAACAAAGGGATACGCCAGTCTATCAGCACGTCATGGTAGTTGATGAACCCGAAGACGGCTACCCCTAGTATTACGACATTTGGAGATTCGTGGAAAGAGGAGAATGTCCCGCAGAGGCAACCAAAAAGGACAAAATTGCCCTTCAAAGAATGGCCGCGCAATACATCATTTGTGGAGGGAGCTTATATCGAAGATCACACTGTGGCATGCACAAGTTATGCATCCATGGTGCAGAAGAAAGAAGAGTAATGGAGGAAATCCACGAAGGGGTGTGTGGCCCTCACATGAATGGTATGATGCTCGCCAAGAAGATTCTCAGACAAGGATATTTCTGGTCCACCATGGAAACAGAATGTGTGGAATACGTGCGACGGTGTCACAAATGCCAAATCCACGCCAACTTGACTCATGTTCCGCCATCCGAACTGCACCAGATGACTTCGCCTTGGCCTTTCTCAGTATGGGGAATCGACGTCATTGGAAGGATCGTACCGGCCGCTTCCAATGGTCATAAGTTTATCCTCGTGGTCGTGGATTACTTCACGAAGTGGGTAGAAGCTGCTTCATACGCCACCCTGACTATGGTACAGGTCGCTCATTTCATCAAACAGAACGTCATCTATCGATATGGCGTGCCCCAAGCATTTGGGTCAGATAATGGGGTCCACTTCAAAAGGCGAGTCAGAGAGGTCTTGGATGAGTTCCAAATCCAAGTACACAAATCAACAACCTACCGGCCGCAAACCAATGGAGCTGTAGAAGCTGCCAACAAGACAATCAAAGTCATCCTGGAAAAGACCATTTGATCCGCAAGAAAGTGGCATGAACAGTTGCCACTGGCCTTATTGGAATACCGAACATCTGTGCGTACACCAACAGGAGCAACCCCCTATTCCCTGGTCTACGAAATGGAGGCCGTGCTCCCTATCGAGTTGGAAGTTCCATCTCTTCGAACAATGATCGAATGTGAAATCCAAGAAGCAGAATGGTTAAGTAACCGATTCGCAGAGCTCATGTTGTTCGATGAGCGCCGCTAAGGGCTCTTTACCACATCCAAGGGTAACAAAGGAGGATTGCACCCGCATTCAATAAGAAGGTAAAGTCCAGAGACTTGTCAGAAGGCGACATGGTTTTAAAGGAAATTCGGGCACCAGTCTATGACCCGCGTGGGAAATTTCGACCGAAGTGGGCTGGATCGTACATCATCAAAACTATCTTGACAGGAAGAGCTACACAGCTCATTGATTTGGACGGGAACCAATTCACGACTCTGGTCAACCTGGATCAACTCAAATGCTATTACCCCTGAGAGAAGCTCGTTGGGTTGAAAACCACAAGGGCGGACAGACCCAAGCAAAAATTAGAGCAATAGCCTACTAGGATGAAAATCCGCAAGGGCATCCTAGGCAAAAGTTAAGGCAAGCAATGAATGAGCTCGCTAGACCGAAAACCCGAAAGGGCGGTGCTAGGCAAAATTTAGAGCGCAAAAGGAGAGTGTCAAAACCAGAGCAAACCTTAGCCTGAACTACGTTATGACCTGATTCCTTTGCCACAAGGATACGTAGGCAACGTCACTCTGAGGCCCGGTCACCACCATTTCAAAATAAAAATCGAGGGCGGAAGAACGCAATGCACTGAATCAAGGAAGGGGAGACCCTCCATAACTCATTTTATTATAATAACTGCTTCTAATACATAAGGCTGAGTAAAACTTTCAAAAGGCGCAAAAGGAAAAACAACACGATCAAAGGCGGGTCCATGATTTATTCTTGGTCAGGGTAGTAAATTTGAGTTAGTTTCCAGCTCTCATTGCAATATCTCTCCTTAGCCATTTCCGGTAGCTCCCGTGAACCATCACGGAAGGATAGGGATGTGCATCGGTCACCTCGGGAGCCCTCCAAGATCATTGGTAGTTGCAAAGGACGAAATGACGGAATAAGGGCAATACGACATCAACCACTGTCTTCTGCGGGGACCTCTTGTCTAAGGCCGATGTTGGCGTAGAATCCGTATGGGACATGAGAAAGTGAAGGCCTCCAAACCATCTAGGACGACCCATTGAGGACCCATAAAATGGCCGATCATGGGAGAGAGGGTCTAACCATGAACACCTCACACGAGAATGGTCTTCGACTCATAGGATGCGCCTGAATCCGTCTAAATGTACGTTCGGAGTTACGGCTGGAAAGATACTCGGATTCATGATTACCACTCGAGCTATTGAGGTTGATCCCTCTAAGATCAAAGCTATTCTAGAAATGGAACCACCTCTATCTGAAAAGGACGTGAGGAGCTTTCTAGGCACGGTACAATTCATCTGCCGATTCATCGCCAAGTTAACTTCAATCTACGAGCCAATCTTCCGTTTACTCAATAAGGGGGTGCCCTTCAAGTGGATGACAAGTGCCAGAGGGCCTTGACGCCATTTGAACTTATCTGCAAAATCCTCCAGTTTTAATGCCCCCCACGCCAGGAAAACCTTTGATCCTATACTTGTCAGTCACTCCAACTGCCATGGGGTGCATGCTGGCACAGGAAGGAGACGATGGGGTTAAAAGAGCGGTGTACTACCTTAGTAAAAAGATGGTCGGGAGTGAGGAGCGCTATACTTCGTTAGAAAAGACATGTTGGGCGCTCGTCTGGGCTTCCAGGAAACTGAGGCATTACATGCTAACCTACCCCGTAAGGATCATCTCTCGAATGGATTCCCTCAAGTACTTGTTTGAAAAACCAGCCCTCACTGGAAGAATGGCACGATGGTTGTTATTGTTGTCGGAATTTGAGCTAAAGCATGTCACCAGAAAATCCGTCAAAGGAAGGGCTGTTGCTGACTTTCTGGCTGACAGCCCAGTTGAGGGAGGTGAAGACGCTAAGTTCATATTCCCTGATGAAGGCATAATGACGTTAACTGAAGATGTTTGGAAATTATACTTCGACGGGGCGGCCAATCAAAAAGGATTTGGAATTGGTGTGTTGCTAATAGCACCTGATGGATCTCGTGTCCCGTTCGCATTCAAGCTAAACTTCGAAGTCACCGACAATCAAGCAGAATACGAGGCTTGCATTGTAGGCATGGAAGTAACCATTGAAATCGACATAGAGAAGCTGGAGGTAGTAGGGGATTCTAACCTGGTGGTGTCACAAGCCAACGGTGATTGGAAGGTCAAGGAAGAGAAGTTGAAGCCATACCATCAGGATCTGAAAGACCTCATCCCTCACTTTAATAAAGTGACCTTCACTCATGTGCCAAGGCTCGAAAATCGATTCGCAGATGCATTAGCAACACTAGCCTCCATGGTCGAAATCCCTGTCGGTGTAAAATTGAGGCCAATTGTGATCGAACAAAGGGATACGCCAGTCTATCAGCACGTCATGGTAGTTGATGAACCCGAAGACGGCTACCCCTAGTATTACGACATTTGGAGATTCGTGGAAAGAGGAGAATGTCCCGCAGAGGCAAGCAAAAAGGACAAAATTGCCCTTCAAAGAATGGCCTCGCAATACATCATTTGTGGAGGGAGCTTATATCGAAGATCACACTGTGGCATGCACAAGTTATGCATCCATGGTGCAGAAGAAAGAAGAGTAATGGAGGAAATCCACGAAGGGGTGTGTGGCCCTCACATGAATGGTATGATGCTCGCCAAGAAGATTCTCAGACAAGGATATTTCTGGTCCACCATGGAAACAGAATGTGTGGAATACGTGCGACGGTGTCACAAATGCCAAATCCACGCCAACTTGACTCATGTTCCGCCATCCGAACTGCACCAGATGACTTCGCCTTGGCCTTTCTCAGTATGGGGAATCGACGTCATTGGAAGGATCGTACCGGCCGCTTCCAATGGTCATAAGTTTATCCTCGTGGTCGTGGATTACTTCACGAAGTGGGTAGAAGCTGCTTCATACGCCACCCTGACTATGGTACAGGTCGCTCATTTCATCAAACAGAACGTCATCTATCGATATGGCGTGCCCCAAGCATTTGGGTCAGATAATGGGGTCCACTTCAAAAGGCGAGTCAGAGAGGTCTTGGATGAGTTCCAAATCCAAGTACACAAATCAACAACCTACCGGCCGCAAACCAATGGAGCTGTAGAAGCTGCCAACAAGACAATCAAAGTCATCCTGGAAAAGACCATTTGATCCGCAAGAAAGTGGCATGAACAGTTGCCACTGGCCTTATTGGAATACCGAACATCTGTGCGTACACCAACAGGAGCAACCCCCTACTCCCTGGTCTACGAAATGGAGGCCGTGCTCCCTATCGAGTTGGAAGTTCCATCTCTTCGAACAATGATCGAATGTGAAATCCAAGAAGCAGAATGGTTAAGTAACCGATTCGCAGAGCTCATGTTGTTCGATGAGCGCCGGCTAAGGGCTCTTTACCACATCCAAGGGTAACAAAGGAGGATTGCACCCGCATTCAATAAGAAGGTAAAGTCCAGAGACTTGTCAGAAGGCGACATGGTTTTAAAGGAAATTCGGGCACCAGTCTATGACCGGCGTGGGAAATTTCGACCGAAGTGGGCTGGATCGTACATCATCAAAACTATCTTGACAGGAAGAGCTACACAGCTCATTGATTTGGACGGGAACCAATTCACGACTCTGGTCAACCTGGATCAACTCAAATGCTATTACCCCTGAGAGAAGCTCGTTGGGTTGAAAACCACAAGGGCGGACAGACCCAAGCAAAAATTAGAGCAATAGCCTACTAGGATGAAAATCCGCAAGGGCATCCTAGGCAAAAGTTAAGGCAAGCAATGAATGAGCTCGCTAGACCGAAAACCCGAAAGGGCGGTGCTAGGCAAAATTTAGAGCGCAAAAGGAGAGTGTCAAAACCAGAGCAAACCTTAGCCTGAACTACGTTATGACCTGATTCCTTTACCACAAGGATACGTAGGCAACGTCACTCTGAGGCCCGGTCACCACCATTTCAAAATAAAAATCGAGGGCGGAAGAACGCAATGCACTGAATCAAGGAAGGGGAGACCCTCCATAACTCATTTTATTATAATAACTGCTTCTAATACATAAGGCTGAGTAAAACTTTCAAAAGGCGCAAAAGGAAAAACAACACGATCAAAGGCGGGTCCATGATTTATTTCTTGGTCAGGGTAGTAAATTTGAGTTAGTTTCCAGCTCTCATTGCAATATCTCTCCTTAGCCATTTCCGGTAGCTCCCGTGAACCATCACGGAAGGATAGGGATGTGCATCGGTCACCTCGGGAGCCCTCCAAGATCATTGGTAGTTGCAAAGGACGAAATGACGGAATAAGGGCAATACGACATCAACCACGGCTTCTGCGGGGACCTCTTGTCTAAGGCCATGTTGGCGTTGAATCCGGTATGGGACATAGAAAGTGAAGGCCTCCAAACCAGCTAGGACGACCCATTGAGGACCCATAAAATGCACGATCATGGGAGAGAGGTCTAACCATGAACACCTCCACGAGATGGTCTCAGCTCGTAAACGCCTAAAGAAATCAACCCACTCAGGAATCCACCTATCTGCAAACTCAAAGTATCGGAGAGACAACAGTCTAGCCTCATATGTCCAGTTTTCAGGAGGAATAGTCAGCACATTCACTTTATCACAAAGCCAAATCTACAGGAGAGTGAAAACAAGTCAGAAACCATAGAAAGCCTAACCGAGCGTTGAGGTAAAATGAGAACGTGGGAGAAATCCGAAAAAGGAGAGCAAAGTGAGAAGCCAACCTGTAGGAGGAGAGGACTACCCCCGAAAACCTCAGTCTCTCCAGAGTAAACTTATCCAAGCCCATCAAAGTTTCAGGCGAAACCATCGGAACCACGTCCTTTCGGGCTTCAATTTGAACGCCAACGCTAACCAAGGCAAAGCTAGCATGGCTGGTAGGGGGCACTAAAAGGTAAGCCTCAAGCAGGCACATACAGAGCGCAGTCATCCGCCGAGATTGATAGGTTGTGTTTGCGAGATCACCGGGAGGAGAAAACATCTCAATAAGCCGCATCACATTGAGGTAACCGTCTCGCCGCTACCTAGTCCAAGGGCCGCGGATAGAACCTTGTGAATGTTCTCACGCACCGAAGGAATAATAACCTCCCCCAAGCCAAAGCCGCCTAGATAAGCACGAAATTCCTCCACAGTAGGGCAGAGCTCTTGTTCTCCAAAACGAAATACATGAACTTCCAGATCCCAGAAGCCGCCTAGAGATCGTGAGCTCGGAAGTTTAGCCAATCAACGTCCTCCATTGAGACTAACCACGGGCGGAGCAAGCCGGTGAGAGAGAGGGCCATGGGAAGGGGAAGTGAAATGAGGTCTGAATGTGGTAGGAGACATTTGAGGTCAAGGGTGTGAATTTATGGAAAGGGAAAAGGAACATTTTCTACTTTTCAAAAGTGCTTTGGGTTCCAAAAGTGCAAGTTTTCCATGAGTCTTATAAGAGGAAAAGCTTGAGAAAGGAATGCATACATGCACTGGTTCGGAAATGCTATTGCATGGGTCAAACTTCAAATCCCGAGTAGTCTGCCTTAGGAAGCAACAAAATGCAGACTGTCAGGAAAATAACCACGCGCGGCATAACACCGATGTACCGTGACACTAAAGGAAGCAACGCACGACATTTTGAAGAGACGCACGGCATACTGCGTCTGCATTTCTGCAGTTTTGACAGCAAAGGCATGAATCAGGTTTAAGATGCTTTGGGGCATTCTCAAGCATCAAAATTCATCGCAACAGGCCTATGGGACTTCGGGGATGTTTCGCTTCGAGTCAACTCCCGAGATTCGAGGATGTGGCACAAAAACTCTCTAAAATCACGTTTTCAAGCCATGTCAAAGTACCAAATCACATTTCAAGCTGTTCTAAGCCGATTCCTTGAGTCCCACAGGTCAATATGGTCAAAAGTGACTTAGTCCAAGTTTCGGTCCGAATCCCGAGTCAAGATTTGAAGTTATCACCTTTCAAAATCAACGTTTTTCTTAGTTTAAGTGTTTTCTGAGCATAAGGGCAAACTCCTTAGGCACACCGCGGGCTTTAAAACTTGTCACTACTGTGTGTGTGGTCATGTTCAAGCCCACACCAAAGGTATTAATGTGAATTCCTGAATCTTGCACCAATTCTCACAATAACTTCTTTGATTTCTATTCCATTGTGGATTCCATATCGCACGCAGTCTCATGATCTATGGTTGGTTGTGCATATCGGTGAGTATCCAAATTACTCAATGTTTCTTTAAACAACAACAATAAGAGAAATTGAATGATGAAAGGTATTGAAAAAGCAATCTTTGTATATAATCCCGAAGGAATCCATAAGCGAAGTACAAAACGAGGCATGCAAGCCCGATGCTCAAAAATCCTATCTACCAAGGGTAAACAGGCACCCCACAAAAAGGAAGCACGCAGGCTCCGCCAAAAGACAAAAGCAAAAGAGGAGACTCAGTCCTCATCCTCATCCTCACCCTCCTCCTCGTCCTCCTCAAAGACCTCGGAGCTGGCAACCTCCTGAGTGCGAGTCGCCCAAGGCACAGTACTACCAGAGGTGTCCTCCAGATCAATGTCTGTCGGCTCCTCGGTCTCATCCGAGACGGCAATAGGCTCTCCCTCCATGCCGCCTGAATGTCGCAACCTCTTCGACGGGCGCTCCTCCAGAGAGCCAGCAGACGAAGCCTGTCGCATAGGCATGCGAACAGACTTCCTGCGTAATCCCCGGGCAACTCCTCCCCTAGCCTGCAATAACATAGCATGATTACGTTATCAATTATGGAATAAGAACAATAGGAGACAACCAAAAAGATTAAGAGTTTACCAGCGACCCTCCGGCACGAGCCAGTACGGGCGGGGAGTGGACCATGGCGTACTGCCGCACGAGCTGCTTCAGGCCCATCATGGCAGCCGCCGCCATCTCCCTCGCGTACTCCGAAGTCACCTGCCCAACACAAAGAGTAATTAGCCTAAGATGTGCTAAAAGTGGAAATACGAAGGTGATTGAAACAAGTTATACCTGAGCAAGGAACTCCGGAAGCTCAACCGTAGGGCGTGGGACCGCCACCAAGCCAGGAGAGCGCAGGCAAGCTGGCTCCACCCTGACCTGACCCACCACCCTAAGGGCCCTGGCTCCTTCTACCTCTACCACCTCTCCTACTACTCCTATCACCTCTGCCGCCGCGCACCTGCCGCTGCGCCTCCCAATAGGCACGGATCCCAAAGCCCTGCATCAGGTGTTGGGCTCGGTACTTCGCGTAGTCAGCACCAGCCTGGAACAACGGCTCGAGCTGAGAGTCCAGCTGCGTGAATCGCTTCCCCTCTTCCAAGGTATACTCGCTCGTCGTCAGCACGAGAGGAGGGAGCGGCCCAGGGACTAAGAAAGCGTCCAGCCTCAGCGACTGGCGTGACACCCGGTCACCCAAGTACCACTGCCAGCCATAAAGGGACTCCAAGAGCACTCTCCCCCTCGTCACAGCACGGTTACGGGCCACAAATGGGACCTCAAAACGGTCCCAGATGCGCCAGTGCACCTACAATTAGAAGCATGTCTCAGGAAAGCGATTCAGAATGTGAATAGAAAGGACTGAAACCGAGGAATCACGAAATACCTGATTAGGGCGCAGCTCGTCCAGGTACAACCGGTAGGCGTTCAGCTCACCCTTCCCCTTTTTCACCCCTTTGAACTCCTTCGACCAGCGAAGGGCACGAGGGAGCACCAGGTCGTCCGGACATGACGTCGTAGGAGGGTACATGTCAAGTACCTCGTACTTCCAAAGCTACAAGATTCAAAGCATTGAGAGTTAGCACAAAATGATACAAATGCATGCAGAGGAGGCTAACTAAGTATTGAAAGCAGAGTTTTGAAGTATACCTCCCAGATTCGCCAATAACCGCCGAGGCTCTTCCCCGCGCCTCGGGAAAGGGATCCCATGAAGGCATAGCACGCCCCCAAAGCTGCGCCGCCCTAGTCGAAGCGGGCTATCTCTCCAATGGCCTCCAGAGCTGGCAAAAAAGACAAGTGTACCCGGTTGCGCCTGTCTGGAAATAGGGACGCACCGAGTACGTACAGCAGAAAGCACCGGGCCATCTGCTCCTCCTGGACTCTACCCACCGGAGGCTCCGCCCAAAAGTCCAGAAGCTGGGCGTACAGGGCATCTCCCTTCTCCGCCCTCAGCCTGTACCCCAAGAGCCGCCTCTGTAGCTTCGGATCCCTCCCCGCCATGGCATCATAAGGGATGGGGTTGCCTCTGACCCTCAACCCGGTGATCGCCGTGAAGTCCAAGGGTGTCACCTTCATCTCAACGAAAGAGAAGTGGAACGAGTTCTTCGTGTCCCACCACCTCTTGGCGAGCGCTCTCGCAACCTGACGATCGTTGCTGGCCCTCATCAGCACGCTCACAAACTCTCCAAAACCCGCCACCCTCACCATCTCCCTCGAAGCCTCTGGGAGCCTCTCCCAAAACTGAGGCACGTCGCCTGCACCACTGTAGCACGATATCCGTATCTCCTGTTACAAAAGAAGCATGATTCGGTCAACATGGCATGGTAGTCAAAAGCGTTAAGCTAAGGAACATAGTACATTGTATTGAAATACGAATTAAAAGAATACCTTGGCTTGGCGCAAGGACAAGTGCTACTGTGGATCCCTCAAGACTAGGGACTCGTCGTAAACGGCCCTCTCCGGCCGGTAAGCGTCCAAATGCGAAACCACCACCACGTGCCGAAGAGGCACGTAGGACCCCTCATCGAAAGGCTGATCCTGCCCAAGGACCGCCATCGCCACGTCCACCACGGTCCTCCGAGGGACCAAAACCTCCTCCTCCTCGACCTGCGGGCCCTCAGGCGCTCCCGTCTCAACCGCGGCCCGGAGTTCCCTCTCCCGGGACTTAAGCAAAGCCTCCGCCAACCCTGGCACCCCCCGTAGGGTCTCAACCAAGTCCTCGAGGGACGTACCCTTTAAGTAATCCCCCATCCTTATAGGCCATGACGACCCCGCACCTACACTACCCACAAACATGGCCGGCACCTCCTGCTCCTCTGCCGGCTCCTCCTCGACAATGGAGGCCTTCCCTAAGTTAGCCCGAGGCTCCCTTGTAGGAGACGCCTCCGTCTCCTCTCCCGTAACCCTCTCCTCCGAACTACCAACAACCCTAGACTGGCCCGCGGCCACGTCCTCACTACTTAACTCCACTGCACCCGAGCTCTCCGCACCATGGCCATAACCGGCCAACACTCCCTCACCATTGCTGCCAGTCGCCACGACAACCGAGGCCGGCTCCTCTCCCTCCATAGCCATCAGAATCGAGCCCCCCACGGTCTCCGGAAAACCCCTGACCATTGCAACATTCTCTAAGGGGGCTGAGGATGGCACAACCTCGGTCCGCGGTGGTTGATCACCACCAGGTATATCATCTCTATAATCCATAATCGATATAAGAGAGAGAGAGAGAGAGAGCAGATAGATGAGAAAGAGAGTACCAAGAGAGAGAAAGAGAGAGAGCGGAGAGACGAGAGAGAGAGATAGATGATCGAGAGAGAGAGAGAGGTTAGAGAGCAGAGAGAACAAGAGAGAAAGAGGGAAGTTCGAATGGTGAGGCGTACTGTGTGTGCCTCACCCGTGTATATATATATATATATATATATATATATATATATATATATATATCTCCCCCGAACCAGATCGTCTGGAATTAAAACTGGACCGGGTTCATAGTCTATAGCGCCGCACGGCATTTCGTCTAGATCGCGTGGCATTTCACTTCGTCCTACAATACCGTGCGACTCTTTGTGAGCAACGCACGGGATTACAAGCTATTTCGACAGTTCAGATTCTGGACAGATTCATGTCATCCAAGACTGTGATTGTTTGATCCTACTGAAGTTTGCTTGGAAAAAAGAAAGTAGACATGGATATGAGGAGAAAAGGGCTTTCATTCAAACCAGGGGAACCCCGGGATCCATTCATTACATTTACTCAAAAAAAAAAAAAGAAGAAAAACAAAAACAAAACAAAAGAAAAGTCCTACTGCCCTTCTTCTTCTTCTTCTTCCTCAATCGCTCCCCCCGCTGGAAGCATCATTCGCGCCATCCGAACGGTCGTCGAAACCGTTTGGATTCCCCTCCGAGTCCTCCGCAGTGTCGTCAGATTCGCGCTCCGGCGTGTACTCTGGATCATTCTTGTCGTCCAACTGGTCGAAGGCGACGTCCTGAAGGTTGGTAACCGCACGGTGTAGAGTGCGAATGACGCTCACTAGCCTCCCGATCTGGACAGACAAGTGCTCAATCTCTTCCCGGTACGAGGCCATCTCAGCCTCCAGGGCTGTGACCCGTGCATCAAGGCCGTCATTGTTCGCCATTTTCTCTATAGAGCTTGCTGTAGGATTCAAAAGAAAGCAGAAGGACTTGAGAGTTTTGGTGGGGGTGCATGGAATGAGGCACCACCACCCTTATAAAGACGTTGAAGCCGTTGAAAGGGTACACCTGTATTAATGGGCACCCTTATACCAACCGACCATTCTCGAAAATCGAAGAGTTGCATGGGAATTTGAAATACCGTGCGACACAATACTCCCCCGCGCGGCGTTTTAACTTTGCATGGATAAGATCTTTTCCTCGGAAATTGTTCAAACTAGCCACCAAAATCCCCTTGGGATTCAAATGTTTTAGCCGTTCTACAGAAAAGCCTATTTTAAAATGCCGTGCTTAGATTAAAAGGTCCTATGAGACTTGTAGAATTCTTTTTCGTCCCCCGAAGACCAGCCGTATTCGCACGTCTCGCTATTTTTGCCCTCCGATGGCTCGTCTCGTCTCGATTAACCTCCTGAAGGCACGTGTCACTATTTTTCGCCCTCCGAGGGCTCGTCTCGTCTCAATCTACCTCCTGAAGGCACGTCTCAAGATAGTTTCGCCCTCCGAGGGCTCGCCTCGTCTTGAACCGCCTCCCGAAGGCTCGTCTCACACACGCAGCTATTCGCACTTAGTTCACAAACACCGGCACTTGATTTACTCAGAGTTTGCTGTATTTGTCCTCCGGGCCCACTTCATTAGCATCGTCCCAATCGAACTACGCTGGTCTGATCCCTACAACGGGGTACGTAGGCAGCCCCACGGGCGCGACCACCATCGTCATTTTGTTTACATATCGATTTTCATGCATTTTTGTCTTCGTTTAAAGACCTTGGAGCAACGGATTGGGATGCCTATTCTTTAAGCGTCACTCGTACCAAATAATGGTGTCCGAGTTACGTTAAAGAGGGACTACTGTAGATAGCCCAATCCGGACCTCGAAAGTGCTTTAAATATCCCAATGATGAAACAAAGGAAACAAATACCTCCTAGAGCTTGGATGTGGGACTCTCCCAAAACAAAACTCAAAAGCCTAGAGCAAAACTCAAAAGCCTAAAGCAAAACTCGAAAGCCCAGAGCAAACCCAAAAGCCCAGGACTGGACCCTTAGTACCGTACGGCACATCTCTACACCGTACGGCATGATAGATTTCATTACGCCGCACGAGGTCATGAGGTCAATCGCACGGCATTTTGGATAAAGTTCTGACTGGCACAGCTAGCTGTCGGCCATGCCCACTTGAGCCATTGCTACAAGCTAGCTCAGCCGAAAAGGCACTTCTGGCCCACCTAGAAAATACCTCCACCATTTGAAATTCAAAATCCTTGGTTTTTGCCTATAAATACAACCCTCCACTCAAGGGAAACGGGTCCTGAAATCTCTTTCTCTCTCATCGTGCTTTCATACCCATTCCTCACTCCAAAGCCTTGAGAAAGTGCTCCCAAAAACATTCTCAAGGCTCTTTCTTCCCTAAAATCCTTTATTTTTCTCCTCACCATTGAAGTGAGTTCTCTTGCTCACTTTAAGATCTCCTACTTCCCAAACAACCCCCTTATCAAACCGTACCCACCATCTCTCCTCGATTGCTTTCATCCGTAGCTGTCCATTCCTATCCAAGCTCAAAGATCAAAGGTATAAACTAGTTTCCTTGGGATAGGCTCTGTCCATATCCTTGAGGGAACCTTGTTGTGGTCAGGATCGACCCCCTTTGGGTCGAATCCTGACTTAAAAACCATTTTCAAAACAAAAACAAGCCTCTGTACTAAGGAAGCTACACCGCGCGGCGCTTTGATGCGTCGAGCGGCATAGCTGATTTGGGCGCATGGCGTTTTAGTTTACTGTTTTCTTGCTAAAACCATTTGGATCATGGCTATCCTTTGTCAGGTCTGTTTATTATTAAAAACATCAAGCATAGGTACCTCTAAAAAATAGACCATATCTACAAGCCATGTTTGGTTTTAGAAAATAAAGCTTTTTCGGTCGTCCTAAATGATCAGAAGCTTAAAAGCTGGTTTCTATTCATGGCTTGAAGGAGCGGTACTTTTCAGGGTCACCTGATGGTAAACATATTGTTTAAAGTCGGTTGAAAACCCCATGCGTGCTTTCCAAGATGCCGGGCGGTGTTCTGAAACCTTACAAAAGACCTGACAGTGAAGAGGATATTCCGCACGGCATTCCGAAAAACTGTGCGCGGTATTACGAAATGCCGTGTAGAAGGATACTGCGACCCAGACAGTTTCTGTAGAAAACTCCTTTCATTTTGTACCATCTTTATCATCACTGTACAGTTAACACCACGAGCACGCCAACGTGATCTATTACATATGTTCCTTTCCCCCTTTGCTTGCTTATTTAAGAGTTTGATTTTTCAAAAGATATTTTAAATCCCCTCTTTTGAAAGAGTTTAGTAGAGACCGGTTTTTACCGGGCGAATGAGGTGCATTTTTCTCAACAAAAGCCTTCGCCATCCGTAACATGGCTCCTGAACCCAAAAGTCTCAACGTTATCGTTAGATCAAAGGCCTTTCCTTTCAAAATGCACTTTCGGTTTCTAGAATCAACCATCTCAAAAATCCGAGTGGCGACTCTTTTTCCTGGGCGCGCGCCAGTCGGGGAGCCCACAGTATGGACAAGTACATGTACATGTAAATATGTGACAATTGTAGGGAGAGAAATAAAAAGATTAGAAATATTATTTGGTGTTTTTCAAATAATGCTCTACTACTCATCAAATGCCAAATGTCAATTTGTTTACTAAATCACTTACAAAAAGTAATGGGTCCCATAATATTAACCAATGATGCATGAGTTGGGACATTAAAATGTAATGTTCTATCCGCATTGGATATTTTTTTTCTAATTCTAAACTGAAAGCTCGTGGGTGTAAAAAAAAAAAAAAAGGCTTTGATGGAAACTGTATGACATGCGTGGGGCCTAAACATCCATTAGATGCTCAAATAGAACCGGCCAGTCAGAACCCCAAAGTGTTGGCTAAATCATTTGAATAATCGGGGAGTGGTGTATTGGGCTACTATTTGATATCAATTTGCCCCTTTAATTTGCTGAAGCAGGGGGACTTTTATTCCAAAAATTCCTCGCCGGTCCCATATTTTGTATTGGGTTCCATGCCAATCCTCTTTTGTCACGCTATTCCACCTAGGCCCTTTTCAAACATGTTTTTACTAGTTTTCCCTCACCTCCTTATGCGGAAAACATATAAACATGTGGTTGATGAATTTTTCCACGAACATGTGTTTAATGTTGACACATGTTGATGTAGACATATTTGCTACTTTTTGCATTACAAAGTTTAAAACTCAATATCTTTTATTATATATATCAGTTTTTTTATAAAATTTATATTTTTAGAAACTACTTAAAAAATCTATCAAATAAGATTTATATTGAATAGAAAATTATGTGCAATTTTTTTTTTTATGAGTGTGAATTGTGAAATTTTTGGATGTGAATTGTGTAGAATCTGTGTGAATTCTGCATTTAAGGAGTATGAATTGTTTCATTTTAGAGGTGAATTATTTAAAAAATGTGTGAATTCTTTCATTTTAGAGGGGGTGAACTCTTTCATTTTAGTTTGTGAATTGTGTATTTTGGAGAGTGAGTTGTGATGTGTGAATTCTGCATTTTGAGGGGTATTAATTCTTTTATTTTTTAGTGTATGTATTTTGAGAAGTGTGTGGTGATGTGTGAATTCTGCATTTTCAGGGATGTGAATTCTTTCATTTTGGAAGGTGTGAATTATTCAAAAGGGGTGCAATTTTTTTCATTTTGGGGTGTGAAGTGTGTATTTTGGGGAGTGAGTAGTGATGTGTGAATTTTGCATTTTGATAGGGGTGAATTTTTTCATTTTGGATGATGTGAATTGTTCAAAAGGGGTGTGAATTGTGCATTTAAGGAGTGTAAATTCTTTTCATTTTAGGGTGTAAATTATGTATTTTGGGGAGTGTATTGTGTATAGTATGTGTGCATTTTGCATTTGAATGGTGTAATTTTTTTTAATTTTTATAAGAGTGTAAATTATTTAGAAGAGGTGTGAATTGTTTAATTTTGGAGGGTGTGAATTCTACATTTGAGGGGTGTGAATTCTTTCATTTTGGACTGTAAATTATGTATTTTGGGAAATGAGTGGAGTATAGAATGTGTGAATTTTGCATTTGAAGGATGTGAAATCTTTCATTTTGGAGGATGTGAATTATTTATAAGAGGTGTGAATTCTTTCATTTTGGAGGATGAAAATTTCGCATTTTAGGATTGTGAATTCTTTCATTTTGGAATGTGAATTGTGTATTTTGGAAAGTGAATTGTGTAGATGGGGTGTGAATTCTGCATTTAAGGAGTGAATTCTTTCATTTTGAATGATATGAATGTTCAAAAAGGACGTGAATTCTTAATAAAAGGATACAAAAATAACTTTTTTTTATGTGTACATAATTTCATATTCAAAATGAATCTTGTTTGAAAGATCTCACCGAATAGATTTCAAAAATATTTTTTTTCCAAACTTTGCTATGTAAAACAAAAGTTATAATTGTTTAAACTTTAACAATATATGAGCTGAATATATTTATGAATGTATATGTATATACGTGTAAACATGTGACAATTCTAGAGAGTGAGAGAAAAGTTGATATTATTTGGTGATTTTCAAACAATACTCCACCACTCATCAAATGTCAAATTCTTTCTCAAAGAACTAACAAAAGGCAATGGGTCCCACAATATTAGCTAATGATACATGAGTTAGGATATTACAATGTAATGTTCCATTTGCATAGGATAATTTTTTCTAATCCTAAATTTAAAAAGTGCGCTGGACAATGACTGTGCGGGGGTATTTTCGTGGGTTTACTTAAAACACGGTTTATGGGGAATAAGCTTGACATGCGGACTTAGGTGGGTAGAAGGTGACAAAATAGGGCCAGCCAGTCAGAACCCCAATTTTATTTCGAGTTTGAACCTGAGGTGTTTGTTTGTTTTGTTTTGTTTGTTTTGATTTGAAAATGTGGGGAGGGGCGACCAGCATAGCAACCCCCATTGGACGTGACCATAGAGGCTCCCTACCCGCTGTGAAATGTTCGATTCGAGCCATAGCTACTGTCCATGAGGATAGACTGTTACCACAGCACCACCTAGGTACAGGATGGCAAGGGAACAAATCCCCCATTTCCTTGCAACTGACAAGACTCGAAACCTAAATCTTGCTTGAAAATGAAGGAGGCTTTTGCCATCCATTCTACCACCATCGGTGGTGAGATGTTTGTTTCTCATGCACCATGTTTGAGTAACACCACAAAAGTATTAATACAACATTGTAGCGGATATTGCGAGGAGGATACCATAAAGTCGTACGTAGCAGCTGCTTTCAAAATGTATAGTCTTAATTTGTTCTCATTTGATTGTACGGTAAACCTTTGTTTTTTTATTTTTAAATTTTTGTTACAGTTTTATCCTACACCCTAAACTATCTCACTAGTGTTTGTCTTTTTCTGAAAGCCATCATTTTGTTTGTTATTGGATATATAAAAAAGAACCACTTCCATGCATACTTGTTCGAATAATGGCACTTCTTTCGAAAATGGACAAATAATGTGGAACAAAGTGAGTGTACCATTAGTATTTAATTTAATCTTAAGTATTTATTTTATGTCATATTTAACTATAGTGAAAATCCAAAAAAACTTATTTAGCTTTGCCTCTCAAGTCTCATGATCATCTAAGTAAAAGTAAATTATATATCTCTTCTGTGGAAAATTCCACCACCAAAACTTTGTAATTACTTTTAGTTTTGCCGATCGAACTTGTGATTCTGCCCTGCTTCTTGGAATGATCTTATATTCTTTGTTGTTGGTGTTCTTGTGGTAACTAGAAAGAATTATCTTATGCTCTTCTTTAGAGAAAAATAAAGAGGCGGCTTTTTCCGACTTTGTCTTTCTTTGGCCGGTCTAAAATTAGATAGGGACTGCCATAGAGTGTTATGTTGCGGTTACAAGTTGTGAAAAAAAAGATAAAATTAACGTAAAAGAAAATAAATTTTGAAGAAAAGTGATTTTTTACTTATATTTCTTTCAGTCTTATTCCTTAATTCCTCCTTCCAAATTAGCAATCAAGCAAGGGTCTGGAAGGAAGAATTATTATTATTTTTCTCTTCAATTCTCTTTCTTTTCCTCACTTCCAAACAAATCCGATCCATACGTATTCGATCGGTGCACAAATTAAGACTCCGGGTTGTCCCCCGATTAATTGGCTTATTGGGTTGGTATAAAGTTACAAGGGAAAAAAATTCTCCAGCTAAAGCAGCCTTTGCGTGAGACAACTGATTTAGTTTCTTGATCAGTACATAATGGTTAGAGCTCATCGTCCCAAGTCGCGGCCAAGTGAGGGTGAGAAAGTTTAAAAAAAATTATAAAAGATGTCGCATGTTAGAAATTTTTCCACGAAAGCCAACCATTTTAAAGCTTAGGGCAACTGTCCGTTGGAGGTTTGCCCGGCCGGTCGTTAACTTCAAGGCCCTAGGATTAGACGTGGTGCGCGCAAGTTGGCCCAAACAATCTGAGTATAAAAAGAAGCACCGACATGGTGTGTACTGGAAATTGTTCTATGGTACATGGATATTTCATACTAGTAATCTTGTTTCAATGCCAATAGGATTTGGAGTTAATATTCATCGACCCCTACAAAAGAATACCAGCTCTGGCAGCTCAGCAGCTTCAAATCTTCAATCCCAAATAAATAGACCACACACACTGGATTGATTCTGGATATATATATAAGTTAGGTTCCGGTGAGGGATCCCTCATTTTTTTAAAATGAGGGACTCCCATTTCCGATTGAATTTCGATGATCCGAGCCGCTCAAAGTGATCAGAACGTGATTTTAAGGGTACCCGCAAGAAATCAGCAAAAAAAATGACCGGGAAGGGCTTCATCCGAGCAGTTTTCATTGAACGGTTCAAAAAAAACTGCTCGGATGAAGCCCTTCCCGGTCATTTTTTTTGCTGATTTCTCGCGGGTACCCTTAAAATCACGTTCTGCACACATTGAACAGCTTTCAAAATTTGATCGGGAAATGAAAGTCCCTCATTTTTTTTAAAATGAGGGATCCCTCACTTGAAAATTCCTCTATATATATATATATATATATATATATATATATATATATATATTCCAGCACCATTTGGCTGTACCCATTTAAAGCCTTTTGCTGTATATATATGTTGTCGTCGGTTTCAATTTTTTTAGTGCGCGCCCAAATACATATAGTAGTATATAATGCATGCTACTTAACCAACATTTATAAGAGAGAGCGATACTAGAACACATCTTCAAAATATAATTGCGAGCGGACACATCTGTGTTTGGTCCCGTTAGATGCACTTTGGCCCACATACTTCGGACGGTTTTAGATACAGTGCCTTATTTCAATCTAGAGTTGTGTTTTAAAATTGTATTTTTAAATGTTTTTGTTATAAGAGGACCTTGGTCGCGAGGTGACGGTGGGAATTCCGGGTGACTAGCGTTGAAATTCAGAGTTGTTTTTAGTATTTAGGGATGTTTTTTATATGTTGATACAGAGGTTATCTTGGGCTAAATATTGGAGAGTGCAACAGGTTGGCTCTGGAAACATCAAATAGTTGGCATATTTGCAATTACTCTATTCGTCCCATTATAAATGTCCCTTACGGGAGTTTGTGCAATTTCAAATCTCAAAAAAAATATATTTTTACACATTATTTTTTTAAAAATTTCTTCAACCAAATTAAAATACTTAATGAGCACTTCAATTTGGTGTAAGAAAATAAAATTACTAACATGTAGAAATATGTTATTTTTGGATTTGAAAATGAACAAATTCCCATAGGGGACATTTAAAGTGGGATGGAGAGAGTATAGTTCATTTTTATGTTTGTTTTGTAGCTTGTTATTTCCCAAAGAAATTGACTGGTAGGAAGGTTGATATTTTGCAAGCAACAACCAGTGGCGAAGTTAGAATTTTGACCCGAGAGGAACCGACTTAATAGATACTCCATATTTTTATCCAAACTTCTACTTATTATATCATCGGTCCCGCTAATAAGTGCCCCTGGGGCATTAGTTTAACCCCTAATAAATGCAGCAATTTTATATTTACAATAGCCCACATTAATTGTTTTGTAATCAACAACAACCATTAGTTTAGGGGAGCTAAACAACATGAATTGCATCGGTGATGGATCATAATATTTTCCAATAGTACCCTCTACTCAGATGCAATTAATTCACCATTCCCCTTGATATTATCCAATAGTATCCTCTACTCAAACGAAATTTACATTCTTACATTATTTTAAGATAAAAAAATGATACATAAATAGGAAAGAATAAAAACTCTAGTCACAAAGAATGGAATGAGAGCTACCCCTGTCCTCCTCCTCAACCTTACTAAAACTTAAGGAGGTCAACAATTAAATCTCATAAAAAAACAATTCTTTCGCACAATTGGCTGTCTATTAATATCCTAGCCTCTTGTTCTTCGTCATTCTTCTTAAAATTTTGAATAGGTATTTTTTCAGTATTTTAATTTATAAAAAAAATTATTTAGCTTTTTATCTTAATTTGTGCGATTAATCATTCGTCTCGACGTGGAACAAAACAAAGTATAAAAATATAGATAAAAGTTAATGTAAGACGATACATAAACAAAACTATCAGATGCTAGTATTTTGTTCATCTTCAGTGAACTTTTTTTAATTTTTAATAACCTTTTATTTTTCAGACTTCTCTTGTTGAAACGGATGATTAGTCAAAAAAAAAAAAACATGAAAGTAATAAAAATTAAAAAAAAAACCCAACAAAAATACCAAAAAAAGTACCAAAGACTCAGGAATTTGACATGATAAATATATTTTTATCTCATACAAAGTAATAAAGCTAACATAAACTTTGACTTTAATTTTTTAAACTAATAAAAAACAAGGGTAGATTTGGCATAATAAATATTTGGTGCTATTACAATTAGTACTAATAGTTGAGACCCCTCGTTTACCGAATCTACAGTATTAACTAACCTTGGAAATAAAAGGTTGTTTGCTATTCTTATAACAATTAATGCATTATAACTTGTGCCCCAAGGGCATCAATTAGCATTTGCCTTATGTACTAATAGTTGAGACCCCTCGTTTACCGAATCTACAGTATTAACTAACCTTGGAAATAAAAGGTTGTTTGCTATTCTTATAACAATTAATGCATTATAACTTGTGCCCCAAGGGCATCAATTAGCATTTGCCTTATATCATAGAGCTTTTGCCTAATGCAGTAAAAGTGTATGAATCATTTTATTCTATGTCTTTAGGCTACAGCCTATAACAACGGCCACATGTTTATTTTATATATATATATATATATATATATATAAATAAAAGAAATTGAGATATGATAATTTGAAATAATCTATTTATATTAAATCAAAACAAAATTATTAAGATTATAAAAAGCCATTACTAATAATATCAGTAAAGCTCAAAATTAGATATCATATAAATAGAATTTTAAAAACTTGGGGGCAAGGTTCCACCCGCCGCCAACACTGCTCCTCCTATAGCAGTAGCACTTGAAAAGTCTTTGTTCACTCTTCGAAGCGCTCTCTCATTGTATTTTTTTTTCTATCACAGATCGATATGGGGAACTTAATTAGCCATCCTTTTTACTCTACTTATTTAGGTGTTCATCCTAATGTGTTTAAATACTTATCTTTCCATCCTCAAATTCAATTAAATCCTAAACTACCGTTTCTTTCTCCTAATTTTTCAAATCTTAATACTTATCTTTCCATCCTCAAATTCAATTAAATCCTAAACTACCCTTTCTTTCTCCTAATTTTTCAAATCTTTCTCTCTTTTTTTTAATCTTTTCTAATTATCTTACTTATTTAGGTGTTCATCCTAATGTGTTTAAATACTTATCTTTCCATCCTCAAATTCAATTAAATCCTAAACTACCCTTTCTTTCTCCTAATTTTTCAAATCTTAATACTTATCTTTCCATCCTCAAATTCAATTAAATCCTAAACTACCCTTTCTTTCTCCTAATTTTTCAAATCTTTCCCTCTCTTTTTTTTTAATCTTTTCTAATTATCTCAATTCTCTCTCCTCTTTCAAACATTTTTCTCACCTAATCTTTTGAATTCTCTCTCTCTCTCTCTCTCTCTCTCTCTCTCTCTCTCTCTCGCTCCCCCAATATTCTCTCTCATATTTCCATTCCCCTAAAATCTAAAAAAAACACTACAACAAATTTGCCTTTTGGCGACAAGGATTGGCGACATAACAACAAATGCGTCGCTGTTGGGTATGTATTGGCGACAAACTTTGATATCGCCAATAGTTTTCACATTCGGCGACAAGGATTGGCAACACAACAAAAAGTGTGTCGCCGTTGGGTATGTATCGGCTACACACTTTGATGTCGGCAATCATTTTTACATTCAGCGATGCAAGTCGCGTCGGCGAAGGGAAAATTTGGCAACACATTTTGAAGTTGGCAAAAGGCTTCACATTCAGCGACGCGAGTTACGTCGCCGAAAGGCAAATTTTTTGGTGGAATGCTTGCCGCGCTCAACTTTTCTTCAACGACACATCGCCAAAAGTCTTCACAATGTCTAATTTTATTATATGTCATTCATATTTTAATAAACTTCGATACGGTTATTTAGCGGATCTCAATAAGACAAAACTATTTTAAAAATCGAGACCGTTGATTTCAAGGGCTGGCCCTAGGCATAGGCCCACCAGGCAACCGCCTAGGACCTCCCTTTTTGGTAAATATTTGGGCCCCCGGAAACTAGTATATATTAAATATTATGTATGTGAACTATTTTCCAAGTAGGCTCATGTAGCCCAGTGGTGATGCGCGCATACTTGAAGTGCTGTTGCACGAGTTCGAAACCTGGTGCTGTCCATTTTTGTCACATAGTTTTCTTACTTCTCTACAAAAGAAATTGGTTTTGAAATGGTTCTTTTAGAGCCTCGAACCCTGGCCACTTAATCTAAATGGCAGTACAAACTTATTGCCACTGAACTACATGTGTACTTCATTTATTATATATATATATATACTAAAAACTGAGAAGCCCCATTTTCAAATTCCGCCTAAGGCCTCAAAAATATTAGGGCCAGGCCTTCATTGTGCTTATTGATAAAATCATTATTGTAAAATTTTGACTTAATCGGGTTTAGAAAGCTCCTTGTATTGGTACACAATTTGGTTTTTGGATAATAATTATCGTCTGATCAAATGTGTAATGATACCCGATCAACTTTATTCTTGGTAAGATTGATGAACTCCATAATATGTAAAACATAGACAGTATAGATCGCAAAATAAAGTCTCTGATAGGGTCAGGTCTTGCAATCTAATACTTTAATGACCAAGATGGAACAAATGTTGTTCGATAAGATGGTTGCTGATATTCGATGATTTCCGATTTTGGTAACAACGATGGAATCCGTGAGACGTGAAATGCTAACGGTTCAGATCAACCGCGGTAAAAATTGAGTTGGTAATGACCTTTAAATTCTATATATTCAATATATAATTGTTAACAACTATGTATTGTACTATACTTAAATGTACGTTAGTCATTTGACCGTGACATAATGAGGATGATCTAGACCGTTAATTTTGTTTTTCTTATTGTTTATATCATTCTCGTAAAAAATTGTCTCGATCGGGTTTAGAAAACTTCTTTATCGAGACACAATTTGATTTAAAAAATGGGTTTTTCTATCCGATCAAATGTGTAGCGATACCCGATATAATTTCGTTGTTCGTACGAATGATATATACTCCATAATATGTAAAAGATGGATGGTTTGATCGGAAAAAACAGACTCATGTGGGGGTCGAGTATTGCAATCTAATATTGTACTCTAATGCCTCGGGATGCACCAAATATTGTCTGATCAGGTAGTGGCTAATATCCGATGATTATCAATTTTGGTGATAATGATGGAATTAGTAAGATGCAAAATCCTAATGGTTCAGATCAACCATTATTAAAATATAATTGGCTGATTAAGTTTAAAATTTATCTGTATTGCGTGATATAAGGGTACTTAAATTTTTCTTTGGTGTTATCTCCAAAATAATTGAAATCCCAAACAATTGTTATAGGATCACGCCCAAATACATACCCACACATATAAGTATGGGCTCCACACATACTAAAATGTGTGTCTAATGTATGTGTGAGTGTGTATTTGGATGTGTAAAGTGGGTGTGGTCCTAGAACTACTCAATTCCAAATCTATTTGGCGCCATATTTGGCGCCACATTTTTTTTCTAAACCAATACATTTCAAAACGATGTAGTAGTATCAATGAACAGAACCGATTTTATTTTATTTTATTTCAAAACGACGTAGTATCCCAAATCTACTGTACTTGTTTTTTACTTATTTTATTCCGGGTTCGTATACAGAAAGATTACGCCTCTTGTTTTTTTTATCCTTTCTCAGTTTCTCTCCTTCATTCACTCTGAGATGATGCAGCCACTCAGTCGTCTCTAGATCTCGTTATCAGGTCGCTCTCTCTCTCTCTCTCTCTCTCTCTCTCTCTCTCTCTCTCTCTACTAAGAACATCTATTGATCGATTTTCAGTTTGCTTTTGGACGAAGAATTAGGGCAAAATTTTGGGGCTTTGCACGGCGGTGGGTGGTCGTCGGTGCACCGTTTGACTAGGAGACACGACGGGTTGGATTCTTTGACCTTTTGCCGCCGTGCATGGGTCTAGTGCGTTGATTTAGATTCAGACCTTTGACAGGAACTTCAATACTCTCTCTCTCTCTCCCGATTCTCTCTGTGTGAAGAATAGCCCTTTGTGTTGATAGGTTGTGTTTTCTCCTTGTTTTGGCAAAGGCCTATCATAATCCTTGTTTGAGCTTTATCAATCTTCACAGTTACCAAAAGAAAGGGGTAGCTAGGCTTTTGGTTTTTTTGAATTAATTTTTACTAAAAGGTGGAAGAAAGGGGTAGGGTTGTGGGCTTTCTTTATTTTTTAACTAAAAGGTGGGAAAAAGGGATTAGGTTGTGGGTTTTCTGTATTTTTAACTAAAAGGTGGAAGAAAGGTGTAGGGTTTTGGTTAATCCCAAAAAAGTTAGCATGTATTGCCCAAAAATAGGTTCGTATCAGTTTGTGGCTTTTTCCTAATTCTAACATTACCTATTTCTTTAAGTTCTGGCTTTTACCTAATTTAAACTTGAGTTTTTTATGAACTTGGTTTTTGTCTGGTGTGATTTTGCAGTTTCAGTTGCTATTCATGCTTTTGCAATTTTAGTTTTAGTTGCTATTCATGTATGAGCTATGCATGTTGATGAGCATAGCTTGCTTTTGTGACTAGGTTTTTGACTGGTTTTTTGAGCTTCGTTTGTGACTTGTCTTTGAACTTATTAGACCTTAGCTTCATTTTCTGGATTGCACTATAGCGAAACTGAATCACAGCTTAGAAAAATTGCAACAATAATCTCTTGAAACACCGCATGAAATTTGCAGTCGAATGCCTTGCTAAGTGTCAGCACTTTGAATCTGCAGTTAGGACTTCGTATTTGTAGTGCAGTAGTCCTATTAATCTGCTATTGGAATGACCGATTTCAGGTTTTGAATTTTCTCGTTTTGGAATGTGGTATTCATTATCTGCATTTACTGAATCTGTTTTTTTTTTTTTTTTTGGTTGGCCTTTGCAATGCCTTGCAGATTGGCCGAAATTGAAGAAAACATTTTCGACCAAATCTTTTGCGAAGAAGGTACAGTATTCTTAGTGTATAGTAACATTGGATTTTGATCCTCCCCTTTTCACTCTCTCACTTAATTGTTCTCTTTTGTTTTTCTAAAGTTTAAACTGACATTGAATAACATGCTCTAAACATTTTATCTGACTAGAAATGGACAAAAGCTGGATGCTTCTTCCTGATAGATTTTGTCCAGCCTATGTTGACGGGGTGGACTCGTTTATTGAATTTGCAAAGGCACATTTGAATGGGGAGGTGGAGATAAAGTGCCCATGTACCAATTGTCATAACTATTATAAGAATGATTATGATACTGTGAGAACTCATTTGCTTATACGGGGGATGATGGTGTCTTATACGACCTGGTTATTACATGGAGAACTTCTTGAACTCGATGAGCAAGATGATAGCGAGGATGAATACAATGAGGATAGAGGTGATGAATATGAGCAATTGATAGAAGACCACTATAAGGGGACATACATGGGTAGTGATACCATAGAGAGGGAGGATGTGAGAGACTTTGAAAAATTGTTAGAGGCCGCCCAACGTAGCTTGTACCCAGGTTGCAAAAAGTTAGATACCTTATTAGCCTTTGTCATTGAGATGTTACAAGTGAAGGTAGAAAGTGGGTGGAGCAATAAATCTTTCAACAAGAATTTGGCAAAAATAAGCCGGTTCTTACCTGAAGGGCATGTAGTTCCGAAGTCAATTAACGAGTGCAAGAAGCTATTACGTGATTTGGGCTTGGGATATGAGTTCATCCACGCATGCCCTATGGATTGTGTGTTATTTTGGAAGGAAAAGGCTCACTTACAAAAATGTCCTAAATGTCATAGTTCTAGGTATAAGGTCAATGACGGCAAGGGTAAGAAGATCCCTCAAAAGATACTTCGTTATTTTCCATTGACTCCTAGGTTGCAAAGATTGTTTATGACTTTGGAGATAGCCAAAGACATGAGATGGCACAGTGATAAGCGTGTGGATGATGAACAAATGAGGCATCCGGCTGACACCCCCCAGTGGAAGGAATTTGATCGGATATATCCTGAGTTTTCCATGGAGACCCGTAATGTTAGACTTGGACTAGCTACTGATGGGTTCAATCCTTTTGGAACCATGAGTGCATCTTATAGCATGTGGCCTGTAATAATGACGCCCTATAACCTGCCACCATGGAGATGTATGAAGGATCCATTTTTAATGATGTCCTTACTTATTCCTGGTCCAAATCAACCGGGGACAAATATTGATGTCTATTTGAGGCCTTTGGTTGACGAATTGAAAGACTTGTGGAATAATGGTGTCATGACTTATGATGCCTCAGCTGGAGTAACCTTCCTAATGCATGCTTCTTTAATGTGGACTATACATGACTTACCCGCGTACGGTGATATATCTGGGTGGAGAACAAAAGGCTATTTGGCTTGTCCCACTTGCAACGATAGTCCTATATCGCAAAGGTTGATTGATAAGATTGGGTGGGTGGGTCATCGATCTTACTTGCCTGGGAACCATGCTTGGAGGAAGGACAAGAAGTTTAATGGTTTTCCAGAGTATGACAAGAAATCCTTGGAGTTACCGGTCGAGAAGGTAATGTCTCAGTTGGATAGGTTGCAACCAGTCGAGTTCGGAAAGGATACTAGGGGTAGGAAAAGATCTCGTCTTCGTACCGAATTGAATTGGACAAAAAAGGCATATTTTGGGAGCTACCATACTTTCCGAGCTTACTGATTCGACACAACTTTGATGTTATGCATATAGAAAAAAATATATGCGAAAGTCTCTATGGGACGATGTTGTCTATAGATGGAAAGAACAAGGACACATACAAAGCGCGAGAGGATTTGAAACAAAGGGGGATAAGGCCTGAACTACATCTACAAACTACTGCAAATGGATCAATTGTGAAACCCCGGGCGTCATACACGTTGGATCCGCATCAAGTAGATGGTTTTTATGAATTTTTGAAGTCAATTAGTTACCCAGATGGCTATGCAGCAAACATATCAAGGTGTGTGACTTCGAAGAATGGCAAGTTATCCGGCATGAAAAGCCATGATTGTCATGTCCTCCTTCAACGTCTTCTTCCCATTGGCATGCGTGGTTTTGTGAGCAAGGAGATATGTACAACATTGTTTGAGTTGGGAAATTTTTTCCAAGAACTTTGCTCGAAGACAATAAGGCGAAGTGATGTGGAAAAATGGGAGGAACGGGTGGTACTAATACTTTGCAAGCTAGAGAGGATTTTTCCTCCGGCTTTCTTTGATGTGATGGTTCATTTGACTGTTCATTTGTCGCGTGAGGCCATGGTTGCTGGACCAGTCCAATATCGCTGGATGTACCCGATTGAAAGGTAAATGTTACCACAATATGCTAGAATTAGTAATTTTGTTTATTTATCTAGTATATATGATGGTAATTTTGCTTGGTTGAAGGTTTCTGGGTAAACTTAAAAGGTATGTCGCCAACAAAGCACGGCCAGAAGGGTCAATTGCTGAGGCTTACATTGTCCAAGAGTGTCTTACTTTTTGTTCAATGTACTTGAGAAATTGGAGTAACAAACCTGAACGAAATAGAGATGGTGTTGATCGTGGCTTTGAGATGGAGATATTCAACCAGCATATCCGTCTCTTCTCACCCATCGTAGGGGGTCCTGAACCTTCCCAAAAAGAACGAGAAATTGCTCATTGGTTTGTGCTATACAATTGCCCTGAGGTGGAGCCATATCTAGAGTATGTGGTCTATTTTATTTATGCTTATGCGTAACTTGTTAATTGAAGTTTACTACTTCAATTTAATTGAATTTTACGATATTAAATAGCGAACACGAGAATATTATACAAAATCCTCAAGGATGTGATATAATTCAGATCCAGCGAAAGGAATTTCCAATTTGGTTCAAAAAACGTGTAAGTATTATAGAGTTTAGAGTCACTAAACATAATAAGTTTCAATTACTGTTAACTTAGATGATTGACATGTGTCTTCATGTGTAGATGAATGATTTAAGAACTGAAGGATCACAAGAGGCAACCGATGAACTATGGTCATTAGCAAATGGTCCAGGTTCCATAATTGATTTTTATTCTGGCTGCATTTGCAATGGTGTTCGATTCCATACCAGAGATCGTGAAAGTCGTCGCAAGAGTCAAAATAGTGGGATAGTTGTGGAAGGGGAGGAGAGAGGAAAAAATATGAACTATTACGGCTACTTGAATAAAATATGGGAATTACGATACGCGAATGGTGGTAGAGTAGTTCTATTTCAATGTGAATGGTACAATACTGGTCATAAAAGTAGAATATACACCGATGAATATGTCACCAGCATTGATATTACGAGGCTTTGGTACAAAGATGATCCATTTGTCCTTCCAAGCAATGTGAAGCAAGTCTTTTATGTTAATGACACCACCAAAGGAAAAAATTGGCGAGTGGTAGAACTGGTTCGACATCGAGGTGTATGGGATGTACCAGAGCAAGATGAGTTGCCTCATGATCCATTTCAACAAGATGAAACCGAAGACGGTGGTGTCAAAATCATCACTGAAGATTTTGAAGTTCAACATGATAGGGATAATGTTAATCCTGAGATCATTCCTGGTGATGAACTCATTGCTACGCAAGTTGATGACCAGGATAATGAGGATGACACTATGGCAGAATACATGGATGAGGAAGATGATGATTTGAGTAGACAAAATGATCTGGATGCAGATTCTGATGCAGATTCTGATGTAGATGCTGATGTCGATTATGATATCTAGAGTCTGATAATATGTATTTTTTGATAGAGATGGTGTTATCTTGCTAATGAATTTCTAGATTATAATAGTAGTTAGTGGATTTTGACCTTTTTTTGATAGATATGGTGGTATCTTGTTAATGAAGTTCTAGATCTGGCAATAGTTATTGGATTTCGACCTTTATATTTCATGGTATCGTGTTATGTTTCATACAATGTATTCATTTCATTTTGTTCTTCATTGTTTTTCTGCCACTGAGCAGGAAAACAACCCTTGACCGTAGAAGAGATGTTACTTAATCTAACTTTAGTTTCTACCACTCCCATTATAGACAACTTATGAGACAAGATAAGGGATTTAACCTCTTGCTGTTTAGGGGGATTATTAAGCCCCCTTATATTCTAAGCTCTGACTTTGAATGTTTAAGAGGAAGACGCCTTATCACCCCTCCCCTTACTAGGAGGACCAACAGAACCTTTAACCACTGCTTGCACAGGTTTCTGAACACCCTTACTGCGACCCCTTCCTTTCTTTTTAGGGGGAGAAACCTGAAGGATCAGCTCCTGATTCAACCCATCAGAAAACTCCTCATCAGTAGGCAAAGTAATTGGCTCAGCCCTTGAGTCTGGCTAATCCTCACCACTATCTAAATTCTGTAAAATAGAGAAACTATTCACAACTTCGGTACCAGAAGAAGACACCAAAGAATCCAGCACCTTAAGAGAAGCAGCCCCATCAATCCCAGCCTGTTTGTTGTCCACAATTGTAGGAATCCTCTCAACCGCCTCGTCAGCAACTACTGAAACAGAAACAGGAGAGGCCGATGCAGCAACACCAATGATATGGTTCTTAGGCGCATCATCGACGTTAAGTGCCAAGCTTTGTACAGAGACTGGAAGTACAGATTACATGATCACTACAGAGTGATCAAGGAGGAGGTGTCAAACCCCAAAAACCATCCATTATATCCATGTAATCCAGATGGCTGGAAGTTCATGATTAAGAAAGGATGGCGGAAAAAAGCTTTTAAGATAATCTCTGTCTTTTTTTAGTGTATAATAGACAATACCATGGATACATAAATTAGTAGACAGATGTGGAAGCAACAGTACGTGTAAGATCCAATTGGCTTGTTCTTTGGTTGGATAGTACTCAACATGTTTGTTTTACGTTTTTTCCCATAAGAAGACTACAAGAGGGAAAAGTGCATGGAAATGGTTGAAATATAATCATACTAGTGGATCCCAATCATTTGTAGCACGAGCATTCAAGTTTGTAAGTATGACTTTGTAGTTTTCTTTTTTTTAAATTATAAACTTGCTTATTCTTATGTTAAGAAGAAATGCAAATTAAATTATAGATGAAAGAAAAAAAAAGAAAGCAGTCTTTTCCGGAGAGGTTCAAGGAAACACACATATGTCATCGACTGGGAGAGGAAGTATGGATAAACAACAAGGCTAAGGAACATCATGTACGTATGAAATTACTAAATTCTACTACATTTGCTCTGTTTATTGTATTCCCTTGCTATGTGCTTTTGTTGCTGCATTTCCTATTTGTTTTTGCTGTTTTTCCTATGTTTTGACGTCAATAAAGTGTTGCTCGATGCTGTTTTTCCTACGGTTCAGCCTGCTCCATCTTGATTTCCCTTTAGTGTGGCATTTTTCGCCCTCCATGAATGCCGAATGATTTGGAGGAATGTGAGTTCCTATCAGATTGAAATCCTGGTTTGGCAAGCTAACTATGATTTTAATGGATTACTCCATAAATGCCAATCGCTCTGATTGTTGTGTAACTATAGTCTATGATCAGTGATGGTTTTTCTTTTTTCTGCTGCTCCTACTTTTAGACTCTTCTATTGCTAGTGGAGTTTTGGAGAATTCTGTTGGCTGCTACTACTTTCCAGTTGTGCTTATGCCTTACATTTGCCTGTAGTATAGCATCAGAAATGATGGATGAACTGCATTGATGAATGAATTTTTTTTTTTCAGTAAATTATTTGATTGTTGGATACCTATACAGAATTCGGCAAAAGATGGTGGACTTTTGGTTGTTCTTGACTAATATCTTTTTGCTATTATAAGTCACATGCCCCAGAGTAATGGAGCCAATTGGACAGTATGAAATACTGAGCTTTCTTTAATTCTATTATCTCTTTTCCTTTTTCAGTAAATGACAGTATGAAATGCTGAGCCAATTAATTGTACCTTGTTTTGCTTTATCAAATCCTCTTTACTTGTATCCTTTTCTCCATTTATAATATATGTTCTCTTTACCGATCAGCAAAATATTGATAGATTGCGGCCAAGTGTCAATTTGTACATATTCATGTCATATGGTAACTAATTCCAATTGATGTAGGATGAGATTGTTGAAAAGATAGCCGAGCAGTCACAATCCAATGTCACTAATCCTCGATCTGAGTTACAAATTTCTATTGATGTGCCTGGGAAGTGATCGGGCTACTTGAAGGGATATGGAATTCGCACGAGCACATATGCTACACAATCTCAAGCAGTCCCAAATTCAGAGGTAGCTGCTCTTAAACAAGTCATGGCTGATCAAGGAAAACCCATAGCTAATTATGGTAAAAAATTCAAAAACATGATGCTCTTCATGGCTACAAAGTTTGGAATTGATCCAGCACCTTTCCCGAGTTGATTTCAAGTAGTGAAAATGGAGAAGATACTTTGATTGCACAACAAGATGGGACTTCTACTTTCAATGAAGGTTGAACATGCTGACTTAAGATGTTTTGAATGGGTTTCCAAATATTACTTTTGATGTAACTATGGTTTGGTGATTACTTTTGAAAATGTTAGGATGCATAGACATGTAATTTAGTTTTTTGATACATGGCATGTGGAGTAATCTTTTGTCTAGTATTATGGATGTTTGGATAAGTTAAGGATTATTTGGTTATGGATTGATATATATTTAAGGTATTAGAATGAACTTTTGAATGAGTTTGGATTGGATGATTGTATTTGCAAGTTAATGGCAGCTATAGATAGACAAATGCGTGCTATCTGGTTGGAAAAATAGATTTTTAATAAAAATTATATAGCATTTTATTCAAAATTCTTTTGCCGGCACACGAAGTTTGTCGCCAGAAGATATTAGAAATGTCTGCATGTTCCTTTCGCCGACGCAAACCATGTTGCCAAAGGTATTACATTTTTTCACATTAAACATACTTTCGCCGATGCAAAGTGTGTTGCCGAATCTAGTGCTTTTTGCCGACAAGAGGTGTTCATGTTGGCAAATATCATTGCCGACATAGCAACGCCGACAGTGTGCCGACGCAGGGACTTGTGTCGGCAAAACTCTTTGCCAACGCAAATATGCCTTTGCCGGCATACTATTGTGCGACGCCAGAACCAAAATTTGTTGTAGTGACATGACTCTTACAATAACGAATTAATGTGTAAGCCGGAAAACTTGGCAAAACCTGATCGAGGTAGATGAACAAAACAAAATCAATTAAAAAACATGACAAAATAGAAAAACATGGCAAGTTTCGAGAAGTGTAGGTTTTAATCGAGGTCGATGAACAAAACATCATCAAAATCATGACAAAATTGTCCCTATGAAACTGTATTAAACCAAAATCATGACAAAATTTTGAGAACTTGAAACACTCATATTGAAATCATGACAAAATTTATGAAATCATCATGAAACAAAAACCATCATTATTACGCATCGTAAAATTGTGCCGACGAAACTACATTAAAAGGAAATAATGACAAAATTCAGAGAAACTGAAACACACATATATATCAAAATCATGACAACGTTTGTGAAATCACCATAAAGCATAAAAAATCGTGAATATGTATTGTAAAATCGTTTCGACGAAACTACAATAAACAAAAATCATTCCAAAATTTGAAGAAATCGAAACACATACACCAAAGTTATGTCAAAAAGTAATGGCTTATCCGCCGGTCTTTGACATGGTGGGCGTGATGTAGCAACTAATTCAATAAAGGGGCGGTGGGTTGGATGTTGGCTTTGGTCGATCTCGAGAGAGAGAGAGAGAGAGAGAGAGAGAGTACCATAACAAGTGTGAGCTTTTTGATGTCGATGACATCTTCAATTGGACGGACACTGCCTATCCCCACATTATTCAGTAGATGATCCGCCGTTATTGAGCCTTTTTAAAAGAAAGTGGGAAGAACGAAAATTCAAGGTACAAATTAAAGTCATACGGGGTGGCATTGGTAGGTTACAGCAGTATTGACCCAAAAAAATGGAACAGAATCCCTTTCAACAAGGGATTAGGCTAATCCCGGTAATGTTGGGGGATGGATACATTTCTGGGCTTGATTAATTATGGATCATGTAATTATTCTAGAGGAATTTGATTAATTATGGATCATGTAATTATTCTAGAGGAATTTAATTTATTATATAGATAGGGGTATAATGGGGCAACAATACATTTTCAGGATGAGAACATAAGTATTCAAACTCAGTAGGATGGAAACCTAAATAAGTTGAGTAAAGAGGATGGCTAATTAATTTCTTCTATTTTTATCCGTGTGATATATAAAATTTCTTTCTTCTGCGAATAAAACCACATCTATAAATCCATCCTTTTCTCCGAATCTCCTGAAGGCTGAAAACTGAGGGTGAGTCAACTTTCGATTCTGACGACAAATCAGCCTTGGAACTTCAGCCGTGTAAAGTACTTGGGTCGTGTGGCCGTGCACATTAAGGGTCCGATTGGATGCAACACGAGTTTTGAGTGTATTATTTATGAAAAAGAGATAAAATAATAGAAGGTAATTGTTAAGAAGTGAAGGTCTATATTGATATGACATTTATAGAAGGAGATTAAAATGTAGATAGTTTGGATAAGGTATTAGGGGGGGGGTTGTGTGTAAAATAGCACTTTGTTTGGATGATAAATAAAATGGGAGATAAGGAAGGGTGTATGATGTAAAAACCTGTCAAATAACTCTTTTGCTCTTGTGCAGTGTTAAATTAGATTATTGATTAGATTAAATATATAATTACGAAATGAAATGCAATTAAATATTTTTTTACAATTAATCAATAATGAATTCCTTAAGTAACATATTAATTAATTTGATAATTAAAATACATTTTTTTAGGTGCAAAGCACGGTAAGCACCAGATAATTTTTTCACAATCAACATTGGACCGTAATTGGATTGCCTTGATTTCCTAGGTGCAAAGTACCGGATAATTTTCTCCTCGTTGTCAACAATACATTTCGATCTCTCTCTTTTTTCTTCAAATCTTTGAGCCCCTCGCCATCTCAGAGTCCCTCGCCGGAGTCTCCCACTCGCACGGTCTCTCTCTCTCTCTCTCTCTCATCATTGATGACTCTCTCTCTCTCCCCAGATCAATTAAACCCCTCTGCCGTATCATCCGCTGGAGAAGAAGAAAAATCCGATGACGTCCGACTACCTCCAGCGATGTAATTTCCGACGATGCTCTGCTCTCTCACTGTAATCCTCCAACTCTCTGTGTGTGTGTGAAGGGGGCAGATGAAGAGGGGGGATGAGGGAGGGTAGAAGGGTCAAAATTCTGGGTGTAATAGGCCAAATGATCTATTGCTACGTACCCTGGGGCGGTCAATAATCTATGACCCCAAATGGCGATTAGCTTGGATATGGGAAGAGGGGATGAGATAATACACCCACACAAATGGCATCCAAACGGGTGTATGAGGTAATACACCATCCAATCAAGCCCAAGCACTATATAACTAGTGCTTTTGTTTTCAACTTGCAGTGTTCGGGTCAAAAGGTAAGTTTACACGTACATCACTTAATTCTCTCTCTAGTCGGGTCAAAGGTAAGTCATCTACGTCGAGACTAAGAAATTCATAAGTAAATAAGTATTACTTTCTTGTGGCCTAACGCAAAGTATCAAACTCTAGTAAATTATGTGATAGCAAAACCATCAACCAACTGGATTAAATCTTTGGACTAGCTAGTGCATCTCTCTGACCAAACAAATTCGACTGAAAATGCATACTAGCTACAAGCCTATACCTCAAGATAATTTGGCCTCGAAGTGAATCTATACCGGAATTTTCCCCAACCCCAACACACACGGACACACCCATGCCCCCCAAAAAAATAAGAGTTCAGCAATGGAGATTGAGGTTGTTAATAATTGGAAAGGACAGAGAGAGATAAGAGCAAAACCGACAAATAATTCAACATTTGTAGACGTGCAACAAAGAAATGAGTGAATAAACATCTGTATGGAGAAATTATTAATTTTTTACTTTTGGAGTAAGGACGCGTACTCTACTTGTGTTGCAATCGACAGATATTACATGATCAATGACTTTTGTGATTCATAAAAATGACGTCAGTGTTGTAATTAATATGGAGCATTACTCCAAAAATACTCAATAACCTCAACGTATATACATGTGTATATATCTATTTTTGACTTCATTATAAATCACAGCTCATACACTATGTAAGATAAGCTCACGAGTGCGTGATAGAGGCATGGGAGATTACAGGCTTCCCTATGGGGCCCCTCATTTATTGTTTCATATATCTGATATGATTGGATGTCCAGCAAATAAACTTGAGGGTCTAGTTTAAATAGTTTTTGGGTTCTTTTGGAAGCCTCTCTGCGAATTCTGAAAATTAAGTTATTATGGATATCAGATTGAGTTAATTTTTTATAATTTATAAAAAAATATTTTAAGAATAACTTGCGATTTGAATCATTTTTTTAAAACCCGAAATACATCAACAAAAAAAAATCATCATACGATTCTCGTTTGATTTCTAGCGATACATGGGATCGGAAGATCAAAAGAAGTTCGATTGATTTGAAATTTTACAGAGAACTAGGGATGACAATCAGGGTGTTCGGGGTGGGTATGGAGAATTCCGTACCCGATCCCCGAAACCGAAACCGAAACCGAATCCCTACCCATATCCGCCCCGACACCCGAACGGGGAGAGCAAGAAGAAACCATAACCGAACCATTCGGGATTCGGGCAATCCCCGAACCATTCTGGTACCCGAACCAAATGACAATGGCTGTGAGCAGATCTAAAAATTTTGTCCGATTTCAAGTTCTTGGGGTGGGTTCTGATCAATGAGAGAAGAAAAAGGGAGTAACAAAGAGAGAGAGAGAGAGAGAGAGAGAGAGAAAGAGGAGTACGTATGTTTTGACGTCGCCGGAGCAGCCAATCTCCGGAGCCTTCAATCTGTGTGTTTGACTGAATATTTTGCTTGACGACATAGGAGAAAGTGGATGGGGGTGTCTCATGTCTGTGTGATTGTGTGTGTGTGTGTGTGTGTGTGGGGGGGGGGGGGGGGGGGGGGGGGGGGGGGGGGAGATGACGACAATGAGCGGCAGTGAGGCCGAGAAGGGTTGTCTGCAACGCAGAAGAGAGGAGGGGGTGGGTTTGACTGTTTGAGGTATGAATGTGTAGCTGTCAATTGTAACCCTAATTATAAATAAAGGGTTATCACACGCCAAGCCCTTAAACCTTAACACATGCAACAATTTGGTCCCTAAATTTCTGGACATATGCACTTCGACTGCTAGACTCCTATACTTATGTATTTCGGTTCGGTTCGGTTCGGGGATCTGCTAAACCATACCCGAACCGATACCCGTTCGGTTATCCAAGGCTTCAACCATACCCATACCCATGGGGAATTTTTCGGTTATGGTTCAGGGAAAATTTTTGGTTACGGTTCAGATAACCATCGGTTCGGTTCACTTTGCCATCCTTACAGAGAACAATTTGTAATCATAAGGATAAACTGTTGTATGGCTTGATTGAAGAAATTCAATCTCAAAATATGTGAACAAAATACTATCCGTTTCGCGATACATAATGTTGGTAAAAATAGCAAACGAGCTCCGTTTCACAAGACACTTGTCTGGAGGCCTTAGATTACCGCATAAACACTGTGCATGATGTTTGGTGAAGTTTGGGAGATACAGTATTTGGTCCACCCAAGAATTTCTGAGTCCAAATCATTCAATTTATAGGGTACCAACAAAAGTCTGGTGAAGTTCCAACAATGGAACATCCTCGGGTTCTGACGAGACCTGAATTAGCAACTGAATTGGATGTTCCGAAGTATATTCTGGCCGATTGGCCGAGATTAGGGTTACCTGGACTCGTTTTCTGACCGTTGACTGAAAAGAAAACTGCACTCTTCTATAAGTGGCATGCCTGACGACCAAGCTATGCACATGCAAGATGTTTTAGGATTCTTGTCAGATCAAATGATTGTACAGCCTAATGTTTTCTGCATCGTATTATGCTTACCGAGAGCTGCACACTCCTCTTCGGTATGACCTACTTCAGTATCAAGGGCCGGTGTTCTTGATTGTCGAAGTGGTGAAATATAAGTTGGGTAAAATCTAGTGTTTACATCTGTAGTCTTCCAACAATTTAACGACTAATTAATAGCAATATATGAAGTACGAAGACAATCTCTTCGAATTCATATAACTAGTAATTAATGTCGAAACTGCACTCACTTATTTACATTACAACAAAAAACACATTCGGTGACATGTAAAAATGTCACCAAAAGCCCAAAATTTGTCACCTATTATCTTTGGTGACACAAGAAGAGGTGTCACTGTATCCATGACACTGAAAGTCAAGGGTGACAAAATTGTGTAGTTGTCACGGAAAGTTGTCAACAGTGACAAAAATTTGGTGTCACCGAAGACAAATTTTCAGTGACACAATTGTCACCGAAAGTAACAGTGACAACAATATGATGTCACGAAAGAGAGATTTTCTGTGACAAAAGTGATTATGTCACAGATAGTAACGATGACAGCACCATTTTGTCACAGAAGAGAGATTCTTCTGTGACAAAGGTTGTCACTAAAAGTACCTACCAGGACAACCAATTGTGTGTCACCAATAACCTATCACAGTAGTAGACATACAACAGTGACAATCTCTTTTGTCACCAAAAGTAGGACTTTAGCAGCAATACACACTTTATTCCATATATTGTTTTCACTTGCATACAAAGTTTCAGATTTTTTGTACCTTATGATTCAACTTAACAAAACTTAAATTGTGAAAAAATAAAATATCATTCAAATCAAATATCTAATAAATCAACATTTATAATCCAACCTCAAAACATTCATCCTCCAATAATAATCACTTCAAACTTAACAATATTACCAAAACTACAAAACATCCATATCCATGATGTCTCTAATGACAAAAAGAACTCAAAACAAGTGTTCCATTTAACTACCAAAAAATCTTCAACTCCATCTTGGTTAATTGCCAAAAAGCAACTCCATCTCCTTATTTACCTGTACAAAATTGCAAGGAAAAAAAATTCATATCACATGATGTTCAGACTTTCTAAAACTTGATAAAACTATGGATCAAGAAATTTACTTTTTCAGAATCTTATAAACATATAAATCCAAGATAACGATACATGCATAGTAAGTTCAACGGTATGGAGAACTGAACAAGTACAATATGAAAACATGGACATGGAATCATGCTATAAAATAAACTTTTGAACTAAACAACACTCGCCATCTATTTTTTTCACGGGTCAGGAGTTGAAATGACAACTCATACTTGGGGCATGTCTAGATAGCTACCATTAAGTTTAGTGACTAGTATTTGACGTAATGTTATGATAATACCTGCATCATTCAACTAACATCAGCTAAGATAAGATCTAGAAGATAGCAATTTCCTAGCTCCATCCGATTTCATCTAGACAACTTGCACAACATATGTATACTTCTGCTAGCTGTTAAACCACATAATTGTGACTGAAATTAAGATAAAACATTGCAGTCCATGGTTTATGAACAGAGAGAGAAAAGCTTCATGTAACTAAAAAGCTTTTGAGCCATCGACAAGGTTAGGTTTGTACCCAGTCTACTGCTACCAAAAACCCATTAATGACTACTAACTGAGCTTACACTTTCAGATGAATCCAAGTGTACAAACATAAAAACCAATGGAGCTAAAAAAAAAAAGCTAGAAGTTGGTCTAGCCTATCAGGGGAACTTGAGTTTAAGGCCTTTTTACTGAACATGGATATATGCAAAATACAAATGAAAATTCATCTATAAACACATACATCAATAGTTATATGTATCAATTGAAGGAAGATATACGACACTTACTTCAGAGGATCAATGGTGCTTTCTGTTCATGTAGGAAATTATATTAGATTGTTTTTCTTAGATGTGCAACCAATCGGTCAACCTCAAAGACACTGCAAATATCTATATAGATGGGTCATCCACATCTCTTCTTCTTTCTGTCCTTTTTTTTTGCCGTACTTAAATATAATGCATGAAAACAACAGTGTCTATAAGAAATGCACAATCAAATGGTATTCAACGAATATCATACTTCAATGTTTATCACTAAGATTCACACCCAATCTGTCACTCTCAAAGACGCTCCCAACATTCTAGCTCAAGTTAAACTCCATTCACACTAGTTCTGACTAACAACTATGAATAAAGCTAGCAAGAGGATTTCGTACCTTCAAGTCCACATAAGTACGATGATTAGCATCCTCAAAAGCATGCAGTTCATCTGAAGGAGAGAGTGCAATTCATGGTTACTTTCCACATGGTTGGGCACATTAGCCATTGGAGGAGGATCACATGAAGCATTAGGGAACTCCGTATGCAAAATGGGACGGATTGACAACCTAAACGTGAAACAATTTCACATCAATTATTGACTAGATGTCTTTTAAGTTGGATACAGTAAATTGAACAAATCGATAACTTTCAAAAACTCAAATTTCTATTATAGCATATTCTTTGCCGAAATATCCCTAGAAAGTGGTGGCACAACGGCAGTTAAAGTGATCCACGATAGTGGAAACCGGAGTTAATTTTGGAGCTTTTCGATGGTGGAAGAATCTATGATATACAACCAAACAATTATAAACCGTGGACATCAGGTAATTAGAAAAACAAGAAAAGATAACAAATAAGAAAGTTCATCAAACAAGGAATGTCAAATGCTAGAGGCAAACGCCATGTCACCTGATAATTAAACTGAACTTATCTAAACTCAGAACTTTTCTAGAATCTAAGACAGAAAGTCAGGAACATGCACACAATAAGAGTTGCTACAGATATTCTCATAAAAATGGCATACTATAGGAAGGTATCTAGTACAGTTCCCAACCATAAATTCCAAAAAACTACTCATATTACAAATATCCGAGGAACCTAAACAAATCTAAGAGAAATACACAAATCTAACACCAAGTTGGTGTTTCTAAGGCCCAGTAACCTTCTCCGTATGGGCCAAACAACACATACTGACATACAGGTTCAGCTTTACAAAAGGTACATCAATACATGTGCTAATGTTGGCTATAGTTATTTGATAAAAATCACATGAGAGCTAAAAAGATACATTTACAGATTATGGACACATGTAACATCCCATAGCGCCCAAAGAATCACATGACAATATCAAATTGTATACACTGATACACGCAATGCAACTGAATCAGTGTACTGGTTTTTAAATTCTAAATGTATCGTAAGCAACAACCAACCTATACCAGTCAAAGTTGCAAGCATCAAAAGGATAATAAATCTAGGAGCTATCTTTTTTCCGAAAAAGCAATCCAATTGAAGTCCTAGCTCAACAAGCATATACTCTATATATCACACCAGTAACAGAGTATAATGACTACCAACAGTAAGGTTGAAGCACTATGAAATTATGAACTATGAGAATAGAAAGATTGGGCCATACTTTCCTCCTAATTGAACCCAATTTCTTCCTTTCTCCAATGGCAGAGCACTCATCTAAGCCATCTCTTCTGGTTGTGTATCCAATGATGCTGATAAAACACAAGAAAACAGCTCTGAGTCTCTGACTAGTTAAATCTGCAAATGGTAACACAAACAATCTATTACCCTTGCACTACTTAGACAAACAGACTACCATAAACATCATTAAGCAAATCATTGAAGATAAATGACATTTGAACCTTATATAGAGATACACCAGCAAGACTAAATTCTGGGGTGCCGTTCTAACGAACATTGTTTGCAAAAAACCCCGTCTAACCAACACTTTCTTGAGGGGTAGCACTGCAAAAGGACACGACATCATAATTAGCAGATCGATTGGCACTATGAACTGCCAAGGGTAACAAACAAAAACCTAGACAACAAACCATTAGAATATCTTCAGGTTCTATAATAATCAGCAATTCATATCTTCAGCTGCAATTTTTTTATTGTCATCACCAAATTCATTCCTGCAATGAATCACATCCAGCCCAAATTTGTCGTGTTTCCTCAAAGGTAAATGTATCAGTAGTTAAGAAATGCGGACTATCAAAACCATAAAAAAAAAATTGCCTAGAAGGTCACCACCGTATCACAGAGACAAATAAAAAAGGAAGATCACCGCTACTGTTCTTCGTGATACAATCAATAAAAAACTACTATGTCTAAAAACTCTGATTTGTTTTGGAAAAATCTTATCAAACTCACAATTTACCAATAGAAAAGATGAAAATAAAATCAAGGAAGAGCAGAATTCAGAGTTCGAAAAAACCATAGTTAGGGCTTTGAAACCTTAACCATGGAGCCTTTCAGTACCGTCGAGAACGATTTGACCAGTTAGGGCTCCGATTTGGTGAGTCGAGAAGCCTTCGATTGTAATCGTGAGCATAGAGACCCAGTCAAAGAGAGGAGAAACTTGTCGAGGGTGGCTAACGGACGTCGAGAGGTCACGCGGAGATTATTGCACATAGATCTGGCTCGCTGTTGTCAACAACTATGGGGGAGAGAGAGAGAGAGAGAGGCGGGGAGGGGTTTCAATCGTGGGACGGTAAAATTAGGGCTTGTTTTTTGTGACAAACCAAACAGCATGAAACGACGTCGTTTTGAATGAAAATTTTTTTATTTAACTTTTTATAAGCGCGCCTAAATGAACAACAGCCCGGGACAACAAAATTTCAGATCTTTCAGTGACAACTTCATGCTTGTCACCGAAACCTGTCTTCGGTGACAAATTTTTTGTCACCAAATCTCTTCATTATTTGGCGCCTTGCTTGCTGGTTATCCAAAGGTTTTCGGTGACAAGCAATAAAATTGTTTGTCACCGTTGAATATATTCCGTGACAACACCAATTTTTTGTCACCAAAAGGTGTCAAAGGGTGTCACCGTTGGTGTTTTTTGTTGTAGTGTTATTATATTCAATAATGTTTCACTTCTAGTCATTCATGATTACAAGATTAACAAAATAGTTTTGAACACTTTTTCTTAGTGGGTGAAAAAAGAAAATAAAGAGATTATTAAAAATAAGATAACGCCATTACAAAATTAAAACATGATACAAGACATTAAACTAAGGGGTTGATTTTTGAATTTTCTACTATATTTTTTACATTAAATAAAATTTAGATTTAAATTTTCAGAACATATTTTGATTATCCAAAAAAAATAATGAATGCTTCGAATATACTACATATGATGTTTCTTATTTTTATTTGCAAAATCAAAAGTAAAATGCAATATTTTAGAAATAGACCATTTGGTTAATTTACGTAAAATCTCAATTTCATCTCTCTGTGAGGGAAGATGACAATTTCGCCCTTCAATTCTGTTATTTTATATGGACTCCGTTAGCAAGAGGGACGGAATTGAGATGGAATGTAAACCATAAAGTTAAAATTAA
Organism: Rhododendron simsii; assembly: GCA_014282245.1. Classification (NCBI taxonomy): domain Eukaryota; kingdom Viridiplantae; phylum Streptophyta; class Magnoliopsida; order Ericales; family Ericaceae; genus Rhododendron; species Rhododendron simsii. Next base: position 19,746,621 of record CM024957.1, on the reverse strand, counting down.
CACAATTATTAGTAGAGGAACAAAATTAAGAATTCATGCAAACTAAAATAACCATTTCTAAAATTTACCCTATTTTTTTTTTATCATCCTCTTGTTGATCAAACGGCATGAATATTAATCCTTGTCTTGTTTTATGCTTCTTTAACTTCCTTTGTAACTTGGTTTTAAGCCTGACACTTTAATGGAGACCTAACTCGAATTTTCTTAACAATCAGACAAAAAAAAAAAAAAAATTGAATAACAAGAAACGAATAAAGAATTTTCATCAATAGAATATACTTTCTTGATTTTTGGATCTTATTTGATTCCCTTCTACGCAGACTAATGAATGATTTGGGAAGTAGAACTTAAAGATTTCTCTTAATAAAATGAAAACGAAGCGCGCTCTCTCTCTCTCTCTTTCTCTCTCTCTCTAAATCCTAGTAGTCGCACCTCTTTATTTCTCTCTTTCCCTCCCTCCCCTAGGGTTTTCAACCTAAAATGGGGGGGCCTCTTTATTTCTCTCTTTCCCTCCCACCCCCTAGGGTTTTCAACCTAAAATTGGGTGGGGGGGGGGGGGTGTTGTCGCGATCTCCCTTATGGGATTTTTTTTTCCCTCCATTGGTCTCCGATCAGAATCTCTTTTCTCTTCCTTTCATCACTCTCCACCTTCATCTTGCCCTGACAACTCCTGACGCCTTGGCCTCCCTGGTTCCTCCACCGTCGGACCTCCTCCATCATATTCGTTGTTCGCAGGTGACTCATTTTTGGTGGTGCGGTTTAGATGTTCAGTTGTGGGTGCAGAGCTTTTGTGTATGATTGGATCGCTGGAGTTGGAGATCTATGTTGGTGGATAATGATGGCGAGGTTCTTTTTTTTTCATTTTCTTGTTGGTGTGCGATCGTTTGCTTATTCTTCTCCATTTTGTGGAGGTTTTCTCTCTAGTTTCTTGCCGTGAGTTTTTCTCTTCTTCTCCATTTTGTGGAGGTTTTCTCTTTGATTTCTTGCCATGAGTTTTTCTCCCAACTTGGTTTCTTCCAATTGGGTTGTTTCTTGTTTCTGCAAGAAAATGTTTAGTTGGTTTGTGGTATAGTCTATGGGATGAATTTCTGCCGTCGTGACTTGTTCCTTTGTCTAAGAACGAGTTTTCATCTTGATGTACTCTTTGATTGGAGTTATAATATCATCTGTTACCAGTTTGAAAAAAAAAAATGAAAAGGAAGCTACCTTTCATATTCCAAAGCTCCCGATAAGTATTTGTTTGGAAAACTAATCAAACTGCCAGAAGAAGAGACTAAGGCCAATTTTGGTCGAAAGTTATCTGGCAAATTAATTATTTATCCAGTCCTTAGTCCCTAAAGAAATGGTATGAGAGTCAATTGGAGATTTTTAAGAATTTAATATACTGTCATCAAAAGGAACAAGAGAATGTATAACTGTACAAGCGAGGGTTGTTATCAATATTCTATTGGGTTTTACCAAATTTTCAATGCTTAACTAACCAAATAATCATGGGTAGTTCTCATCTGCAAGAACATTAATTTTAACACTTTTTTTTTCCTAATCTTGTGGCCGATTATGTATTCGGATTCTTGGCATGAACTTGCTCTTAAAAAATTAAAAAAAAAACAAAGAATCTTTTTGAAAGTGAGGTTACTTTATATCACTGGAATATTTTAGTGAATCTCTTCACGACTTAACCTCTTATTTGTTTCTCCGTCACTCAATGGTGCAAGATAGATTCCAAGGTTTCCGGGTACAGTAATTTCATTAGTAAAGACACTTTTTGTAGAGAGGCGTATCGTGCTAGACAGCACCGCTCTTAAAAGTAGATAGAGTGTTTGACAGTACTTTTCAATGTAATTTATTAATTAGGAAATTAGATTCACATAAAATTGGACACACTTTATGCTCCCTCAACTCTCTGAAACACATCAAATGGGATGAATAGGTTTTTATACCAATGTTTATTTTTCATTCTTGAAATTTCAACTTATGCCCTGAAAATATGTTTTCAAACACGCTTAGGACGAATACAAATTTGTACTATGATCTGTTATGTGATTGAGGTTTATTATGAGAGATATGACTTCTTAAGATATTACTTACGGAGTATTTCTTATTACCAACCACTAAACTGGTTCATTTAGATATAATACACAACAAAGTTACATACTTTTTGAAGTCTCACCTGCGTATTGTGTCCTATAATTTTTTAGAATCAACGCGTCTGTTCTATTCTACATAGGCACGTGAAATATAGCCATTATGTAACATCGTTTTCTTATTTAAATCCACTATTTAACTTCAAAGTCCATATATGACTTTTTATCATGAACCTTACTTTCATTGATTTTAACCTCTGAAAATAAAGAGTACTCTTGGTTTTTTTTTTGAACGGAAGAGCACTCTTTCAAAAATACTAATTCTCTGTCAATCTGCCCCACCAGTGCTGTCAAACTCATTATTTCCAAAGCCTCTGATAGATACAAGGATAAAAAAAGGTCAGATTATTGAAGCTAATCTTCACATTTTCAAAGAAAACAAAACCTTGATAAAAAAAAATGTAAACAAATTAAATAAAATACCAAATTGATACTAAAGATTATTAAAAAAGCGACAATATTGAGTCACCTCTCTTGAATGTGACCCCGGCCCCCTCTCTTGTGGTTCCTCCCCCTATTAATAATTTGATTTCCTACTAGTCTTCCCATTTCATTTTCTCAACCTCATTATCACCTCTCTCTCTCTCTCTCTCATCACATCTGCCACTCCACATGGGAAGGCACTCATGCTGTTACAAGCAGAAACTAAGGAAAGGGCTATGGTCCCCAGAGGAAGATGAGAAACTTATGAAGCATATTTCCCAATATGGACATGGGTGTTGGAGCTCTGTGCCTAAACTAGCAGGTAGCTAGTAGTACTCTTCTCCTCCTCTCTTCTGTGTTTTGTCTGTTTTTTTCGTTGGCTTTTTGGTAATTTTATCAAATGCAAAAGGGTATTCAATAATATTTAAGTTTGTTGTACAATTAAAATGCTGTCGACAGGTTTGCAAAGGTGTGGGAAGAGTTGTAGATTGAGGTGGATAAATTACCTGAGGCCGGATTTGAAAAGAGGAACATTTTCACAGCAAGAGGAGAATTTGATTATTGAACTCCATTCACTTTTGGGCAACAGGTAGCCTATTCGGTAACGCTTTTTTTTGGCTGTTTTCTCTTTTCAAAAGACAAGTAAATCTTGAAAAGTTTTTCGAAACCCTTTTGCGGAGTTTGCTTATGAAAACAACCCAATTCTTAGAAAAACACTAGTAGAAACATTTTCTCAAGTTCTTGAAAACCATTTCATCCAAAAAGAATACCTTATCAAGATGATGGATTTTGGTTAATTTATTTTCAAAAACAGTTTATATAAACTGTCATATATGCAAAAACTGACGTACTCATAGCAAAGAGACAACACAGCTTTAAAACACTATTCTGGACAGAATTGTGTCTAGAGCCTTTCGAGTTGTGTTTTATAGTTTTGTTTGGCGACAGGCAGGGTATTGACTAGTCTGGTATCGTTTTCGTTTTCGTTTTCATCTTCCGGAAAACACGGAAAACCTTACTTTTCAAAAACCCTTATACCGAATTCCTTTTCGAAAACAACCCATTTTCTGAGAAAACGAAAAGGATGTTTAATGAAAACGAATGCGAAACGATTGGTGTTCTGTTTTTGTTTTCAAAAACAGTTTTCACTAAAAATTGTCCTGCTGCTTGCTTCACCAGATGGTCTCAGATTGCAGCTCAATTACCCGGGAGAACCGATAATGAGATAAAGAATCTGTGGAATTCCTCTATCAAGAAGAAGCTTAAGCTTAGAGGAATTGATCCAAACACTCACAAGCCGATTTCCGAGGCCGAAAATGAAGAGGGGGAATCTGAATCCCACACCACCAATGAGAAACTCAGTGAAAAAGTCATAATTATTGATGCAGGGAATTCAGACAAGACAATGGAGCGAAAATATCCAAGTCCAAATACTAAGTACTCAAGCAACAACAGCAGTAATTTGACCAATTTAACCCCATCGACGACCGATGAATTCTTCCTAGACAGGTTTGTTTCCTCCCATGAAAGCTCCTCCACCGGTGGAAATCCGGGGTATTTCAATTTCCAGCATTTGAGTTACGATTCTGGAAATCCAAACACCTCTCTGTTCCTCACTCCAAACACCTCTTTTTTCCCTTCTATTTCAAGTCCAATTCTCCCCGCTAATCATCCTTTGATAAGCTCTAGTCTTGATATCAATGGGGTGCACCACAGTTGGAATAATTGTGCATTCAGCACCAATGGCAGTAGTAGCAACGGAAGCAATAACAGCATTGAATTGCAAAGCCAAAATTTTCCATGGGGATTGGAAAATTGTGTAAAATCCGAAAAAGAACCGGAGATTCACTCTTTCAAAGGGGAACCGGAAGAAATCAAATGGCCTGAATATGTTCAAACCCCATTCTTCACAATTCAGAACCAAACGGAGTTCGCAACGGAAGTGTTGAGTACTAATTGGGATCCGAATCTGCAGCAGCAACAACAACAATCTTTAGAAGGTGGAAGCATATGTGATAGGAATTTCCAGAGACTTTCTGCCAATTATGGGCAAATTTCTTAGCTTGTGTTTGGCATTGGGAGCCTCTGATTGAAAAGGTGGAGAAAAAAATATTACAGTTTTTCTTGTTTCTGTAAATAGGCATGATACAGAGTTCTCAGCCTTTTTTATACAATCTGCTTGTGATGGATGCAAAGTTTATGCTCTCTCTCTTTTGTCAATGGAACATGTTAAGAGATACAGAATACAAATTCATGTTTGAATATGTTATGTATTTTTACACTGTTTTGGTTTTGGTGCCTGATTGGTTGGATTAGCAGGGCAGTCTGTAACTTTTCTGGGGCTTAATGCGAAAAATTAAAGATGAGTCTCTTTTTTGGACTATTACTAGGGGTACCAAAGAAAAAGGCTCCTAAAATTCATAAATTTTTTAGGGGGGCTAAAAGGGTCACACCTTGGACTTTAACTCAAGGCCGATTATGTGGATTAAATATGGAATTGTATTACAAATCTCGTGAGGTTTGATTGGCAATAGGGCATGTGGTATTGGTAATTTGTTTACTATTACTCCAGACACTATCTGCATGTATTTATACCACTCATCTAGTATAGTCGGGCCAAGCAAACGTGACATTTGAACACCTTCACCACACCGGTCTATACCGGAATAATGATTGGTGGACGTACCAGGTTTTAGTCATTCCACATCCAACCGGGGTCTTCTTTTTTACTTGAGAAAACAATTTAATATATGAGATCAGACGTACATGGGATTGGATTACAAATGTCCTGAGACAAGATTTACAATTGTTTTATGAAAGAATCGGGGAGGAAGAAAGCGTTGTATGCACGGGCTAAGGAATATGTAAGGCATATGGTATTGATAATCTGCTAACTATTACTTTGGATTAATGCTATCAATCCGCGCGTGTATATATCCCTCCTCTATTAGTCCTGCTGAGCAAACGTGACATGCACGTGAACACAATCAACTTTCGCCTTGAAAATACAATATTATGGATGAGGCCGGCTAGATTTAGATTCAGTTGTGGTGTGTTGTGTTGTGGACTACTTTAAGACTGCTTTGTTCGGTTGCCTTTTCATTTTCGTTTTAGTTTTGGAAATCAATCATTACCCTACTTCTTTTCCCAATAATTATCCTATTTTTTCAATTATTTCTTTCTCATCTCTCTCTATCTCTCTCCAATCATTACTCCTATTTTCAATCATTACTCTATTTCTCTCTCCACCCACTACCAAAACTAAACTAAACTAAACTCTCAACCAAACACTATCTAATTCTATTTTTTGGGTGGCTGGCATATCTAGAAATTAACAAAATTCAGAGAGGGTGATCTGTTTAGGTTAGGTTCCTGGAATACTTTCATCACTTTCAACCCTACCATCTCTTTAATTTCAAAATGCAAAGTACATGAAAAGGCCTAGAAGTGGTGTCCTCAACTCCAAGATTCAGGCCTTGCTATGAGAGGAGTTATAAGAGTTAGTCTGAGACAAATGCAAGTAAACAGGCACGTACGAAACACCTTATGTTACCAAAAAAAATACTACTATCAAGGAACCATTTTTCTTGAATGGGGGTGGATGTCACTATCTCATAGACAAAGGATATATAGGTTCATATTTGATAGTCCTTGGTTTAAACCACTTCCCCTCTCTGTTAAACTAACTGAGATTTTGAAGAAAATAGACATTGTTGACTTCTTGTACCACTTTAGTTTTAATTTAATTACACCATCTCAATTAAGACCTGTAAAGCATGTACCTCTAAATCACTTTCCAAATGGAAAATTAGGAAGGAAACCCCACACCAAATAAAGAGAGACTTAGACTGTTAATCAACATGAGAAAGCAAATGAATGTAAATAACTTTCTCTCAAATAAAGAAAGATAACGTCTCCCTTGGTTTTCAAGACTTCAATATTTGGGTCTAGTCTATATTTGGATCATAATTTTTAAGGCGAGATTATCAACGAACATTAGATACGAAGATCACTGGAAAATTGGGAAATTTTTTGACCTTTGCGCTTCATTAATTACTTCCTTTTGTCATGAATCTTTATGATATATCACTAAATCCACGGAAAAAACAAAAAAACAAAAACAAAGCAATCACAAATGACACAAGAATATACGTGATTCAACTTTAGGAGTTACATCGTTAGTCCACGGGCGAAGATCAATAGGTTATATTTTGAAAGACGAGAAGATTATACAAAAGCTGCAATACTTGTAAATCACTCTTGTACTTAAACCCAGAAGTCGCCGAAAGGCCCTTTCTATAGGAAATCCTTGGAGTACTAAATGGGTTGAAATTACCCTAGAAAAGGTCCGATTGGGCGTCACATATTAATGAAGCTGGGCGGCGGCACATCAAGGTTATGAATATAAACTGATTGAATTCGAGACACCATTGCCAACTATTTTCTTAATTATGCATTTGTTTGTTTTATTTTTTTTTTCCCCATTTTTCCTTCCATGCATAAATCGCATCAAATCAATATACAATTAAACAAATAGGTTATGAAGCACCGACGAAGCAAGAGGTTCAATCCAGTTATGAGGGGATTGGGACATCTAAAGTGCTTGGTGAATTGGAAGGCCACGAAATGCATGCCTTTTATCAAGTGTGAAAGATGTGTCACACAGTTTTCCTCTGCTACTCTAAATTAACCACTTCTGGGAGGAACAGAGGCAAGGGGTCCCTCTGAGGGACACATCTTGATGCTGATACCCCATAGAGGAAAATTCATTCGGTGCCCTGGAGCACCGTTACATATAGGGATAGCAATGGGGCAGGTGCGGAATTAGAATTATAGTCCCTAGCTCATCCCCACCCTATTCCTCATCGGGGCAAAGTAAGAGTTGGAGCGGGAAAATTGGGAAGGTGGTAGAGCTAGTCGGTCCTCATTTGATCACTGTCGTAATGTTTGTTAATTTTGTTCTCTTCAAAGAGATTTGACAAGAAAATAGAATATCGATTCATTACTTGGTATTTTACTCTTATCATATGTAACGAAATGAAATGAACATAGATAAAATGGGGCGGGGGAAGCAAATACCATCTGATGCTATTTGCATATCCGATGGAAAATACCCATTCAAATTAGGGCGATGAGGTCAGAGGCAAGGGTGGGAAAGAGGAAATCGCCATCCCTAGTCATGCCGAGCCTATGTTCTTTCACCACCACACATTTTTGTGGGGTACAATAGTAAATGTATGAGCTCCAAGGTGTCCGATTAATCGTTGGTGGAGCCTATCTGATCAGGTCCGACTAACGATTAATCACCGAATACTAATTAATATGCACCGATTAATCTAATTAATCGCTTGAAGGTAGTTGACCACCCGACTAGCGCCGAACAACTTTTAAAACATTATGTATGGTAAAAAAGAGGCCTGAGGCATCGAGGCACTGAATAATGTCTCCCTAAAGAGCGAGGGGACAAAAAAAGATTCCATGTTTGCTTGGAAGATAAGAAATGTGGATGGCGGAAAAATGAGGGATAAGGGGTGCCTTATTAAGAAGAATCTTGCCATTCATAAGATGTTACAAATTTGATTCCTGTTGTCTTCACTTTTCCGTAAAAACCGATGTCAAATATCATTCCTTGCAAGTAAATGACAATTTGTGTGGTAAGTTTTACTACTACAATCTATTGGAGCATTATTACACAAAAGTCTGCCACAAGAAAAGCACTCCTACTTAAAGTGAGTTTGTCATTATATTGCCTTTTTTTAATAATCATGTGTTTGGGCAGGGCTGGCTAACTTGCCAGGTAAATTTTAGGACCCTGAAATTGACGATCAGATAGATTTTTCATTGGTTTCAAAGGAATGTGGTGCGGTGTTGTTAATAATTACACCATCTGTTTCAAAAAAGGATGACCATATTAACGTTTTTTTTGTTGTTAATTTTGATAAGTGAAGGACAAAACCATAAATCCACTTTTGCCCTTCTCTAAATAATTAACTAATTAAAAAAACAAATCCGAAGGGAAAAAAATGAGCAGTGATTGAGGGGTATTTCCGAAGGGGTTTATAACTTGAAAGGGGCAAAATGATAATGATTGTGTCTCCTAAAATTTTTGATATCCCTAAAACGATCATTTATTTTGAATTGGAAGGAGTAGAGCATTTATTTTGTTAAGGGCAGCTACCCACCATCCCAGTCTCGATTACTATTTGTGGTTCCACCACTGACCTACAATTGTGTCTTAAATCATAATTCATTCATTCATGAGTTTTTTTTAAAAACATCCCTCGAACTATTCAGCAGATTTTTACTTAGTCCTCGAACTATCAAAATGCTTTACTTAGTCCTCCAACTATTGGCTTGCATTTTATTTAGTCCTTCTTGAGAACTTCCGTTAAGTTCCAAACGGAAAAACGGCACAGGGGCTCAAACGGCAACGTTTTGTTTAAAAAAAAAATTTCCAACCACCAATTTGCAATCCTATAGAGTAGAAACGTGATTATGAGAGCCTTAGAGAAAAAATTTGATTATGTCTCTTTAGAATAATATGATCAGAATAATAAGATCTTCACAGCCATTTAAACGGATTAAAATTTGAGCACTTAATTTTTTAACTATATTTTTTAATATATAAACCGTCTCAAAAAATAATTAAGTGCTCTAAGGCTCTCATAATCACGTTTCTACTCCATAGGATTGCAAATTGGTGGTTGGAAATTTTTTTTTAAACAAAACGTTGCCATTTGAGCCCCTGTGCCGTTTTTCCGTTTGGAACTTAACGGAAGTTCTCAAGAAGGACTAAATAAAATGCAAGCCCATAGTTGGAGGACTAAGTAAAGCATTTTGATAGTTTGAGGACTAAGTAAAAATCTGCTTAATAGTTCGAGGGATGTTTTCAAAAAAAACTCTTCATTCATCCGTATGTATCATAAACCAGAGCATCGATCTCTGCGAAAAGTCAAGATTTATCGGACAAAAATAGGCACATAAACGAATTGTATTTTAATATATAAAAGGATATAAAATGTATAAGCTACCCATATTAGCACGAAAAGTATTTTCAATTTGTTCACTTGGTTGCACATTTCCAATCAAGTTGATTTTGAACAAACACTTTTCCTTCACAGAACCTAGTTCCCGATTAAACAGTTCGAGTCATTGTTATAGATTCGCGTAAATCCCACAAATTGTAATTTAAAGAGGTATGGAGAGATGGGAGTATGGAGGTGAACTCATCATCCTATTGTTAAGAACCGTTTATGATTGGTGTTTGCTTCTTCTTATCCTTCATTTTCTGGTCAACAATACTCAATGCTTGTTCGTTTTGGGTCTTAAAATTTCTGCTCACAATCCCTAATAAATTTTTTCTATCTCTCTTTCTTCACTCATAACTCTCAAAAACTTTTCTCAAAACTCAAACCGAAGTCTACATCGAATGCCAAAATTTGTACTCCAATTAGGTAGGTGACTGAAAATGTATAGTATAATTTTTGGTAGTATTTTTTATGCAAGAATTATTTAATAATATCGATTGTGGGGTACGTAGCAATAGGAAGCTTCTAGCGCGCCCACGTGCACAATCATATTTCGCCAGCTTTCATTTTTTTTTCTTTTTATTTCATATAAATTGAATTTAGTAAGAGTTTGATAGCCATAAGAGTAGTACTTATATTGTTGTCAGCTCGAAAGCATGTGAACCAAATTATTGTGCGCTCGTGTTCTGGGCCCTCCTACATTAATCTTCTTCTGTACGGAACAAAACAAAGAATAAATGGAATTTAATTTGCAAGGGCAGACTGAAGAGGGGATGTACTGAGATGGCTCCAAGTTCTAATTTCAACTCTCTTATGATTTTGGATTAGATAATTCAATTGCTCCTCATATTCTTTACCTGCATGTCTCTCAGGGAATCATACGTAACATAAATTCAAATTAAAAAGAATTCTGACAGCAAAGACAATTTGCAGAGAATCATGCAGAGACAAACGTGTTTGGCCCCATTTTAGGTCCCGAAAAAATCTAGAAAAATATTCATAAATTTTTAAATATTATTTTATGGGGCCCTGTAAAAAATCAGCTCCAGCGGTTATCGATAAGTATTACTTTTGGATTCGTAGGGGCGAAACTGCTCAGTTCACCTCTACGAATCCAAAAGTAATACTTACCGATATCCGCTGGAGCTGATTTTTTACAGGGCTCCATAAAATAATATTCAAAAATTTATGAATATTTTTTGAGATTTTTTTGGGACCCTAAATGGGGCCAAACGAGTTTGTCTCTGCGTGGTTCTCTGCAAATTGTCTCTGCGGATAGCAGGGCTCATTAAGTGGTTGTTCCACTTAACCGTTTTGTTTTTATTCAAAAAAAAATTGAATTTGTTCGTTCTACGCAAAATTTTTGTGGATTATTGATTCGTCTCGACAAGATGAATCGAAAAAAGTAAAAAAAAAATTTACTTTTACCCAAATATTTTAGAAAATAACCACTTTTAAACAAAAAAAAAAAGTCATCTATTTTCAAAATATTTGGGTAAAAGTAAATTTTTTTTTTTTTACTTTTCCGATTCATTTCGTCGTGACGAATTAATAATCCACAAAAAAATTTCATGCAAAAAAAAAATTAATAAGGGCGAAACCAACTTATTCCACTTTAAGTTGTGGAAATGGAATTTAAGAAACCCCAAGTTATTAATTGGCCTAGTGGTCAAAGGCTTGAGACTTAAGAATTTGTTTCCTTTTATAAATTTTTATTTTCTATCGACAAAAAGAAGATCTTTGAGAAGGATAACAACGATTAAAGGGATCACAGGTACATCAGCATCAAAGCCGATCCTAGCTTTTTGAGGTCTTAAAGTGAAAATTAAAAATAGGGTCTCTTTTGTTGGACTATAATAAGAGATAAAAAAAAATTGAAGGGGCCCTTTCAATTCAGAATTTTTTTGGAGGCCTAAAGCGATTGCAACATTTGCTTTAGCTCCAGGGCCGGCTCTGACCGGCATACGCCGCTCGAGCACCACACCCAAAGGAAAGCAAGATGCCAACCAAAAAACACCACAGCAAAAACGAAAGCCACAAACAACCCAACAGCCTACAAACAAACCAACTAAAACTCAAAAGAAATAGGGGTTTTTAGACAAATAGTCCTACACAATTATTTGCATTTTTTATTCCAACCATGCCCCTGCCAATTCCTCATGCACATCAGTGCACGAAGGTATAGAGCATTTAGTATAGAAAAATTATCCAATGTGCCACGAGCATTGGTGCACCATTAAAACATTGTTTAAATTTCAAAAAGTTAGATCTTTTGTTGTAGATATTCATTTTTTTTTAAATTACATTTTTTGAACCTACTCGATGATATCTACTGAACAAGATCCATATTGAATATAAAATTGAGATAGACTTTTTCACAGCCGCTCTGTGAACAGGGTGTTTACAGGCGGCGCAATCTCAGCCGTCCATTCGTGCAATTAATGGCTGTGATTAGTTTTCAATTATGACTGGTCACAATTAATTTTTCCCTGAAAATGTTTCTTTAAAATATGGACTGTTCAAAACACTTTTGAACAGCGATTCACTTCCGTAAACTTTTTCTACAGAAACTTCTGTAAAGAAGTTTTTCTCTATGAAATTATGTAAGATTAAAAAAATACTCTGTATCATTTGCTATGAGAATTGTTTCTATGAGAATTGTAAAGACCCGTAATTTTAGAGAATATTTAAGGGTTTATTTGATATTGGAAATTGAGGAAAATATGAGATTTGTTGAATTTATTTGACTTGGGGCCAATGTGATAGAATTGTAATGTTGAGTGAGTGTGAGTGTAATTTTAATTGGGTGCTAGTATATATAGGTGGGTGTGTTTGTGTATAGGATCAAAATCCCCCATCTCACTCTCTCTCATCTCTCACGTCTCTCTCCCTCCATATGTCTCTCTCTCTCTCTCTCTCTCTCTCTCTCTCTCTCTCTTGCTCTACCGATCTCAAAACCCACCAATCAATCTCCATCTCCACATTTCAACCTTCAATCCATCTCCTATGTGTGATTCGAGCCTTGGATCGCATGGGTTTGTGCTAGAATTCGATCTTGGAGGATTTGGATGCTTGGAAAGCTAGGGCTTGGTTGTTGGAGCTTGAACTTCAATCTTTGATCTTTAAGGTAGGGATTTCTTACTCATTCTATACATTTATGAGTTGATTTCATGCTTTAATCAAGTTTGGATCGTCAATCTTTATGTCCTTGGAAAGCTGTCAAAATCTGCAGAAAATCGCCTAAAATCGCGTGGGTATCGATCCCCATGCATGGGGGATAGATCCCTCATCTCTTTCTTTGGACTAGCATCACCAGGGATCGATCCCTAGTCAAGGAGGGATCGATCCCTCCCCTCTATGGATAGTTTTTGTGTTATTTTGTGTTATCTCGACCGTATTGAGCCCCGCTAATTTCTAATCTCTTTTGGACACCTCCTAACCTGTAACGCCCCGAATTTTGGGTACGTTAAATAAAATATTTTATTATAAAAACAAAGCGAGTCCAGCTCGTTATTACATTATAAACCTTACAAAAGTACTCTTATTTACAAAGCAGAGGAATCTAGGGTTCCTAACTACCGTTCTTCTTGCTTCTCCAGCTCCTCGGCTTCGAACGCCTCCAAGGTGAATAGTTCGTCCTGTTCGTCTATCAAATCTGACATATTATACCGGCGTCGCCACCCATATAATATGCCAGGGTCACCACAAGGCAACACCATGAGCTACGAAGGCTCAATAGTAAAATCCTACTCTTTAACCCTTAACCAATAAAACATCGATTTCCACATGATACGTATATAAGCAGTAATAGCAGCCAATAACAATAACATCTTTTCATAACTATCGTCAGTGTCCAAGATTTCCCGATTTCTCCTACGCGACTCATCGTAGACCGTGTCACTATTTTCATTTACAAATTTTCCTTTCAAAAATCCTTAGCATTGGCTCCGTACCGCGGATAACCAAGCCACACACCCAACCTCGGTTCCGCCGCGCCGGGTTCCCGAGTATCCTCACAACGGTTCCGCCGCGCCGGGTTCCCGTTGGCACACAATTGCATTGGCTCCTCTCCACGGATAACCAAGCTATACCTCACCATGGTTCCGCCGGTCCGGGATCCCATGGGAACGCACACAACCTCACAATGGATCCGTTATTTCGGATTCCCATTGGAACACACACACACACTTACGTAATACCCTCGAGATGGTCATTACGTAGTTTCGAAAATATTTTCCATCCGGAAAAACACAACTTCCTTGTTAATACACCCTAGGTGCCATGTTTCTACTTTTCTCGGTTTTCGTGTCTCGTTCTCATACAAGACTCCGCGGTGTAAGACTTCACATACAAACACGTATTCGTAAGATTATTTCAACATGATCATCCAACTCTAAGCTACATAGCATGTTTGCAACATCTTGAAAGTGAATCATGCATTTCCAACTAAAAGATAACATTATCTATAATCAAAGTAACTTCTAATCAAACATATGATACATAAAGTTTAAGTGCAAAGTTAAACGACTTATACTTAGGAAAAGTAGTAAGGATTTAACTACCTTAATCCGAAACTAGTCGGGGCCGAATAAGCAAGTTGGGAAAATCCACGGGTGATGAAACTCGCGAATCTGGCCCGAACTTCGAATGGCAGTAACTCGGTCAATCCTTGGCCGAATACAGTCGTTCTTGAGTCGAAATCGAAGCTCAAGAAATTCTCTACAACTTTTGTGAAGAAAGTTGGTCCTAGAAACTGATTGAAGTAGGAGAAAAATTGGGATAAAGGAAGTGACAGTAAGCTGTCTGGAAATAAAAATCCCAGATTTTTACTGAACTTTGAATGACAATATCTTTGTCATTTCTTCTCCGATTGGGGTGATTCTTGAGCCTAACTTCAAGGTTTCGAAGTGCTCTACAACTTTCCAGAAGGAAGTTGATCCTAAAAACTATCCTAAGAAGGAGAAAACTGGGGATTTTCGAAGGGCAGTAGGCTGCCAGGAACTGGAATCCGAGATTTCTAGAGAGAAGGAAGAGCAAATGCTATGAGGTGTGAGTTCAAAGCATGAAAATGGCCTTCTATTTATAGGCAAGAGCTTGGCCCTCTCCTCTCTCTCTCTCTAAGTCTCACCTTGACACTTGGCAAGAGATCATGGAAGATCAAAGGCAATCCTAGGCTTGCATGGCTATTTTGGTCCTTCTTGCAAGACTTGGGGGGGCAAGGAGAATAGTTTGTACAAGATTCTTGTTTAAAGAATAATAGAAGGACAACAAAGGACTAGATTTTTGGCTAGGAAGAGTTCACACCAAGGATTTGAAGTACAAAGGAAGTTCAATGGCCAAGTACTAACCAATTTCTCCCTCTCTCTCTCTCTCCCATCCGGCTTCACTCTCTCTCTCCCCCTCCATTCGGCTCTCTCTCTTCCTCTCTCCTCTCTTGCTCTTTCATGGTACATATATATGTATATATATTGCAAGCAACAATAAAATCTAAGTACTTTTTGTACTTAAGATCAAAAATAGCCCTTAAAGGCTAGGATTCTCTCAACAACTAATAAATAGGCATGAGGTACTTAGGGTAATACTTTAACCTTCCAAGTACTTATATATTATATACATATGTACCCATGTACTTAGGAAGATCAAAACCCCATTAGAAAATAGTTTAAGGGTACCTTAGGAATCTTGGTACTAAGTACCTTCCTATTAAAATAATGTGTACTTAGACACATGGTTTAAAAGAAAATTTTAATTTAATAAAACCCCATGGTACTTTGAAAGACTAAGCTTTTATCCATTGGGTAAAAATTCCCCTAACATCTATTATCCAATGGATAATAGTTATTAGGCAACTTATATATTAAAATAAATCCCAAAAGTACTTTAAAGAAATTAAAAAGTATTTTTCTTAATACTCTTAGTACTTTGACCAAGTATTCATTTAATAAAAACAATTGGGGTTTCTATTATCCAATGGATAATAGTTGCCCTAGCAATCTTTGTCCAATGGACAAAGAATAAAACCAAAATAATTAAAAGAAAAAATGAATAATCCATTCTTGTTCTAGGGTTCAAAAGGTTCAAAGTGTCCAAGGGGGGGGCAAAACGGTCATTTTGCGGTTAGGGAAAAGTAACCAGATAGCTTCCTAGCTTAGTTACTCCAACTAGATGGTTAAAAGCTAGTTAGGCTTGCTAAGTAGGCCAAAGCGCACATAAACGAAAGTTTAAGGGCAAAAATGTAATTATGACAAACTTCAAGAATTTAAGGAAATTCACGCAATAACAATGAGATTTTTATTCGTTAAAAAATCGGGGTTGTTACATAACCTATTTCAAGCATGCTTACTTGAATTCCTTTGGTTTACCTAAGTTGCCCTTGGCATGATAGGATTGACGGTATGGATGTGTTAGGCGCTGTGACACAACGTGGTGATTAATGAAGTTGGAAAACGTATTGTAGAGAGGGTATCGAACACCGTAGGCTATAAGGTATGACATGGGATGCTTAGTTGGTCGATGGGGGCTTACCTAACGGTCCTGGATGAGAATAGGGTAACTTGTATCCTCGTGATTTGTCTCGTTGATCTTTCTAAATTCCTTTGGCACTTGTCCTATAAGATTCTCGTTTAGAACCTAGCAGAGGGTGTGTCATGGAGTCATTTGTGGGTTTGGTACGTGACGAAGGATATCGTGATAGACTTAGAGGAAGAACGTGAACTTAAAGTATTTAACAATGTACAATGGGCCATGTTTACGAGTTTGTATTACATTGTGTGATGATGAATGAAAGAATATGAACTTGGGAAATGTTGTCTACTTATATCTTGATTGATGGTGTGTGTGTGTGTGTATGCTTGTATTGAGAATTTGGATAGAGGGTCCCACAACGCAAGGTGTGGTAATGCGGAGACTCTAGAGGACCCACAACGCAATGTATGGTAATGTAAAAACCCAGGTGCAGAGAGAATTCACTGTAACACAAGGTGTGGTAATACAGTTGAATTTCTTATGAAATGAAGAATGTTATAGTTGACGTCAGAAGTATATGTTGTTACTTGAAGTGTTTGCTGCTTGAGATTGTGACCGTTAAAGAAAGAGATAAACAATTGATTCTTTCAAAGTTTTTGAAAAGAAAGGAATTTTATGAAAAATCCTCCGGTATTCTTGAGCGAATCAACGGTTTCGGTATTTGGGCACAAATCGATGGATTCCAACGGAGCTTGACCCGTAAAGGTCGAGAGTTGTCTTGACATTATTTTGACAACCAAAAAGGGACATTTTTATGAAAAGAGGCTTGAAGGTGAATGGTAAGAAATAAGAAAGTTAATTGTGACATTCATTTGAGGAGTCATAAAATGGTTTGAGAAACTGTCGTGGGTTATTTAGATTGATGTGTATTTAATGTTACCCCTAGTTTGATGTACGAATGGTCAGAGATATCTTTAAGACATATAGAATCCCGTAGTCGTAGTCCGTCGGTTCATTGTGGTGCCCCATTGTATCTCTTGTCCGTTTATTGGAAATCGTTCACTCTTATTGCATGTTTCATCACATTTACATATAACTTAAGTATAAAATTCTCTACTGGGCTAGTGTAGCTCAACCTATCATTTTCAAGTAAAAAGCAAGGAAGTTGAAGTGGTGTGAATATCGTGCTTGTTGATCATGTCATTCGAAGGTATAAAAGCAGCGACAATTTGCATTGGATTTGAAAGAATGATTAATGTAAACTGTAATATTATTTTCGTATTTTGTATAACTTAGGGCTTTGAGCCAAGATTGTACCATTTGAATTTTAATTTGTGGACATGGGAAAAAAATGTTATTTGGGTTATCGGTACTCCAGTTGTGATTTTATATATCGTAAATGATTAATATCTATGTTGAAAATCGAAGGCGTGACAAGAATTGTCTCTATGAGAACTATTTCTATGAGAATTGTCTCGATCAGTTTTGTTTCTATGAGAACTGTTCCTATGAGAACTGTCTTGATGAGAATTATTTCTATGAGAACTGTCTATGAGAGTTGTCTCTATGAGAACTGTCATGAGACTGGCTATGAGAACTATCTATGAGAGTTGGCTATGAGAACTGTGTCTATGAGTTTTCTCTCTGCGAGAACTGTATCTATGACAACTGTGAACTGGGCACAGTTCTCACAGAAAATACACAGTTCACATAATTTCACCACACACTAAAATACACAGTTCTCATAGAAAATACATAGTTCTCATGGATAATACACAGTTCTCATAGAAAATACATAGTTCTTATGGATAATACACAGTTTTCATAGAAAAATACACAGTTTTTATAGAAAATACACACACGAATAAAATTTACAACAAACATGATAACTTTCTCTCTAATGCGATTCCAATTTCCAAACCCCTTCCCCCTATATTCCACATTATTAAATTCACAACAAACAAATGTCGATGATCCCAAGTTTCTTCAGCAATCAACTGGCAACAACAACATCTTTTCCAACGAGAATCAAATTCATATTTGAATCCAAATCTTCAACATGCCCTTGCATAACTTTCTTACTTTAGAATCAAATTCAGATCTGTTCAATTACATGTATGAGAAATGATTGAAGGAGAATTGGAAAGAATAACCACACTAAAATCGAATCAATCTATGATGGAGAGCTGTCGAACTCGTCCTCAAGTTTCTGTTGGCATTCTTGGTTATTGAGATGGAGAGGTCAGCGGCGCCCCAGTCGGTCCTGTAGAGGACGAAGGTGGTGCGGACTTGAAGGAGCATGAAAACATCGGTGGGGCAGAGGTAGTGGTGGACAGCAAAAGTAGACTCATCAAAGAGGTCGACGGCGATGTCGATCTGGCACTGGGCATTGGTAGTGGGGGTTTCGCTCAGGGGGTGGGGGTGGGGGTGGGTGGCGAGAGATGACAAACATTTAGAGAGAGGGGGTCCATTTGGCTTTGAGGTAGAAATGTCATCACGTACCATTACTGAGCTTGTACAGGTTTGAAAATAAATTTCAGGATTGAGATCAAACCGAACCTAAAAAGGGAAATTGGTGTCTAATTTTAAAAAAAAAAACCTAAAAGAAATACACCTAAGCCCAAAAGACAAACCCAAGGAAACAAATCCGACAACTAAGAGGATAGAATCGAAAATTCAGCTGCAATAAAAAATTGCTTCCTCTTATACTCCGTTTTTAAGAAGAAACATTTAATTCCACTACTATTCTTGTAGGGCAAGTTTATACGGAATTTCTCTCCAACTTTAAACGGATCCACCGCTATTGACAGGGGTGGAGGCATTAAGGGACAAGTGGCATTCATCACATTGATTTTTCATAAGAACATTTGATAAGTTAGTTTGCAACCAAATTTTGCTATTTTGATCCCATAAAAAATTTCTAAATTGCCCCAACTTGTTTTAAATGCATAGACTCCTTAGCATTCTCTTCTTTTCGGGAGTCGATAGTGCTATAAATGTGACTATCATGCATTATTTTTCAAATATAACAAGTCTTTTGGGACCAATTATGAGACAAAAATGAATTATTAGTGCATTTTGATCTTATAATTAACCTCTTAATTTAGTTATTTTTTGGACTTGTGTGTAGAAAAAATATACTACATATGAATCTAATTTTTGACCCCATTAACCAAAATTTCGGGCACTACCCCTGCCTATTGAACTATAGGATTGGTCCTTCAGGGATCGGTCGAAGGCTATACACAAATAGGTGATACTTTATAAAATGCAGTTTTCCTACGTGAGATAATTGTGTTCCAAATGATAAACAAACTGGGTGATAATGCAAAGAAACAAGGCAAGGGGACACGAATATATTAATTTTATTATAGAAAATAAGAGGTCGATCCTTTATAGGTCGGTTTGACCCCAATCCTAAATATTTTTCCGAACCTGTGTAGGTTTGATAATGTTAAATAATGGCTTTTATACCCAAATCAATCGAATCAAAACCCCTCTCTCTCTCTCTCGCCCCCCTCTTGCGCCCCCCCCCCCCCCCCCCCCCCCCCCCCCCCCCCCCCCCAAAAAAAAATACTCCATCTTTGTCCCACATGTCTTCAACCAAGGCAAACCGAGGCCATGCAAGTTTGTTCTCAAGATGACATGACGTGATCGTGGCCCACTAACGTACACGGATGTCGTGGCATCGTCTGAGACTTGGACGAGTTTGAGGCCACCACCGCCCTTGACGACGATGTTGACGAGATGGAGCCAGCGGCGAGTTTGTTCTCGATCAGCTCCTTCACGGCGAAGACTGACCGGTGGATCACTTCACCGACGATGAGTTGGTTCACCACGGACATATCAATGTGGTGGATCTTCTGTGGTGGTTCTTCCAGTGCCAATCAAGGTGGAGGCGGATAACGCAGTGATGTACGATGGTGTTGACAGGAATAGTGATCTGGTGGAGGTCTAGCCCATGTTTGGGTATGACTGTGATGAGGTGGTTGTGCAAGGTGAGATTTTGATGCGGTGGTTCGGTTGCTTCTAAAGAATCAATCTCAACAAGGTTATAAAACTAGATTTGATAGGAGTATTACAATGAACGTAATATGTAAACCATTTACTGCTTTACTCTCTCTCTCTCTCTCTCTCTCTCTTTCTCTCTCTCTCTCTCTCTCTCTCTCTCTCTCTCATACACACACACACACAAACTATGTGAACTAAAACTTTGTTCAATTTTTGTTCGTGTATGAATTTTCTATGAGAACTGTGTATTTTTCTTTTTTGATGATAGACACCTCCCAAACGAGCCATCGCCATACAGATATCCTCATTGTTTATTTCCACATCGTAGACCAAGATTGTGGATATTTCCATGGCTAGGAACTTTAGACACCTCCAAAGCGGGGTGTCGCTATACAGATTTATCATGCTTATTTAGTTCCACTTCATAAATCAAGATCGTAGATATTCCCATGGCTAGGAATATCGCCACGCGATAACTGTTATCATCAAAATAGAGTCGCCACCTAGTTTATAAAAACTAGAAAAAAACAAGTAGAGATTTCGGGTACGGGAGTCAAAAGTACAATAAGGAGAAGGTATTAGGCACCCCTCTTTGCCAAATCATGGGACTGGCCCATAATCGTTCAACATAAGACGTGTACTTGCTTTATTTAACTCTAAACATGTAATCTGATTATTAACCTTTAACAGTTGATAAGGTGAGCCAAAACAGTAATTAAAACATGCATTAAAACAGAAAACAAACTGTCCCAGAGAATGGAACCCCTTGACCATTGAATGGATGTCACGGCCGAGAAATCCTTCTAGATTGATGTATCGGCCGAAGGATCGAAGATCCAGCCGATGTTCTTCCTCACACCAGACTAAACAATTAAGAGAAGATTAAAATAATACGATTAATGTACAAAAGCATAAAAGAACGAAACCATAAGCCTTTGGGCCTCACCACCTTGATCACTCAGTTGCTGATTGCTTAGGATTGGGGATGATTGAGTGATTTGCTTCTCGAAAATCATAGGGTTAGGGTTTGTACTTTGGGGATTTGATCATCGAATTGTGGCTGGCTTCAGGAGGTTAGGGCTTTTGTAGAGGGGATATGAGAGAGCATTTCTGTAGAGTATTATGGCTTGAGAGGGTGAATTGTGATGTATAATTTCAGAACCAAAGACCTCTTTATATAGGCACTGGATGACATCACTCCAACCAATCATAATGCATGATTAAATTAGAAGTATATATGCACAAGATCTCTTTTCATAATCTCCTTTCGTAGCTTGAATGCATCGGAATTTCACTGCTAGGGTTTTGAGAACGGATCAAACATTTGACAGAACATTCTAGAATCGGAAAAAAGGACGATCTAGTAGTCGGGCAATAGATCTCGCAACCGAGTAATGGATATGGCGGCCAAAGAATGAATCTGGTTGCTGAGGAATCAATCTCTCAGGAATATTTTCAAACAATATGTTTCACGGGTGAAAGAATAAAGTTGAGGCCGTGAGAAAGATCATACGGCCGATAGATGGATTCAACTAGGATTCTGTATTTCTATCTGAAAGGCTATATGGCTTTGAATTAGGTCCTCTAATTGGCTAAAAGTACTCACCGAAAGTTCACGGATTTACGAGAAGTCAATCAGCAAACACTATATCCATTCATCATCGGGATGGTCCCCGAGGTGGGACTTGAAATAATCGTTAGGCCAAATTGGGGTGTCTACAGATGTCCCTCTTTGACTGAACTTAAACGAATGGCGAGACATGTTTGAGTAAGAGTCAAAGCAGTAAAACAACTTCAATTTGGTCGAACCACTATTCCAAGGTTTTTGAAAAAGGTTTTAGTTATGGTCGGGCCGAGAGGCTGCCTACGTATTCCACAAGGGAAATTCATACCAATCGTAGTTCGAGGGTAATAACAAAAATAAAAAGTTTAGAGGGTTAGAGACAGGAGACGTACCTTCGGGCTTTAAAAGCCATAGTGCAACATACCTGGGATATGCAAGGATTTTGATGGAGAGTAGTTGAAGGAGCGTGGGGCTACCGGGGAAATTTTTGTGGAGAGTATCCTCAGCATTTTGGGGTAGATCAATACATGACGGGTGAGTCGTTTGCTTTTCATGATCATCTTACTTTGAATGATGGGAGCTCGGTAGGGTAGCCTACCCTTGCGAAAGAGCATGATGGAGTAAATGTAATTGGGGTGGAATCCATACCATCTTTTGGGGACGATCGGATGCCGATTTTGAGATATGGGGGCACAAGGCCAGTAACTAGAGCACGGAGCTTGAGACGAGAGAACCGAGGCACAGAGCCGGTTGCAGTCATGAGGCAAGAGCCTGAGGAGTCGAAGCTTGAAGTGGTGGAACTGAGGAGCTTGAGAAGTTGGGGCTTTGAGTTTGAAATTGTGGGTAGCGGGCCCTTAGAAAGGATTTCGTTCCTTTCTAAATGCTAGATCGAGGGAGCGTTAAGCGGGATGAGCGCTCGAAATTCAGAGAGTCGCCACTCGGGTTTGAAGGTCCGACGCCCAAGGAACCGAGTTCAAAAGGCCTTATATGTTGATTGATTTGAAAAAGTGAAGGCACCAGTCCATCATAACCATATCTGCGTTCGGTAGCCAGGTTATGAGAGGGGAAGGGTTTTAAGGCACCCCTCTTATCCAATCTGAAGATCGGTCTCCACTTAGGCATCTGTGAAAATATTTGTTTGCGATTCTGTTTGATTAATCAATTCTTTAGCCATTTACAGGCGGGGAACGATTTATGGGGATTAAAGCTATAACACGATTTGGAAGATGTGATTGATAGCATGGATGCAAAAGCAGTAAATAGGGTAAAGGCCAGGTTCTGTTTAACAAAGCAAATCTGACTGTAGACATCCCAATCCGGACCTTGGAGGTTCTTTAAATGTCCCAATGATGAAATAAAGGAAATAATACCTTCGAGAGCTTGGATGTAGGACTTCCCTAAAACAAAAGCCCAAGACAAACCCAAGGGCTCAGAACTGGACCTTTAGTACCGTACAGCACACCTCTACACCGCACAGCATAACAAATCTCATTATGCCGCACGAGGTCATGTGGTCAACTGCACAACAATTTGGATAAAGTTCTGACTGGCTCAGCTAGCTGTCGGTCACGCTCATTTGAGCCATAGCTACAAGTTGGCTTATCTAAGAAAGCACTTCTAGCCCGCCTAGAAAATACCTCTCCCATTTGAATTCAAAATCCTTGGCTCTTGCCTATAAATACAACACTCAACTCAAGAGAAAGGGGCCTGAACTCTCTTTTTCTCTCATCATGCTTTCACACCCACTCCGCACTTCTAAGTTTTGAGAAAGTTATTCTAAAAACATTTTCAAGGCTCTTTCTTTCTCAAAGTCCTCCATTTTTCTCCTCATCATTGAAGTGAGTCCTTTTTACTCACTTTGAGGCCCCAACTACAAAATTTACCCATCTATTATTCACATCCACAACCTTCTTTTCTCAACCGGTCTCATCCGCGCTCATCCGTAGCCATCCATCCTCATCCAAGCTCAAGATCAAAGGTATAAATTAGTTTCCTTAGGATAGGTTCTGTCCTGATCCCTGAAGGAACCCTTCTGTAGTCAGCATCAACCCCTTTTGGTTAGAAACTGACTTGAAATCGTTTTCAAAAATAGGAACAACCACTGTGTTGGGTGCGCTACCCCGCGCGGCGCTTCGATGCGTTGCACAACATAGTGTACTCAAACGCACGGTGTTCCATATAGCTACTATTTTCTTGTTTAAACTGTCAGGATCATAGTCATCCTCTGTCAGGCCTATTTTGTTGCTAAAATATTAGGCGTTTGTGCTTTCAAAATAAGACCATATCTACAAGCCATGTTTGGTTTTAGAAATAAAGTTTCTTCGATCATTTTGGATGATTTAAATGTATAAAAGATGATTTACGTTCATGGCTTGAAGAAATGGTGCTCTCCTAGAGTGATCCAATGACAGAAACACCATCTGGTGTTTGTCAGAAACCCCGTGGGTACAACTTAATATGCCGGGCGGTGTTCTGAAACTTAACGATGGCCTGAAGATAGAGCGGATACTCTGCACGGCATATTGTAATACCGTGCAGAAGGAAACTGAGATCCAGGCAGTTTCTATTAGAAAGTTCTTTCATTCTGCATCATATTTTCCATCTTGTACAAATAGCACCATGTGCACGTCAACGTGATATACTTCTCATGTCCCTTTCCCCTTACTTGTTTATTCAAGAGCTTGATTTTCCCAAAAGATATTTTAAATCCCTCTCTTAAAAGAGTTTAGTAGAGATCGGTTTTGCCGGGCGAGTGGGGTGCTTTTTCTAACAAAACCTTCCTCATTTGTAACGTGGCTCCTGAACCCAAAATCTTGATGTTTTCGTTGGACCAAATTGCCTTTTCAAACGAACTCTCGGTTTGTCGGATCATCCATCTCAAAAATCTGGGTGGCGACTCTTCTCTTGGGCGTGCGTTGGTCAGGGAGCCCACAATGGCGGCTCTACTGGGGAGTATTGTTAATCAAAATTTGGAAATTAATACATGAATAAACAATCTTTCAAAAAGTCTATCAAAACAGCACGCTCCATGCTGCTGAAGAACGGAATGGTGACGTAATAGGATTTTACATCCGACCAATCCGGACTGGGACTTTTATTATTGTTCGCTTGTGTAGTTTTCTCCGAATTATTGATTAATAAGAGCGAGCCAAGCTTGAAAAACACTTTCAAAAGGAGGAATTTTCGATATCTTTTAGGGAGTCAAGCTCTTTCATCCTGTACACTCTACACCACACAAGCCTCGCCAGTGTGTTTCGGCAATCTTGCCCGGTTCGCTGGTGACAAGCTCTCTCGGAATGCCTTGCAACCCTCGACGATGATGAGCCATCGTGCTGTTCGACCATTGTCTTGCAATACACTTGACATGGGGAGTACATCTTGGCTCTAGTCCGGGGAACCCTTTTGAGACCCAAACCGGCCTTTGCACTTGTACATAACCATAGAACCATCCCAATTAGGACAGGAACCCATGGCTAGGACTTATGTGGTATATCCTATCTATGTGTTTTCCTTTTCTATACACACATGTCATTCATGCATCATTGCATTCAGCAGGCTAGGGGTTAGGACTCCCTTACGATTCGGTCAGTCTAGGAGACTCTAAATCCATGGAGTTTAAGATACCTCCGGTGTTTGCCGTGCCCAAACGGCTCCCCTGGTCTAGGACGAACCTTAATGGTGTGCGTATCTGGATTCCGATAATCGTATTGCCCTGTCTCAGATGGTCAAGATAAGGAGATTGGCTCTGATTCCGAAGCATTCGGAATTAAACCTTCCTGATAACACCTACCCAGATTATCGAAAATCTTCTGTACAAGCGCCTTAAGGGAAGACTGGATCACGGTAGGTCTTAGGCCTAGTTTCTAGGAGGTTCGAACAAGGGAAGGGTAAACATTAGTGATGAGTTGAGAGTTTCCCTTTTTGCTTTGTTGCCAGCTCTAAGATATTGATCGACCGCAAGAAGAGGCTGTACTCAATTGGTTTCGTCCCTCCCGAAGACTGGTTCATTTAAAGGACCCTTGCCAATGGCTGACCAAGGAAATGGGGTAAAGGAGCTTAGGCAAAACATGGCTGCTTTAGATGCTCAGTTCAAACAGTCTCTTGCCCATGTCGATGCACAACTCAAAACCTCTGTTGCATCCATGAAAAAAGACATAATCATGATGATGGAAAGCCATGCAAGAAGTTTGTGATAAACTTTAAGCCAGACCTCATCCGCAACCTGAACAACCCAAAGAAGAAGAGCCCCCCACAGATCCTAAGATGGCCGCTCTTATGGCTAAGATCAGCAAGCTAGAGGAATCCGTTCAAGAAACCTGACGACTTGGGAAGGGAGAAGTGGACATGAGCAAGCTGTGTTTGTTCCCTAACGCTAAGTTACCGGAAAAGTTCAAAGGTGTGGATTTTGCAAAGTTTGACTGCACCGGTGATCCAAGGGCACACCGCTAGGGGTATGTTGGCTCTCTTTCCATGTGAGGGATTGAAAAGGAAGCTATGGCGCAGTTATTCCATGAATCCCTGTTCGGTCTTGCCTTGTAATGGCTCCTTACTCTCGAGCCGTCAAAGAAAAGGACCTGGGAAGACATTGGGACAGCCTTTGTAGCCCAATACGACTTCAATGTTGATTTGAAAATGACTACCTGTGAATTAGAAAGCACTAAGATGGGTGAAAAGGAAAGTTTCGCTGACTTTGTGAAACGTTGGAGGGCCAAGGCCGCACAAATGCAAAACAAGCCAGATCTCAAGGAATAGATACGAATCATAACCAAGAATCTACCGAGCTCCTTCGCTCCATACATGGTTCTCTCTCAAGCTGCCTCGAATTTCAGAGACTTTTTATGACTCTGGTTTGGCCGTAGAAGAAGCTCTACGAGATGGCACTTTGGAAAAGAAGGAGACAGGATCCAAGTCCAAAAGGGTATATTTTGGCAACAACAACGTCCTTCTTGGGAACACCAATCAGGCCGGAACCTCATCCGCTAAGCCCATAGAAGTTCACCAGATTTTTGAAAAATCGAAATCCTAAAACCGAGTTTTCACCCAGTTCAGCACTCCTAGATCTGAGTTACTCAAGAAGCTTAAGGAAGCTAGAGTACTGAAACCTCTTTCACCACCACAAACATTCCACCAAACCTAAACCAAAGTGTTTACTGTGAATTCCATCAGATGCCCGGTCATACCACCGACAACTGCATTCGCCTTCGTCATGAGATCCAAAATCTCATCGACAATAAGGTCATTGAAACCCCTTCTCTTGATAAACCAAATACCATCTCAAACCCTTTGCTGCAGCATAACACCTCCTTCCGTGTCAACCAAATTGCCTTGACCTCAGATCAAACCACCCAAGATTTCGATCCTACCCTCTTCATCACCCCTAATACCAAGCCCAAGCTGATTGTAAAAATCCCTGAAGAAATTGCTCTCTACTTCTTGGGAGAATGGGACAACGCGGGGGAAAACCTTATTTCAGATTGGGAAGAATTTGAAACAGCAAACTTTCTGGGGGAGGCTAAACCACCATTTGAGCCAGGATGGGAAGTTGACTGGCAGAATATTCATGCAGATCCCCTAGACGGGTTTTCTTTGAACATGATGTTCGAAGGCCAGTACGAAACTATCAAATCCCTCAAGAAATTCTCGGGTGGGAGTGGGACCCAACCCCGAGCGAGTATCAACTTCTGGCCCAATATGATCCGCTGGATATGTTCTCCCTACCAGCAATGTTTGATGAAGGATACTAGCCTGAGATAGCGACTTATGTTTGGCAAGAATTCCACCCGAACTTCTCTGGGTATGGCATCGGCAATAATTTTGGGTATGTTCCGTGGCCTGACAATCCAGGATTCCTAGAGTTAGAAGAAGAAGTGGCCAGTAGTGAATTTAATCCTATGGATTACCTTGAGGAAGAAGCAGAATCAGAACCATCGATCACCTTCCCGAAAGATGTTGATGTTGCCATGATGAACTTATGGGAGGAAGAACCAGGAGCCAAAGCAGGACCTTGCTCTAGTTCTGAAATTGTCAACATAAAGGTGGGAAATGAGGAATGGACTGTGAACAGGGCAGTAATGAAAGCCGAACGGTGGAAATCAGAAGACCTTTGGGAAGATTTGGTCATTGCCGACCTAGCCTCCAATCTCCAAGATACTACCATTGGAACCAAAAGCAAAGCCCGCGTTAACTTATGAAGTGAAGAATCAAAGTACCGCCAGATTGATCATCTGACCCGAAGTGGGCGTATCTATCAACCTCCCAACCTTCAAGTCGGGGAATTCTCTAACCCCACAGCTCCACTGGCCAAAGAACCCTTAGACCCTTTCACTACCCCAACCAAAAACACTTTCCAACCTTTTGCTCCACCAGCCAAAGAACCCTCCCGCCCTGAGAAAAACCCCGAAGGAGTGATTAAGCGACAACACGAGCAGACTCAGGCTAAAATGTCTGTTTAGGATGTGCTTGTTCACTCCACTCGCCATTGTGAGGGACTCATCCAAGCTCTCTCCCGCCTAGAAGTTCCTTCCACAATAACTATCGAAGAGCTTGTAGCACTCATCAAAACCATACCTATCAAGCATGCCATTACTTTCACCGATCGAGATCTGCTCGCTGAAGGAACTGATCACAACAAGCCACTTCATGTCACTATGAAATGCCGTGATAAATGGGTCCCGGTAATCCTGATTGACAATGGGTCCGCAATCAATGGTTGCCCACTCCGTGTGCCTTACTTCTTGGGGTACAAAAATAAGGACTTCTCTCCCTCGGAAGTCAAAGTCCGAGCATATGACAATACGCATTGGGATGTGGTTGGGACCCTTATGCTGCCAATGACCTTTGGATCCTACCAAACTGAGGCGGAATTCCATGTGGTAAACATCCCTACTTCTTTCAACCTGTTGCTAGGCAAACCTTGGCTGTATCGACCTGACATTATGGCTGTGCCTTCCACTCTCCATCAAAAAATCCGCTTGGGACATGAAACAGGCATGCTCACAATTTATGGAGATTTTGGGATCCGCGCACCTACCGAAGACAATGCCCCACTCTTGGAAATCTAGCATGGAGAAGAAGACCTTGCCATGGGTGGCTTCTCGCTAGATACCTCTAATTCTGTCTTTTCAGTCAGAAACGATAATGACTTTGTCATTAGCAATGTTGCTATAAAGATAATGAAGAAGATGTCCTACATGCCGGGGCTAGGATTGGGAAGAAACCTGCAAGGACCCGCAAAGTTCGAAGCTTGTGGAACTCTAATGCGCACTACTGGGCTTGGCTATTCGCCTTTAAGTGGTAGTAAGTTGAATAAGGGAGACAGACTAGAAGATTATTTTGTTAAGGAAAAGGCAAAACAGATTTATCAAGGGCAACCAGAACCATTCTGGGGTAAGGAAACCAATACTTTGCTTCCAAGATTTGAAATATTCGCCAACGATGTCTGGCCAGAGAGTAATGAAGGATTCGAGGTTGCAAAGAAACCAACGAGGCCAACTGATTGGATCACGGTCTTTGACACAAGGAGTTTAGCAATCCTATTTAGGGGGGACAAACCAGTGAGTACAGTCGTGGAAGCAGAAGTGCTGATGCTAGGACAGGAGGTCTTTGAAGACCCGACTTCGCTCATCATGGATGTCACAGGGGATTACAAGAATTGGGTTTTCTTACCAAGTGCAACTCACCATGGATCTAAATCTGAGTCATCTAAGTCCTCCGAGTCTTCTGAGTCTGCTAAGTCTATCAAGTCTAAGTTGGCGCCTCTTGGCCCAACCTCTCATCGTCTGTACTTTGAGTTTGAGTCTACCTGTGTGTATGAGGCCCCCGAGGCCTTTGCTAGTGATGAAATAAATGAACCTGATTTCCCTTACTTCCCTGATTTTGAAATAAATTGTGTCGACCCTTATGATGAGGAGATTGATTTCGATGGGGATGTCCCTAAAGAAATCCGATCTCTAATCGAAAGGGAAAGTGAAAGGCATGTTCAGCCTATAAAAGAAGAAGTTGTTTTAATAAATCTGAGAGATGAAGGGAATTCCCGAATGATTCAGATCGGTTCCGCGCAGTCTGCGGAAGAGCTTCAAGCTCTCATAAGTTTGTTAAAGGAATTCGAAGATGTTTTTGCATGGTCGCATGTTGATATGCCCGGAATCGATCTTGAAATCATGGAACATCGGATTCCCCTTTATCCTGAAGCAATACCCGTAAAATAGAAACTGAGACGCATGAGACCTGATTGGGTACTTAAGATAAAAGAGGAAGTCACTAAACAAATCAACGCAGGATTTCTAATGGTAACTGAATACCCTCAGTGGGTCGCAAACATTGTTCCTGTCCCCAAAAAGGATGGTAGGATTAGGGTCTGCGTTGATTTCAAGGATCTCAACAAAGCAAGTCCGAAAGACGACTTTCCGTTACCTCACATTGATCTGCTGGTTGACAATACCACCAGACATGCTCTACTCTCTTTCACGGACTGTTTTTCGGGATACAATCAAATCCTCATGGCCCCAGATGATTGGGAGAAAACCACGTTCATCACCGAGTGGGGAACTTATTGTTACCGGGTGATGCCTTTTGGACTAAAGAATGCACGATTCACGTATCAGCGAGCCGCTACGACCTTGTTACATGACATGATTCATAAGGAAGTCGAGGTTTATATCGATGATATGATCGTCAAGGCAAAAGAGCGGGAAGTACACCTACCAGTACTCAGAAAGTTCTTTGAGAGAATCAGGAAGTATAAGAAGTATAGGATGCGTCTGAACCGGGCCAAATGCACGTTTGGGGTTACAACCGGGAAGATGCTCGGATTCATGATTCCCACTCGAGGTATCGAGGTCAACCCGTCCAAGATCAAGGCTATTCTCGAAATGGAACCACCACGATCCGAAAAGGATGTAAGGAGCTTCCTGGGTAAGGTGCAGTTCATCAGTCGATTTATTGCCAAACTAACTTTGACCTGCGAGCCAATCTTCTGCCTGCTCAATAAAGGCGTGCCGTTTGAATGGGACGACAAGTGCTAATGAGCTTTTGAAGCAATCCGGATTTATTTGCAAAATCCACTAGTTTTAACGCCCCTACGCAGGGAAGACCTTTGATCCTATACCTGTCAGTCACCCCAACTTCTATAGGGTGTATGTTGGCACAGGAAGGAGACGGACGATGGGGTTGAAAGGGTTGTCTACTATCTAAGCAAGAAAATGGTCAGGTGTGAGGAGCGGTATACTCCATTGGAAAAAACGTGATGGGCACTCGTCTGGGCTTCCAGAAAGTTGAGGCACTATATGCTAACCTATCCAGTAAGGCTCATTTTGCGTATGGATCCCTTCAAGTACCTATTTGAGAAATCGGCCCTTACCGGAAAGTTTGCTCGATGGCTACTCGTGCTATGAGAATTTGAATTAAAGTATGTCACCCGGAAGTCTGTAAAAGGAAGAGCTGTTGCTAATTTTCTAGCTGATTGCCCAGTTGAAGGATGTGAAGATGCTGAGTTTAAAGTCCCTGATGAAGACATAATGACTCTAACCGAAGATGTTTGAAAGTTGTATTTCGACGGAGTTGCTAACCAAAGAGGGTTTGGAATCGGCATGTTGTTGATAGCGCCCGACGGATCTCATGTTCTGCTCGCATTCAAACTGAATTTTGAAGTCACCAACAATCAGGCGGAGAACGAGGCTTGTATTGTAGGCATGGAGGCAGCAATTGAAATTGGTATAGAGAAGTTGGAAGTAGTAGGGGACTCCAACCTGGTAGTGTCACAGGCCAATGGTGACTGGAGGGTCAAAGAAAAAATGCTGAAGCCGTACCATCAGCATTTGGAAGACCTCATCCCTCATTTCAACAAGGTAACTTTTAATCACATGCTAAGACTCAAGAACCAATTCGCAGATGCATTGGCAACACTAGCATCCATGGCCGAAATCCCTGTTGGCATGAAGTTAAGGCCAATTGTAATTGAACAAAGAGATACGCCAGTATACCAACATGTTATGGTTGTTGATGAGCTCAAGGATGGCCACCCCTAGTATTATGACATTTGGAGATTCGTGGAAAGAGGGGAATACCCCCTAGAAGCAAGCAAGAAAGACAAGATTGTCCTTCAGAGAATGGAGGCACAGTACATCATTTGTGGAGGAAATCTATACCAGAGATCACACTGTGGCATGCACAAGTTATGCATCCATGGTGCGAAGGCAAGAAGAGTTATGGAAGAAATCCATGAAAGAGTATGTGGCTCTCATATGGACGGCATGATGCTCGCCAAGAAGATTCTCAGACAGGGATATTTCTGGTCCACCATGGAAACAGAATGTGTGGAATACGTGCGGCGTCCATGCTAACCTAAAACACGTTCTGCCATCTGAACTGCATCAAATGACCTCGCCTTGGCCTTTCTCAATATGGGGAATTGACATCTTCGGAAGGATAGTGCCAGCTGCCTCCAACGATCATAAGTTCATCCTGGTAGCTATAGATTACTTCACGAAATGGGTAGAAGTCGCTTCGTATGCTACTCTAACCGCGGTACAAGTTGCTCACTTCATCAAGCAAAATGTCACCTACCGGTATGGGGTCTCTCAATCATTTGTGTCTGACAATGGGGTTCACTTCGGGGACGAGCCAGGGAGGTTTTGGATGAGTTTCGGATCCAAGTACACAAGTCAACAACCTATTGACCGCAAACCAACGGAGCCGTAGAAGCGGCTAACAAAACGGTCAAAGCCATTCTGGAAAAGACCATTCAATCCGCAAGAGATTGGCATGAACAGTTGCCACTGGCCCTATGGGGATACCGCACGTCTGTACGTATGCCAACCGGATCAACCCCTTAGTCGTTGGTCTACGGTATGGAGGCTGTGCTTCCCACTGAGTTGGAAGTTCCGTCTTTTCGGACCATGATCGAGTGTGAAGTACAAGAGGCTAAATGGCTGAGTAATCGGTTTGAAGAGCTCATGCTATTTGATGAACGCCGGTTGAGGGCTCTTTATCATATCTAGGGATACCAGAGGAGAATTGCGCATGCATTCAACAAAAAGGTGAAGCCTAGGGACTTATCAGAAGGCGATATGGTTTTGAAGGAAATCTGGGCACCAGTTTACGATCCGCGTGGAAAGTTCCGACCAAAGTGCTCGTCCTTGTTGGCGGAGTAAATCAAGATGTCATCAATGAACACCACTACAAACGTATCTAAGTAGGGTTGAAAGATCTTGTTCATGAGACACATGAATACTGTCGGAGCATTGGTCAGTCCGAACGGCATTACTACAAAGTCGTAGTGGCCGTATCTGGTGCGAAAAGCCGTCTTGGTGATATCCTCATCCCGAATCCTTAACCGATGATAGCCTGATCGGAGATAGTTTTTGGAAAAGCAAGTTGCTTCTCATAATTGATCAAACAAGTCATCGATCCTAGGCAACGGATATTGGTTCTTGACTGTGACTTGGTTCAGCTTCCTATAGTCTATACATAGTCGAAGTGTTCCTTCCTTCTTCTTCACGAACAATGCTGGCGCTCCGCAAGGTGATGTGCTTGGCCTAATGAATCCCTTGTCCAGCAATTCCTGCAATTGGGTCTTGAGCTCCTTTAGTTCGGCAGGGGCCATTCGGTATGGGGCCATGGAAATTGGGGCGGTCCCTGGTTGAAGTTCTATGGAGAAATTTATCTCCCTTTGAGGTGGTAAGCCAGGAA
The DNA here is from genome assembly GCA_014282245.1 of Rhododendron simsii. Classification (NCBI taxonomy): domain Eukaryota; kingdom Viridiplantae; phylum Streptophyta; class Magnoliopsida; order Ericales; family Ericaceae; genus Rhododendron; species Rhododendron simsii. The sequence continues at coordinate 19,713,298 of CM024957.1, read as the reverse complement.
GTTCTTCTGGGAAAACATCGAAGTACTCGCAAACAATGTGTGGCAATCCCAGTTCCATCCTCTCGGTTTCTTCCATTTGGAGACTAGCCAGCCATCCAAACAATTGATTCTGCCACAGTGATCTTTTCGTCGTCAAACTCGTCGTTTCTCTATCCCCCTTAAAACGGAAATGAGTCCCTCCTGGGGTGTAAGCCGTCACTGTCTTCGATGACAATCTACGACTGCTCGATGAGCCGATAGCCAATCCATCCCCAGGATTACGTCGAAATCTGCCATGTCGATTACTCTGAGGTCACAGGTCAAGCGTAGATTGGCTACTTCTATCTCGCACGCTCTACACACTAGACTAACATCTATACTTCACCCCATTGGTGATGTTACCCTCGTACTTTTACTTAGGGGTTCTGTTTCTAGTGCTAGAGCAGTTACGCAAGCAATAGATATGAATGAGTGCGATGCACCAGAGTCAAACAAGGCTTGTATGCAGGTACTATATAACAATAGCGTACCTTGGATCACAGAGGGATCTGGCTCTTGCTCCTCGGTCTGTAGCGCAAAGATACGCCCTCCAATGCCTTATTGTGCTCCCAAGGGCTGCTTTCCTTTATTCTGCCCATTCTGCTGCTGTGCTGGGCCTCCAGAGTTTTGCTTCACAGAGGTGGCTTGTCCAGGCTGTTGAGCCTTCTGGTTTCCGAAACTTCCATTCCTCTCTTTCTGGGGCTGGGGGCAGTCACGCTTGTAGTGACCCATAGCCTGGCAATTGAAGCACTGGACTGATGCTTTGTTTTGGCCATTCCCCTATGGTTCGCCACGCCCTGGCGCAGTGTTCTTCCAAGTTTGGTTGCTCTGACCCAAAGCAAAGGATTTGGTGGGATAGGGTACACGGTTGTTGTTGGAAGTCTGGGTTCGAACTGGTCCGCCAGTGTTGCCAGTCGCCTTCTTCCATCGAGTTTTGAAGTCCGTCTCCTCACTCTCTAGGCGGAGGGCACACTTTACGACCTCGGTGTAGGTGGTAAAGGCTTGAGCCACCACGGTCCTTCGGGCAGTTGTCAGCCCCCACTCGAACCTTCTTGCCTTCTTGTCTTCGGTTGCGATGGCAGTTTGGGCGTAACGAGATAGTTCCTCGAACTTGGCTGCGTACTGAGTAACGGTCATCGTCCCTTGCTTCAGGTTCAAAAATTCTTGCTCCTTGGCCAGACGAAAGGGCGTAGGGAAATACTTATCGAGAAACAGAGTCTCGAACTCATCGAAGGTCATGGTGTCGACGTCATGGGTCGCCTCCATCAAGTCCCACAAGTAACGGGCTTCTCCTTTTAGCTGGTAAGTGGTTAAGGCCACTCGATCTCCATTCTCGGTAATCCCCAGGGTTCGGAGGATCATATTGACCTCATTTACCCATGTCTCGGCCACGACAGGGTCGGTATCTCCATGGAAGGTTAGAGGTGGGCGTTTGTAGAACTCATTCATTGCTCGAGTTCGGGTCATGGGTCCATCGTTATGGTGTTGGTTTTGGCGGTTAGCGGTTAGCGTTTAGGGCAGCAACGAACGCTTGCATGATTTAGGCTAGGCCGGGGTTTGCACCAGAGGATTCCCCATTTTCGTATCCTAGTCCACTGCGTCGGTTCACCATCTACGAGTAAAATTGAAAGGGGGAGGTTTAGTTTTAATTATTCCTTTTGCACATGGTAGAAGGCAATTAATCGCGTAGTATGCAACAGTACTCTTTAGATTAGACAAAGCTTTTCAAATACAAGTGGAATAGTACAAGCATAGAGTTCTACTACAAAATAAGTAGACTAGAACAAGATTTTCTACTACAAGCTGAGATGGTCCTACACATCATACTACATGGCTCTTCTAGCACTATTGCTTGAAAGGCAACTTGAGCTATCAGAACCTTATTCTAATATTCTTCTCTACTGACGAGGTGGAATGAGTCCGAAAGCCTCTCTCAACTGCTCCATCCATTCCTTCTCCTTTATCTTGAGCCAACGCTTTCCCTCACGGCGAATCTTCTCAGCTAGCTCCCTAAGCGGTGAGTCCTGAAGGTCGACTGCCAAGAACTGGTCCTCGCTGGTGAAAGGTGTCATCACGACTAGTTCGTGTAACTGGTCGCCGGTCTCGGGGTCACGGATCCCTAGGTGAGGTATCGGTGTGAGACTCTCAGGTGCGAGTAGTGCCTTGTAGTACAGTAGATCTGCTACAGTGGTCAAGGCAGCGAAATAGCGGCTATCCATATCTACAATAACGAAAGTTATATATTAGACTTAATGATGGAAGTAATGAATCACACATAGTACGAGTACACACAAACAGTAATCACAACTGATAGGAAACATAAGTCTATATTGAAACAACTTAAGTACAACGTAGGTGGCTTACTAACCTTAGCTCCCTATTACAACGATAGTCCACTTACTGCTCGAAAAACATGATCATACAAAATCTTACCCTATGGTTCCTTACAATTCTAGGGACCTCACACTACTACTACTATCGTGGTAGTTAGGCTTCATCTTCCTCGTAAGCGCTCCTTTCGTCATTGACCTTTCCTTCCTTATTTCCAACTTTAAGGTTTTTGATCGGTGGGAGGGTACCAAAAAGTTCATAGAAGGTATTCAGGATAGGGAACATTTTGGAAAACCAAGGGTCTCTCTCAACGGGAGTAGAGGTATTCTGTTGCACTTTCTTGATATCACGTATTTCGGCGAGTGCGGTGGTGATGAAGTCAGGATCCTTTACTAGTCGTGTTGTCAATGATCCTATGGCAATTTGGAGTTGACGAACTTTCGCCAAAGGGTTAACTAGGTGATCCATTTATAGGAAAAGAGTTTTAAACATAGCAGGGTAAGGATAAATTGGTACACAATAGTGATCATGAGCTAAAAGAAACACACAATTTTCATTACATACTGAGACGGATACAACATAGATGGCTTATAATAGCCTCATCCTACTGCTTCCTGATTACAACAAAAGGTTCATCTACTTCTTAAGCCTTTCTAACCATCCTAGAAGATGTTTGGGAATTCAACCCTATATGCGCCTATGTCGGTCTCGTAGGGTGGTGGTGGCACATCTCCAGAGTCGGCAGTTATGTCCATGAAGTCAGGCATAACCCACTCTGGTGGCAACTCTTCGTAAATCAATATTTCCTCATCATCGGATTCCCAACCCATCGGTTCCTCCTCGGGATCTTCGTCGTCAGATGGTAAATCTAGATTTGGCATTAACATTAAATGCTGCCAGTCTGCTTCATTAATTGGTGGGTCATGGAACTCCTCGGGATCTTCTTCCTCGGGGTCCTCTTCATCAGAATCTACCTCGAGATCCTCCTCGGGATCCTCTTCTTTAGGGTCTTCCTCAACTTCCACGTTGTTGGGAGGTGCTACGGCCACTACTTCGGCATTGTTTTCCTCAATTAGGAATTCCACGTTACCGGGGGGTGCGATTTGAACTAGGACGGGTACTGCTTCACCCTCATCTTCCTCCTCCTCATTTATGGGACGGATAAGAGTGTCATGCTCTTGGTAGAAGCCATGAGTGTAGGGGAAGGCATAGGGAAAGTAAGGATCTTTCACTAGTTGGGTTGTCATGGATCTTATGGTGCTTGCAAGGTGGTGAGCTTTAGCTAGCAGGTTGACTTGGTAAGTACTTAGTGATTCATCTACAAGAAAAAGTTATATTAGTCAAGTTTTGAAAAAGCAGTTTTAGTAACACTTAGGGAAAACTTTTTAGGTTTCTATGTTCCACATTCAATCCTTGATTTAAGTCATCATCCAATTGTTCGGGAATTCCCAGCTCGGCTGTACTGCCAATTCCGCGCTATACTTTAATCCCAAGATTGTTTTGACAGAATTCCACCCAATTTGGGACGGTAAACTTAAACTCGAATTCACGTTTGTGCAACGGTCAAACTTATCTTATGGTTCTACCCATGGCCGAGGTTTTGAATCTAAAGCTCTGATACCAAGTTGTAACGCCCCTAATTTTAGGTACGTTAAAAGGATAATTTATTACAGAACTTAAAGAGAGTCACTACTCATTATTACAACATAACTCTTGTAAGAGTATTTTAAAAACAAAATAGGAAACTAGGGTTCCTAACTACTGCTCCGCTTGATCCTCCATCCTGGCGAGTTCTTCAGCTCTGAACGCCTCCAAAGTGAAGAGTTCGCCCTGTTCATCTATTAGATCTGACATATTATACCGACGTCGCCACCCATATAATATGTCAGGGTTACCAAAAGGTAACACCATGAGCTACAAAGGCTCAATAGTATTATCCTACTTACTAACCCTTAACTTATTATGAACAAGAGATCATAATAACAACGATTCTACATAAATCATGCATATTGACAAACAGTTAATCAAATCCACATTCCTTATTCAAACTAACGTTAGTGTTGACTTTTCTGACTCATCGTGGACCGTGTCGTTATTTTCACTTTTCTTTTTCCAAAACTCATTTTTAACTCACCCAACCTCGGTTCCGCCGTTCCGGGTTCCCGAGTATCCTCACAATGGTTCCGCCGCACCGGGTTCTCATTGGCACACAATTGCATTGGCTCCTCTCCACGGATAACCAAGCCACACACCCAACCTCGGTTCCGCCGTTCCGGGCTCCTGAGTATCCTCACAATGGTTCCGCCGCACCGAGTTCCCATTGGCACGCGCACACACACACACATCTCACATAATACCCTCGAAATGGTCATTATGTAGTTTCAAAAATATTTCCTTCCTCAGAAACACATTTTCTTCCTCGTTAACCTCACCCTAGGTGCCATGTCTTTAACTTTCTTGATTTAGGTGTCTCGTTTCCATGCATAGATTCCGTGGTAGGACTTTCCACACAAACAAGCATTTATCAAAACTCGAAACTAATCTAACAAGATCATCCAACTCCATACTACTTAGCATGCTTGAATCACCATGAGCGAACATAAATCATGCATTTCCAACGTTTTAACAAAAGATAACCTTATCTACTTTAGAAAGAATGATCAAAGTTACTTCTTAATGAGGTTCTATTCTCCAACATACGATTTTATACAATACATAGAGTTGATGGACTAGGATTCCTACCTTACTTCTTGGCGGTGGTCGGCTACGGAGATTTGGTCATCTGTTTTAGTGATTCGGCGGCATAACGGCTCCGGATTGCTTCGAAAGGAAGAGAGATGGACTTTTCTCTTCCTAGAAACATCTTGTTTAACTAAACTAAACTACTTTAAAGATCTAGTGGTGGTTTGGTGGTTTCTCTCAAGAACTCTCAAGAAACTTAAGAAAACTAGAAGTTTTTGAACTAAGGACACTTAGAATTTCTAGAGAGAAGTTGGAGCAATGAGTGAAGGTGTGAGTTCAAGCTTGGAGTGAGCTTCTATTTATAGGTAAGGCCCTCTCTCTCCCTCCTCAAGGCCGGCCCCCTCTCTCTCTCTATATCTTATTTTTTTATTTAAGAAATCAAGCTTTCTTGGAAGATCAAAGTCTAGTCCTAGGCTTGCATGGCTAGGTTTAGTCCTTTGGATTTGATCTTGGAAGATTTGTGTAAGAAATGAGAGTTTGTACATAGTTTAAAATTGGAAGGTGTACAAAATAGGACAATGGAGATTAGATTTTGCTTGGAAGAATATACAACCATGGATTTGAAAGGATGTAAGAAAATCATGGTGATCAAGTCAAGGTACAATCCAATCTCTCCTCTTTCTCTTCCTCTATCTCTCCCCCTCTCTCTCTCTCTCGGCCAACTCTCTCTCTCTCTCTCTCCCTTCTCTCTCTCTCGGCCCTCCTCTCTCTCCCTCTCTTTCTCTTGCACTAGTATACACACACTACAATGTACAAGAAAACATAAAATAATAGGTACTTTTGGTACTTTGAGTCAAAGAGAATTTTAAGGCAAATATTTTCTTATATAAACAATTCAATTAACACATGTGTACTAGTATTATATATATTCAACCAAGTAACTATATTTATGTATACATAGGTACTAAGCAATCTAGGGAGATCAACTTCCCATTATCTTAATCTAATTGAGTACAAAACCAATATAAAATAATATAAGTGTACTTAGGAAATCTTAGGCTTTTAAATCCAAAGAATATACACACGCATGTGTGTGTGTGTGTGTGTGTATATATATATATATATATAACACCACATGTGAAATCTAGAAAATGATTTGTTTATTAAACCCTTGTACTAGTTGAAAGATTAACCCTATTACTCAATGGATAATAAATCCCCTAGTATTTATTGTCCAATGGACAAAAGTTATAAGGAAATTTTTATATTAAAATAACCAAAATGTCCTTTTAAATAATTATAAAATTCTATTTTTTTATAGATATTAGTACTTAACCAAATCTTTCCATATATGGTTAGGGAAATGAAACTAGGTGACTTCCTAGTTTGGTTCCTCCAACAAGTCGGTTAGAAACTAACAAGGCTTGCCAAGTAGGGCTTTTAAGTCAAGAAATGAATTTTGAAGGGCTAAAGTGTAATTATGACAAACTAAAAGAAAATTAAAGCAATCCAAGCAATTTTAAATGGGCAAATTTCACTCAGACCCCCTGAGGTATCTGACAAAGACAGACAGTACCCCCCAGTTTTGAGAAATGACGGGGACCTCCCTTATTTCACACTTTGGGTTTCAAATTCTTAAATTCAGTTGCCCTCCGTTAGTGACAGGGATGGAAAAGAATGAGGTCAGCAACATCTTCAATTGCTTTCCCCACTTTACTCTTTATTCCACATCAAAAGAGGGAAAAAAGAGAAATTTAATTATGACCCTTTAGAATTAAATAAACAGCAAAATAAAATCTTCTCACCCATTCAAACGGATTGAAATTTGGAACACTTAATTTTTCAACCTGTAGTTTATATATTAAAAAATATGGTTACAAAATTAAGTGTTCTAAATTTCAATCCGTTTGAACCGATAGAAAGATTTTAGTTTTCTGATCATTTTATCCTAAATGGTCATAATTAAATTTTGACTATAGAGCCCTCGTTGATTAATCCTAAGAAAATTGTAGAATCAAATATCTCTTAGGACTAACCAACGAGAGTCCTACAGTCAAAATTTAATTATGACCCTTTAGAATTAAAGAATCAAAAAAATAAAATCTTCCCACCCATTGAGACGGATTGAAATTCTAAAGGATCATAATTAAATTTTGATCGTAGGACTCTAGTTGGTTAGTCCGAAGAGATATTTGATTCTACGATTTTCTTAGGATTAATCAACGAGAGTCTTATAGTCAAAATTTAATTATGACCATTTAGGTTCAAATGATCAGAAAACTAAAATCTTTCTATCGGTTCAAACGGATTGAAATTTGGAACACTTAATTTTTTAACCATATTTTTTAATATATAAACTATAGGTTGAAAAATTAAGTGTTCCAAATTTCAATCTATTTGAATGGGTGAGAAGATTTTATTTTTTTGATCATTTAATTCTAAAGGGTCATAATTAAATTTTGATTTTAGGACTCTCGTTGGTTAGTCCTAAAATATATTTGTTTCTACGATTTTCTTAGGGCTAATCAATGAGAGCCCTATAGTCAAAATTTAATTATGACCCTTTAGAATTTAATGATAAATAAAATAAAATCTTCTCACCCATTCAAACGGATTGTAATTTGGAACACTTCATTTATGAGAGAAAGCTGTGTCCGAAGAGAGAAGAATCGTGTGTCAGTGGGGCGAATTTTTATTGATGGGAGGCATCACCTGGCTAAGTCTACATGTTGCCCTTGTGGCAACGAATAATTTCTCCTCTCTCAGACTCCTGCAAACCCACGTGAAGGATCTGAATTTTACTGAGGGGCATAAAAGTAATTCCAAGTTCATGGTTAGCTCCGTTTGGGTTCCGTTTCTGACAAGGGAGGTCCTTGTCATTTCTCAAAACTGGAGGGTACTATCTGTCTTTGTTAGATACCTTAGGGGCTCTGAGTGAAATTTGCCCATTTTAAATTAATAACTCGAATGTAAACAAATTTTTATTCATTGAAATTCAGAGTTATTACAAACACCACTCCACCGCTGCTGCCAGCCACCGTGGCAGCCGAGGCCGGCTCCTCCTCGGCCACAACTGCCAAAACCGAAGCCCCCGGGGTCTCTGGAACCTCCCCGATCATTGTATCACTCTCTGGAGGGATCGCGGGCGCGTCTATACTATCCATAGTTGCAATGTGTGAGAGAGAGAGTATTGAGAGGGAAAGTATCGAGAGGAAGAGAGCAAGAGTACCGAGAGATGAGAGAGAGAGCTAACCGAGAGAGAGGGAGTACCGAGAAAGAGAGAGAGAGAGAGAGAGTAGAGAGACGGGAGAGAGAGGTGATCGAGAGAGAGAGAGCAGAGAAAGCCGAGAGAGAGAGAGAGAGAGAGAGAGAGAGAGAAGGCGCGAGAGAGAGAGTTCGAATGGTGGGGCGTACTGTGTATGCCTCACCCATATATATATATCCCCCGTTCGAACCGGTTCGTCTGGAATTAAAACTGGACCGGGTTTATAGCCTATAGCGCCGCAAGGCATTCCGTTTAAACCGCGTGGCATAATGCTTCACCTTGTCAGGCCGTGCGTCTTTCCGTAATCTATGCACGGCCTTCTAGGCTATTTCAACAGTTTAGATTCTGAACAGATGCGTGGAACCCATGATCGTTTGAATTCATCGGAGTCAATTCGGAAAGCAGAAAGCATACGAAAGTAAGAGATGCAAGGAAGGGGGGGGGGCTTCATTCCATTCATCCAACCGGGAGAGCCCCGGGATCGTCCATTACATTCAAAAAAAAAAAGGGAGAGAAAAGAAAGAAAAACAAAAACAACAAAATAAAGATCCTACTGCCCCTCTTCTTCTTCTTCCCCTCTTACTTCCTCAATCGCTCCCTCCCCCGAAAGCGTCGTTCGCTCCCTCCCCCGAAAGCATCGTTCGCACCATTCGAACGGTCGTCGGAACCATTCGGATTGCCCTCTGAATCCTCCGCGGTATCATCAGACTCGTGCTCCGGCGCATACTCTGGATCATTCTTGTCGTCCAGTTGGTCGAAAGCAACATCCTGGAGGTTTAACACTGCATGGTGTAGAGTGAGAATGATGCTCACTAGCCTCGCGATCTGGACAGACAAGCGCTCAATCTCTTCCCGGTACGAGGCCATCTCAGTCTCCAGGGCCGTGACTCGCGCAACAAGGCTGTCATTGTTCGACATTTTTTTTCGTAGGACTTGCTGTAGGATTTGAAAGAATGTGAAAGGACTTGAGAAGTTTTAGTGGGGGTGCATGGAATGAAGCACCGCCACCCTTATAAATACAGTAAGATCGTCGAAAGGGCATGCCTGCATTAATGGGCACCTTTAAACCAACCGGCTGTTCTCGGAAATCGAAGGGTTGCATGGGAAATTGAAACACCGTGCGACACAATGCTAGGCCGCGCGACGTTTTGACTCTGCATGAACAAAATCTTTTCCTCGGAAAGTGTTCAAATCAGGCACCAAAATCCCCTTGGGAATCAAATATTCCAGCTGTTCTGCAGAAAAGTCTGTTTAGTAGGGTCCTATGGGACTTGTACAATTTTTCGTCCCCCGAGGACTCTCCGTATTCACATTCCCTGGCTATCTTCGCCCTCCGAGGGCTCGTCCCGATTTACCTCCTGAAGGCACGCCTCGCTAATTTCACCCTCCGAGGGCTCGTCTCGTCTCGAATTACCTCATGAAGGCACGTCTCGCTATTTTCGCCCTCCGAGAGCTCGTCTCGTCTCGAATTACCTCTTGCAGGCACATCTCATTATTTTTCGCCCTCCGAAGGATCATTTCGTACACACAGTCTTTCGCCCTTAGATCACAAACACTCAGCACCACCGGCATTTGACTTACTCAAAGTTTACCGTATTGGTTTTTGCTTTTGGTCCTTCGGGACTCATTTCATTGGCATTGTCCCAATCGAACTACGCTGGTCTGATCCCTACAACAGGGTACATAGGCAGCCCCACGGGCACGACCACCATTGTCATTTGCTTACATGCATTTCTGTCTCCGTTTAAAGACCTTGGAGCAACGGATTGGGATGCCTTTTCTTTAAGCGTCACTCGTACCAAACAATGGTGTCCGAGTTACGTTAAAGAGGGACTATTGTAGACACCCCAATCCGGACCTCGAAGAGTGCTTTAAATGTCCCGATGATGAAACAAAGGAAAAAATATCTCTGAGAGCTTGGATGTGGGACTCTCCCAAAACAAAACTCAAAAAGCCCAGAGCAAAACTCAAAAAGCCCAGAGCAAACCCAAAAGCCCAGGACTGGACCCTTAATACCGTACGGCACACCTGTACATCGCACGGCATAATAGATTTCATTTCGCCGTACGAGGACATGAGGTCAACAGCACGGCATTTTGGATAAAGTTCTGACTAGCTCAGCTAGCTGTCGGCCTCGCCCACTTGAGCCACTGGTACAAGCTAGCTTAGCCGAAAAGGCACTTCTAGCGCGCCCAAAAAACACCTCCACCATTGAAATTCAAAATCCTTGGCTTTTGCCTATAAATACAACCCTCCACTCAAGAGAAAAGGGTCCTGAATTCTCTTTCTTTCTCATAATGCTTTCATACCCATTCCTCACTTCAAAGCCTTGACAAAGTGCCTCCAAAAGCATTCTTAAGGTTCTTTCTTTCTCAAAGTCCTTCATTCTTCTCTTCATCATTGAAGTGAGTTCTCTTGCTCAATTTAAGATCCCAACTTCCAAACATCCATCTATTGAACCACGTTCACCATCTCCCCCCGACCGCTTTCTCCCGTGCTCATCCGTAGCCGTCCATTCCCATCCAAGCCCAAAGATCAAAAGTATATACTAGTTTCCTTGGGATAGGCCCAGCCCATATCCCTGATGGAACCTTTCTGTAGTCAGGATCAACCCCCTTTTTGGGTTGGATCTTGGCTTAAAAACATTTTAAAAAGAGAAGGCTTCTGTGCTGAGTATACTACACCATGCGGCGCTTTGATGCGTCGCGCGGCATAGTATACTCAAACGCACGGCATTCCATGTAGTTATTGTTTTCTTGCCTAAACTATCTGGATCATAGCCATCTTCTGTCAGGCCTGCTTTATTGAAGTGTTAGTGTTTTCAAAATAAGGCCATATCTACAAGCCATGCCTTGTTTCAAAAACAAAGTTTTCTTCAATCATTTCGGATGATCCAAAGTATAAAAAAAAAAAAAAAAGGAAGAAGTGCTTTTCACTCGTGGCTTGCAAGAATGGTACTTTTCAGAATGGTCCAGTAGTAAAAATACTGTCTGATGCTAGCTGGAAACCCCGCGCGTCGTACTCAAGACGCCGGGTAGCGTTCTGAAACTTTAAAAAGGCCTGATAGCAAGGAGGATTCCCCGCGTGGCATTCCGTAAGACCGTGCGTGGTATTACAAAATGCTGTGCAAGAGGATACTGAGACCTAGACAGTTTCTGTCACGCCCTCGATTTTCAACATAATTAAATAATACATTTCAATAAAAAGAAACCTCGCATATCGTATATGTTATCCAAAGGATTTTTCCACCTGTTTAACTTTACAAATAAATCCTTAAGTTTAGATAATTACAACTTTAGTCAAATTGAAAATTCAAGAGTAATTAGTTACAAGACCAACTTTAACAAAATGATATCTTCACAAAATGATGAGGTAACCAATGATGTCAGCTTCCAAGGTCTTGCACTGCCAAGCACACAATGCATGCAATCTATCACCCGATGTTTGAACCTGAAAAGAAAGATTTGGTTGAGCTACATTAACCCAGTAGAAAATTCTAAGCTCAAGCTATATGCAATTTGAATGAATCATACATCGAGAATGAATGGGTATTGACAGATATGTCTATACTACAAGTGACTACCAACAAGCTGCCAATTATCGTCTAAGAGTCCTAGACTTCATATCAATGTCACTAGCCGTTTACTTCTTTAAGTAATTATATTATTAAACTCACGCCATTCCACATTTGTCTATAATCAAATCAAAACATCTTATTATTGTTCGTACGGTAGTACAATCTTTCTCGTGATCACATTGATCTTTTCTCGTGATCACATTGATCTTCATTAAGCCCCTTTATTGCAAAACCTTTCTTTTCCTTTAATCCAGTATTTTTCCATCAATAATCACTAGGGTCACCTCAGGTCTAGTTCCCTCGAGCGCAGGGTCACACCGAGTCTTTTCCCTTAATAATAATAATCAGTTGGGGTCACCTCGGGTCTAGTTCCCTCGAGCGCAGGGTCACCCCGAGTCTTTTCCTCCAATAATATGAATCAGTTGGGTCACCTCGGGTCTAGTTCCCTCGAGCGTAGGGTCACCCCGAGTCTGTTCCCGCAGTAACGACCCCTCTGGTCACTTTTCTTATCTTTCATAATCGTCATCATTTCATAATCCATTTCATCATCAATCTATTGATTGTACCACAAAACTTCAATTAATCATTACTTAACTCCCCGAGTATACACGTTCATGCCTTTTCATTTGTTTACCCACTCGTGTCTAACAAAGTGTATTAAGCCCGCACATATGTATATAATCCAACAATACTCTATCCATTAGTTTCTACACTTAAACCTCATAGGGAGAGTGCCAAGAGGATTGAAAGACTAGATGAGTCGTGAGGACACAAGTTGTTTTATCATCTCAAACACTTCTTTCTCACATCGATTTTCACTTCAAGCATTCTAATCAATCTACCAATCTACCACATTGATTACATTTCAAACCGTTCCAAACTGTCATCCATATGAAGACTCTGACTAATTAACTAATACACACCTTTTCCCTTAAGCATACCATAATCCCACACGTCCTCACCGTACTTCTAAGTACATTTCCCGTACCTTCAAAGCCGCATATTAACCCCCGACTAGACTTTGCGATGCCCGGTCATTTAGTTTCTATACTCGGAGTCCATAAAAGCATGTACTAATGGGATCTAAGACTTCTACGAATCGAGAGAAAACGGGTTGCAATACTACTCGTCGGATCCCTAGACATGTTCACTCTAGCCCATTGGATACCACTCTAAGTGAGTAACAAGTATTAGTCTCCAAAACACTTGGAAGGATGCGTAAACAAACTCATTAGAGTCAATGAAAGGCTTCGACATGTGAGTTGAAAGATATAGGGAAGCAGCTGAAAGATACTGCAGCTGAAGGAAGTAGCTGAAAAAAAGAAGCAGCTCAATCTCCTACCGGTAGGCAAGCAAGTCCTACTGGTAGAACTTGACCTACCGGTAGGTGAACAAGTCCTACTGGTATAAACTAAAGACAGGAAGGCCAACAACACAATCCGGATTGCGCTGACCTACCGGTATGTAAGGAATTCCTACCGGTAGAAGTCAGGAAGGCCAACAAAACAATCCGGATTGAGCTGACTCCTACCGGTAGGTAAGGAATTCCTACCGGTAGAAGTCAGATACGCTGAGCAGCTTGATGAGCATCTTTTGAGCTGCTGCTATACGTTTGACCTGCTTACTAAGAATTTCCCACTTGTTCTACCGGTAGGGAAAAAGCTCCTACCGGTAGGGAATCGATTTTCTGGCAAAGTAACAACATTCTACCGGTAGAAAGGACGAGCCTACCGGTAGAATTCCAGGAAAAATAGACGATTCTACAGCAACAACAGATTTTCGGCCCAAGCTTAAATACGACATTACAAGCACGATTTCATACATCAAATCACTCATAAAAAATATAAAGAGAGGTAGAATTCCCTACCTCGAGTCGAGAAGCGAAACCCACGCAAGTTGAGCAAGCCCTAGCTCTCCAAACTTCGAAATAGATTGAATACTCCTCTTCCGAGCAAGACCCACGAGATTCAAGGTTGGAGTCGCGTATAGAAGCCAAAATAGAGGTGGGTTTGTATGGGTTTTACACCAATTTGGTGGGCTTTGGTGGAGAGGTCGGGAGAGAAAGATGAGAGCTGGAGAAAGATGAGAGAATTAGAGAGAGAGACAACCGAGAGAAAAAAAAATGAAAAGGGGAAGGTGTTCCCTGGAAATAATAGAGGTGGGGGAAATAATCCCATGCCCTCACACCACACACTCACACATGCACCTCACACACTTCACCCTAACACCCAAAACTTTCAATTCTTTCACTTTAACTCCTAATCACATAAATTCGATAAATTTCATATTTTCCTCAATTTCTGGTATTTATAAAACATTTAAATAATATCCAAAAAATACGGGTCCTTACAGTTTCTGTTAGAAATTCCTTTCATTCTGCATCATCCTTGTCATCACTGTATAGTTAACACCACGTGCACATCTACGTGATCTGTTACACATGTCCCTTTCCCTTTTGTTTGTTTATTAAAGAGTTTGATTTTTCAAGATATATTTTAAATCCCCCCCTTTGAAAGAGTTTAGTAGAGACCGGTCCTACCGGGCGAATGGGGTGCATTTTTCTCAACAAAACCTTCCCCGTTCGTAATGTGGCTCCCGAACCCAAAATCTCAACGTTTTCGCTAGACCAAAAAGGGCCTTTTCCTTTCAAACGCACTCTCGGTTTCTCAGATCAACCATCACAAAAAAAATCCAGGTGGCGACTCTTTTTTCTTGGGTGCCCGCCGGTACGGGAGCCCACAATTTCTAAAATACAGAAAGCAATAGACTGGTTCTTAGCATGTTATAAGGCGAAAAAATGAAAAAAAAGAGAGAAACAGATGATCAATGATCCCAACGTCAGTACTGCGCATACCGCCATGACTGGCATACGGCTTGATTATACTGGTGTGCGCCATTGTTCATTTCATACGATCTTTAGCATTTTGCCAGTTTTAAAGCTAGGACTGTTATTGATTACCAGCTTGAACCTCACTAGCTCCCCTCAGGAGTCAGAACAAAAAGCTACACAAAGGTGGTATACCTTTGATTTTGAGGTTGATGATGGGTTTGAGCTTTGAACTTGAGGTTTAGAGGATGGATGGTGAGTGATAAGAGTAAGGAGAGTGTGAAGAGGCCTCTTGCTTGCTCTTTCAATTGAGAAGAAGAGAGAGAGCAAGAAACTAGAGAGAAGAAAGGACTTGGAGTCTTAATTGTGGTTAAGCCCTTGCTCATGAATGCAAGGGGTGTATTTATAGCCAAAGGGTGTCTGAAAGGGGCTGTGACCAGGTGGGTTAAGGGCTGGTTTGGTTAAGAGGGAACCTCCCATGCATTAAATGCATGTGACTAGGTGATGGGGGATGTAGGGGAGAGAGAGAGAGAGAGAGAGAGAGAGAGACAGAGAGAGAGAGACAGAGAGGAACGTCTCTGCAGAGTATAATCATCAGGGGAATTGTTCACGGTACTGGGGAATCGCAAAAGTTTTGAGCACGTGGTTGAATAGTGATGTTTTGACTGGCTTTGACCAGCGTACGCCACCATTTGACTTGCGTTCACCAGTGATAACTGGGTCAATGGTCGATGACCGACACGTGGCAGTTCACCATCGCACGCCAGTACGATACTGGCGTAAGCAAGTAGGGCTTGGCTGAGGCCATTCGGTTCCGGCTTGAATTGAAATGGGGTTTAAAAGGGTTTGAATGAGATTTTACGATGCTCAAAGCTCAAACACACCAGTAATCCCAGAACGCTCTTGACCTTAATCATCATCAGGGAATCAAAGACCGTACATAAACTAATCTGGCCAATTCAGAATGGGGAGTCTACAGTTGATGCTTGTTTTTTTTTTTTTTTTCACGAACAGTGCTACGAATTTTGTGCTATTAGAGTGGTGGTGAGGGATTAGATTAAAAGTTCCATATCGGTGATTTTTCTCTTTCTTATATTTTGTTATATCAATTTTTTTTTATTGAAAATCTCATGAGGTGTCTTGGAACTAATTTGAAATTTTCTTTTGTTAATATTCTCTTTTCAGGTACTATTCTTTTACGGTGTGGTGATCTGTCGGGTCCTTTACCCCTTTAGTTTTGATGATGTTATGATTTTTGTGGATTGAAAAAAGGCATTAATACATTCTATACTGTACTTAATCAGAAGGTCTTCGCTCAATTGTTAAGGTTGAGTCATATCCTTTTTCATGCTCCCTTCCCCCGTGTTGTTCAATTGTTGTATTGTGAGTTGGGATTTTGGGTGTTAGGAAAACCATTATTGGTACAGTTTAGGACCAAAACTGCGAATGAGTGGTATGGCAGTGGGTGTAGCTCTATTGAAGTCCATTAGCCATATTAGATCAGGCAACTGGATTTTCTGTCACTGTTGGAATTGTATTTAGTTTGTTTTAGTTGGTTAAGTGATTTGAGAGCGGAAATAATATTACAACAACAGGTAGGTGGCAGCCAATGTATAATTTTTGTTGATGTCTATTCTGAGTCATGGTTATCATTCGTGGGCTTCATGGGGTTGAATCACTAATTTGAAAACTAATGTGATTGGGTTCCTTTTCAAGCTAACATCAAGTGTTTAATGTGGCTCTGCACTCTTTGAATTTTTAAATCCTATCGCCTTTGTCTTCTCATACCAAAGTACAGGCCGGAAATTATGATGCAAGTCCAATCATCCAAAAAATGGACAATTTTCTTCTCGTTGTTCTTCAAAACCCCAGAGAAAAGTACTGGTCATGAGGGGCTGGCTATTTATTAATTATTGCTTTGTTGTTGGATATTGAATTAGGAGCATATCACATTTGCAAATATTTATTAGCCACATTGTAACTTTTGTTTTTTTAGGTAAAGGATACTGTTCTTATAAGTGTTGCAAATATTCGCTTGACCCAACTCCTCGCTCGAGCATGAAGCAGTCAACATTGCCGTTAAGGACTACAAATGGCAATTTGCAGCACCACCACTGACAACGGCAATTTGCAACTTTCACTTCCTTGAAGCAACTTTTTCTTTTTCAGAAGGTAAAAGCCCAACCAAGACATATCGACAGAGAAGTGCCCTTTATTTAGCCAAATTGCTTGGTTCATTTGGCCTGCTGTATCACGGTTTTTACTAATTGGTTTTATAAAACCTTTGGTTAGATAAAGATTATGAATGCACTATAGAGAAGTGCTCTTTAAGTTTGCTTTCATGTGATTTTTAATACAAAATGCACCTTTAATAAATTTGTCATACTAAGCATGTTTTGCAAAACTTAGTGATGCTGTCCAAAAAAGGGAAGGGAGGCTGAATTAATGAATATGGTTTTTTTCTCTCTGTGGAAATTCCAATAAGCTACTTTCTTTCTTTCTTTTTTTTATCAACAGAAATGAGAGGGTAAAGGATATGGGAAGGTCACAAGGGCGGAATGGATGTGTATCTCAATTTTAACCAACCAAACAGGTAATTTAAGTAGACTAATAATATCCACCAGTTTGATTGTAATTTTTTTTGGAGGGTGGTTTAAAAGTATATGGAATCTTCTCCGATAACTGTGCTAAATATGAACCCTCTTTCTTTTATGGGCATAAAAAAGTTTTCGTTAAAATCGTGAAAAAAGGTTAGCCAGACAAGGTACTGAAAAGAGCAAGCGAAACATCTAAAATCGGATTGTGATTGGAACGAAGCCTTTCAAATCCCAATTAGAAATTTGATGATTCATCTTTACAGAATTTGTTTGTGCCTTAAAAACGTGTGAAAGGATGCCGAATATTTAGAGCATGATTGAATGTTCAATGAAAGCATTAGACGACTATGATTAGCTTTTGATGGTATGATACCGTTTAGTACTTTTTTGTTTTGAATTTGCTTGGCCTTCATATTTATAATGATAAAATTGTTTTGCTAGCTGTGTTTTTCATTGCCACACCACACAGTATACTGTATTTGAGCCGAGATATAGATGCCTATGTGTCATAACACCTTTTTATAGGCATCTATATCTCGGCTCAAATTTGTTTGGCTTGGCTTAATCGATTGTAAGTGAGACAAGTATATGAAGTGACGAATTGTGGATCGATAGAGTGTAAACTATTGGTTGAAACTAATACTATGGGAAACATAAATTTTTGTCTCACTATATTCATTACCGACATGATTTCTATTCCAGTTTCTTTTGGGTATTAATTCCAATTCCAATTGAAAATTGTGTCCTTTTGCTTTTTTATGTTGCATTGAAATGGTATGCGGTGGGACAAATAAAATATTTGTTTTGATGAGGTTTATATGAAGTAGGGGTTGGTGTTGCAGATGGTAGAAATTGCATTGGAGAGCTACAAGAAAATATGGCGATGGAGGTGGACGGGTGCATAAGGATCACATGCAATATTCCGAGATATGAGATCCTTCTCCTGTTGCTAAAGGGATGTGAGAGTAGAGGATTTGATTACGGTAAGAAATAGATAGGGATACGAATGGATTGAAGTGGGTTAGAACGGGTGAGAATGTGAAGGAGGATTCAAATGCAAGTCATGACAAATTGGGGTTTGAAATTTATTACAGTTGACTGTGTTTTTATAGGTCAGAGAATAGGGATGGGTTTGGTTTTGTAATTACTATTTTTTTATGATTTGTTGGACATACAATCACGTAAAGTTTAGACCAAGATGACATCATTTATGGTTTATTTTGTTTCAAGTGTGACCGACTCTCGATGGAGCTGTTTCTAGATTAGTCAATGCGGTCCCAACTAATTAGCTTGAAATCGGTTCGTGTTAGGGATCAATTTATGTGGGTGTGTGTCCTTAGGCCCAGGCAACCCACACTTTGCTAAAGAATAAAGATGCTCAAAGCCATTAATAATGCCGTATTCTTCAAGCCGTGCCTTTAGACACAGACATGCACTAGTTTATCTATCCATCCATCTATCTACATGTCCATAGGATATAGATTGGTCAAATGGAAGAAAGGAAAAACAAAAACCATCCATGTTTTTTTTCAGAAAAACCTCCGTCCAACTCTCACACTTACACGTACTTTACACATTTTTTACACATGTCCCACGACTCCCACTACTTGCAGTTGCACAGTTTTTACACATCCGCTTTTCAAGTCCTCATTCTCCCCTTTCTCTCTTCTTCAACTATTTAAACTTCTTCTCATGCATCTCGATCCTCACTTTTCCTCTTCTTTAATCCTCACCATTTCCTAGTCCCTCTCCTAATTAACGAAATTGTTTCAATTTTATTGTTTTCCAGATTTTGAAAGTAAGAACCTATGTTCAAGAACTATACTAATTAAGAGATTGTTCAGTTCACTATAACGTTTTGTTTAAGTTCTCATCAACTGCTCAAAGGTTAAAAAGAAAAAATTGTATTCATGTATTTTTCTTGCCTCTTTCTTTAATATTTTCACATTTCCTTTCCTAATGGTGTTTCCACTTTTTTGTCTCTATTTTGATTAGGAGATTGTGTTCACCAATGTTTGGTTTTCAATGCCCATCCATTGTTCAAAGGTCAATCTTTCGAATTCTCTTCCTCTGCCCATAAAATTGTAAGCGAAACAAAATTCGGCCGGAAAATTTCTTGGTGGCAGAAAATCAGTGAGCTGTGAGATATTATTGTGTACAATAAAAATTATGTACTAGCTTTATCATTTCATGATGTTTATATACATGGTTTTTCTAATTGTTTCGTTAGCTTTTTTTATCTACCAAATTTATCATTTCATGCAAGTTTATATACATGATTTTTTTAATTGTTTCGTTAGCTTTTTTTTTTCTACGGTGATTCTGAATAAGTCTTCTTATTTGCAACAAAAACAAAGTCATCTGAACGTGGCATGGATAGCAACAAAAAGAAAAATTATTCCATGCTCATTCGACATGGTAGGTGGGTGCTCCAACTCCCTCCACACCACACATTTGTGTAGGGGCACCAAATAATTAATAGTCCGTAGACTCCGCACACGTCTTGATTTATATTTGCCTTAAATGACGTTGTGTCAGTTCGATACACAAGACAATAAAAAAAAGAGTAGATTTTTGTGTTCCCCAAGCATCGAACGGGGCACAACACTAGTTGCCCAGATATAACAATGATAATTTGATAGTGGTAATGTATAGCGGGGATAATCCTTCTTCGCAATTTCCCCAAATAATCAATCTCATTCAGCCAATGGCAGTGGAAACCTACGACAACCATCTCAGCCCGTGAAAAGAATTGATGCCCAATATCAATATCTGGAATGGAACCAATTTGCTTTCTGTGGAAACCTACGACAACCATCTCAGCCCGTGAAAAGAATCGATGCCCAATATCAATATCTGGAATGGAACCAATTTGCTTTTTCGGATACAATACAGCATTGGTCTGCATCATCTGCCTTATTGTTCAAGGGGAAGTGTTTGAGATAATTTAGAATTTAATGTTTAGGATAAGATTGTCAAACACAATTTATGTACTTAGGTTATTGAAGAGTTATGTTCTTGATATATGTAGGGGAAGATTCATGTGTGTGGAGAGATACATGAATGCATTAAGTATGAGGAGTCTAAGATTATGTGTATGTACTATATAAAGGGGCGTTGATCAGCAGAGATGGTATGTAAAAATATTCAAGAGTATTGAAATAAAGATTACTCGTTGAGTGTTTAAGGTATTTGTGCTTCTTAGAAGCTTTGTATGGCCTTAGAGTCGTACATCTCTGAAATGTATGTTTATATTCTTTGTTATCCTCCACATTTATGTTTAGTTATTTTATGTAAGTCCAACATATTCCACTGTGATGTATTTCCAACAAATGGTATCAAAGCGTAGTATGATAATGGGATGAACGTGTTGATCAAGAATGAATGGTCAAGTTATATATGGAGTCATGTTTTCCCCATTTGTTATGTTCTTGCTAAAGTTTTAGTGAATGGTCTGGTGGTCCATTCAGTGCAGGAGCCATGAATTGTACAAAAAAGGCTCATACAAAAGCTGATAAATATTGTGGTGGAACGTGGAAGAAGTTTGTGATGCCTCTCACTCTATTTGTGTCTTCGGGACAATAGTGTCTGACCCATTGAGAGGACTGCTTCCTAAAAGTGACAGATTTCCATAAGGGTTTGAAAAGACATGAGTGTCTTTGGAGGTGTGAAGCTCAATATATGAGTGTGCTTGACAATCTAAAGCCGAGAGGTGATGAGAATCCAATATTGTAGATATTTGGTGCTCTAGTCCTATAGTTTGTAGTTCATTTAAAGTTCATCTATCATTTTTACTCGATATTGCACGTGAGGTACTTTGTTGAGTTTTATAGGTGAAACGTGCAAATAAGGCACATATTGATGCCAAGGATAGTTTCGAGGGTAACCGAGCATCTGAGACCTTTTGGTGCCATGCCACCAAGTCCCCAAAGTCAAGTGATGATGTTCCGGAGGATGCCCGGGAGGTGCCAAGGCAAGGAGGGCAAAGCAAGCATTTGAAATCTGCAGTTTTGCAGAGTGCTATCAATAACATCATTAAGGGTATCGATACTATTGCCCCTTCTTTGGTCCAAAAGTTATCTAGACATGAGGGTATCATACCTCTTCCAAATGGTAGTGATACCTGTGACCTTCGACAAATATTTTTGTTGCCTTTTCAGGCTTTCCATTTATGAAAATTTTCTTTTAATAGGTAGCTTTTGTGGGATATTTTGACTATTGTAGAGAGAGAAAGCCCTTGTGTATAAATAGGGCTCTCCCTCACAATGTGTATCTACCTAGCTTTTCTTACTTTAAGTCTTTTTCATTTTCCTAGCACACTCCATTAAAGCTCTCAAGCTTTTGTCTTTCATTCCTCAACTACTCAAGTAAGCAATTGTCGTTTGTTATTTTCCCATTTATTAAAGTTGCTTGTACGGACTAGATCCTTAGTAATATCAAGTTTGTTTTCGTTTTTATCGGTTAAAAATCATGTCTTATTTTTATGCTTTGTCTTGTTCTTTAGTTATGAGTGAGTAGTTGTTTGGCTAACTCTTGGGCTACTCTTTCCCAAAGACTTAGGTGGTTATTTGGTTCTCAAACCTTCGGGCTTAAAATCATGGTTTTCGGAATTAAAATAACCTAGCCATTTTGGTCTAAGCGAGGGGTGTTAACTCCTTGATATATTGTTTAGTCAACCGGTCTTGGCAAGTGGCATTCCGAGGGCTCGTGGCTTCCTACGTGTTAGATACATTAGCAAAAATAGGTTAGTTTAGTTATGTTTAATCACATCTTTTGATAAATGTAATCGTTGAAGCTAAATCTTCCGGGCATGGGCACACGGTCGTGTCTCTCGCTTGAGTTATAATTGAGAATCGGTAGCGTCCTTTGTCAAGGGATAGATGATCCCTAGACTTGCCTCTTTTAAGTTCATTAAGAATATTTCTGGTCTTTTTATTTAGCATTTCTACCGTTCAAAGAAAAACCAATTTGATCGTCTTAAACGCTGAAATCCACCTTACAATACCTACAATCCGATTAAGCTATCTTTGATTTCCTGTGGTACGATCCCGGTCTTACCGGTTTATTATGCTACCGACGATCTAGCCGTACGCTTAGGGTTTTCAACCTTATATTTGAAGGCAAGGTTTTGACGTAAGCAAGAAGGCTGATTGTCGTAATAAGGAGAACAGAAAACACTGTGTATTTCTGCCGCAGTTAAAGAGTATGATTAGTTGTTTGTTTGTTTCAAGGTGATTATGGTATTGAATCAACCAAGCCCTGATGGATGAAAGTAAGAGCATTTTTATCCTTTGTTCTTAACTTTTGTAAGGTAGTCTTTTTAGTACCATTCAAGGCGGAATCATCTCGCTCTTCATTACATTTCTCTATAATCTCCCAACAATCGTGCGAACTGAGAAGAACCTTCATCTGTAGCGCCCAATTGTTGAAGTTATCTTTGGTGAGCCAAGGATATTGAAATCCTATCCAACCATTCGCCATTTTCTTTACCTCTAGCAAGGTGGCTCTAATACCACTTCTCATCACTTGATCATTTATTTGGTGTTTCTTGCCAGTAAATCATTCTCACCTTAGACAGTGTACACAATATCTTCACAATTATCATGATCATCCTCATATTGTCCAGATATAATAATGACATGCAATTGAAAGTGGTAATGTATAGCAGGGGTAATCTTTCTTTGCAGTTTCTCCAATATAATCAATCCTATTCAGCCGACGGCTATGAAAACCAACGACAACCATCTCAACTCATGAAAAGAACTTATGCCCAATATCAATACCTGGAATGAAACCAATTTGCTTTCTCAGATACACTACGACATTGGTCTGCCTCATCTAGCTTGTTGTCTTCGAGAGGAAGTGATGTAGATAATTTAGAATTCAATGTTTAGGATAGGATCATCTAACACAACTCATGTACTTATGTTATTGAAAAGTCTTATGTATGTTCTTGATACATGTAGGGAAAGATTCTTATATGTGGAGATACATGAATGCAATAAGTATGAGGAGTTTAAGATGTGTATGTCCTATATGAAGGGGCATTGAGCAACAGAGATGGTCCTCCACATTACATTTAGTTTTTTCATGTAAGTCCAACATATTCTGTTGTGATGTATTTCCAACAAATGGTATCAGAGCGAAATACAATCCTAAGATGAACATGATGATCAAAAGTGAATGGTTGAGTTATGCATGGAGTCATGTTTTCCCCAGTTATTATGTTTTTGCTAAGTTTTAGTGAATGGTCTGGTGGTCCAATCAGTGGAGGTGCCATGAATTATAGAAAAGAGGCTCATGCGAAAGTTGATAAATAGTGTGGTGGAACATTGAATAAGTTTGTGATGCTTTCACCCTGTATGTGTCTCTTGAGATAATTGTGTCTGACTCGTTGAGAGGACTGCTTGCCAAAAGCGATAGATTTCTATACAGGTTTCGAAATCAAATACATGAGTGTCTTGGATGTGTAAAGCCCCAATATGTGGGTGGGCTTGACAATCTAAATCGAGAAGGCTGTTTGTCGTAAGAGGGAGAAGAGAAAATATTGTTAGTACTTCGGCAGCAGTTAAAGTGTATGATTAGTTCTTGTTTGTTTCAGGGTGATTATCGCATTGAATCATCCAAGCCTTGCTGGATGAGAGTAAGAGCATTTTTATCCTTCATTCATAACTTCTGTAAGACATTCTTTAGTAGCATTTTGTTTCTTCCGAAAAGTAAAAATTGGCCTAGGAACAGCGAGTAGTGCAGTTCCAGACCTGATGCGGGCGTACCAGGGCAGATTTGCTGTCCAAATTCGTATTAAGGCCTGGATGCCTCAAATCTGACTTCATATAGATCATTGCGTACGACCTAAGGGGTGAGGCCGTATGTGGTTCGTGGTTTGCCTTTGCAGGCTAAGGACTTAAAATTTCCTAATCGTGTGAAAAATGGAAAGAAAGGTAGAGCAAGGCCTAAAACAGAAATAAAATAACTTTATTAACGGTTTAACAAAGTCTGGTTACAAGGCAATGAAATAAAATCTAGGCTTGGCTAGATTGAACGAGAAAGTAATGATAATTGAAAGATAAATTGGTCGTGGACCTTAAGATAGAAGATAAATGAAAAATAAATATGCATAAACCGTGGGCTTGATGGTCGGGGACCTAACGATAGAAGATAATTGAAAAATAAATTTGCATAAGCCGTGGGCTTGATGGTTGGGGACCGTTGCCAAGGCCTTCAACTCTAGTATTTATAAGCAATACTTCCAGGCCTTGAGCTGCTTCCATTGCTTCAATGCATGGCTGCCATGTGGCTCTCTTGAGCTGCTTCAAAATGCTCCAATGAGAGGCTGCTCCCTGAACAAAACGTGCCTTTTACTCCAAGAAAAGGGCAAAGGCTTGAAAAATCCTTCTTTTCTGCATAAAACTTTGTAAAAGAGCAAAAGGAATTTCAGCATCCAGGCCTTTGAATGGACATCCTCTGGGCCCATCAAAGCTGAGGACCGAGACTTCTTCAGGCCTTCCTACCATTTTATTGGTCCTTGCATCCCTTGTGGGCCCTTAAATCCTCTAATCTTGACCCCTTATGGAAGAAGAATCGAGAAACAAAGGCTCAGCCAGATCTGGGTGAGCTGCTTGTGAGCAGCTTGCTTAGATCTGCATGAATCATTTACCAGTAGCTCCAAGGGGGTACATACACGCCACCTGTCCTTGGCCTTGCTTTATGCTGAAGGATGGGGTCCACTCAGACCTTGAGCTGCTTGTAAGCAGCTTACCCAGGTCTGCCCAGAAAGAACATTCTGGGCCTTTGAGCTGCTTGTGCAGGCCTAAGCTGCTTGTGAGCTACTTGGGATGTCTCCATGCATGGCTGCCATGTGTCCTTGGTCTGGTTGAGCTGCTTGCGCGCATGGATGCTTGTAAAAAAGGGATATTTAGGCCCACCAAGGCCAAAAACGCAAGCCTGGTTGAGCTACTTGACCAGCTTGCTAGGGAGAAGCTTCTAGGCCTTTGAGCTACTTGTGAGCAGCTTGCTTCCCAAGCATGACTAAGCAGCTTATGGCCTTTTTGACTTGGTCAATTTTAGGCCTAAATAAATCCAAAAAAGATGGGCCCAGACCTGTAAAACGAATCTTGGCCTTATTGGGCTAACTAGGCCTGAAAAACTAGTCCGGGCTTTGATTAGTTGGGCCAAGGCCTGAAAATGGGCCTAGATCTGAAAATCAATTTGGGCCTTGACTAATTAGGCCATGTTCCAAATATTAATGCGGCCTAATCAATTTTCAAACTCTCTCCTGCCTTTCCAAACTCAATTTGGCCTAATTGTGGCCACTTTAAATTCTTCCAAAGGCCCAAATCTGCAGGTGACCGATTAATAAGGCCTCTCAAGGCTTGAGACTAACAATCAAGGCCACCTTTTGACCGAAAAATTGATTTTCTGAATTTTGGCCAAAAATGGGTGTAAGCATTGCCCCCCCGTGAATTGATATTTTTACATTTAGGATCAAGGCATGTATAAAAAACCATTTTTGGCATCCAAACAGGCCTCGATTCCAATTTTAGCATGTCTTTTTTTGTTTGCCTTGCCTATGGACATTGTAGGCATTATACATTTTACATGCTTCATTTAGGCCTTTGACGATAGTCTTTAAATTCAGACCTTCGAATGAGTCTGCCAACCATCTTTTTCGTTGGACAGGCCTTTCAAAGGCCTCTCTTATGGATAAAAGGCCTCAATCTGCATCTTCTAGGGCTACTTAGAGCAATTGGATGATGATCATGACTATACCAGAGTTGAATCTCAAGACTCATAAGTACTGCCTCTATTTAAGCCTATTTCTGCCAATAGAGGCTATGTTTGGGCCTAAAAATATGGTTGGAAGGCCTGAACTCCCACTCGGAGTGTTCATAATAAAGATTCAGGCCTACTTAAAGAGCTCAAAGGGCCTTCATCTCTATGGAAAAGAACCTTTATACACCAATACGAGGCCTCTTTTCAGTCCCGGTTGCAGAGAAGCTCCAAACCTATGAAAGGTTTAACAACAAGGCCTAGAAATACATTGAAAGGCTTGAAAAGGTGATCAAGCCTAAAGAAAGCTTAAAGGGCCTCATTTCTTGCCAAAAGGCCTGTTTATACCAGTATTAGGTATGTGTTCAGGCCTAGACCATGAAAAAGCCTAGCAAGGACTGAAAATATGCTAGAAGGCCTGAACTCCTACTTAGATTGTTTATACTATTGGTTCAGGCCTAGACAATGAAACAAAAAGGGCCTCCACCTATGCGAAAAAGACCTGGTATGAACTTAAAAATAAGGCCTACTCAATGATTGGTAGGCCTTGGCCGAACATCTTAGAGATACTTGTCCGGCCTTTTAAAGGACTTTCTCCACTTAGCCCTTCCCACAACCATGATGTTTTCGTGTAAGCCAAGTGAATAGCACTCGGTTTTGATGTGCCCCACAAATCCAATGTGGGCGCAATTTCACAGCTTTAAGGCTTATAGTTGGCCTACGCTTGTAATGCCTTTTGGCCAGTCGGATAATGCGAAAAAGGCCTTCATTAATAAGGGGAGGAGGGGGATCTCCAATCACAAATGAATCATGATCAAGCTCTGGAGTGTCATCATTTTCCTCCTCTTCATGTCGTTCCTCCTCTTCTAGAACAACCGCAACATGCAATTCAGGCCTGTCTATAGAGCTGATGGCAGGCCTGGATCGTACCTGACCTGCATCAATGATCTGCTCATCACCAAGGCCTGAATCTAGATGTGGTAGCCCTTCGGAGACTTTAGAAAGCTCTTAAGAGGAGAAAATGGGCTGATGTTGCCTCATAATTGGACTTCCCAAGTTCTGGCTTATTCCAGGCCTAAGATCTTGCTCCCCTTGCGTCAAAACAGGCCTGTCGTTTTGCTCCTCCAGGCCTGGATCTAGCTTTCCATCTAAAAGTTTTTGAAAAACTCCTGAAGGATGACTGTTGCACCCAGGCCTAGAAATGTTCCCATGATCACTCTGATCTTTATCATACAGGCCTTGCTGCTGGTCGGGAATCCTTAAAGCCTGAACTGAGAATTTTGCCCCCCGAGTCTAATCTCTTGGCCTCCTTGCCCCCCGAGTGTAATTCCTTGGCCTTTTTGCTCCCGAGTGTAGGGCATTCGGGAGCTAAGGCCTAAGGGAAGCCTAGAGGCCTAGTGTGCTTACTAGAAGCTTATTTCGACACATTCAGGCCTGAAGTCGAGCCTAAAGTGCCAAACCGTGGTACCGGTAGTGGAGTAGGAGTTGACAACTTATCCTTAAGTTTAGCCAACGCTTCAATAACGGCTTAATTGGAGTTGATAATGGCCTGGTTGGATTCTTCGAGCCTACACAAAGCTGCATCCCAAGGATCAATAAACTCCTGTAAGAGTTCTTCGTTGGATGCAATGGTACAGGACTGGATGTTGATGTTTTCTTCAACTTGGCTTCCAAAGTTTTGAGTATGAGGACCACCCAAGCCACCATTTCGGAATTCAGGCTATTCAGGCAGGCCTAAATGCATGATACTTGAATAGCCACGTGACTTAGCATTAAGGAGATAGGCTACCTCATTGGGTAATTGGCATTCCTCATCTTCAAGTCTGCCAATTTCGTCTTCAAGCCTTCTAATTGCATCGTTGTAGAAGTGCTGTGCGTCGAGAAACAAACCATCCGTAGGATTGAGTCGATACTTCTCCATGTTGAGACGGTTGATCTCATCTTCAAGTTCATCGACCTTATCATAGTGCCAACTAATTTCTTCTTCAAGACGCCGAATCTCAACATCCAATTCAACGTATTGAATCGACATGTCAATGAATTGGCGTGATCATACCCCTTGAAACAATTAGGGTCCCACCTGGCATGCCAATGTTTTTTCCGAAAAGTAAAAATTGGCCTAGGAACAGCGAGTAATGCAGTTCTAGGCCTGATACGGGCGTGCCAGGGCAGATTTGCTGCCCAAATTCGTATTAAGGCCTGGATGCCTCAAATTTGACTTCATATAGACTATTGCGTACGACCTAAGGGGTGAGGCCGTATGTGGTTCGTGGTTTGACTTTGCGGGCTGACTTAAAATTTCCTAATCGTGTGAAAAATGGAAAGAAAGGTAGAGCAAGGCCTAAAACAGAAATAAAATGACTTTATTAACGGTTTAACAAAGTCTGGTTACAAGGCAATGAAATAAAATCTAGGCTTGGCTAGATTGAACGAGAAAGTAACGATAATTGAAAGATAAATTGGTCATGGACCTAAAGATAGAAGATAAATGAAAAATAAATATGCATAAGCCGTGGGCTTGATGGTCGGGGACCTAAAGATAGAAGATAATTGAAAAATAAATTTGCATAAGCCGTGGGCTTGATGGTCGGGGACCGAAAGATAGAAGATAAATGAAAAATAAATATGCATAAGCCGTGGGCTTGATGGTTGGGGACCTTTGCCAAGGCCTTCAACTCTGGTATTTATAAGCAATACTTCCAGGCCTTAAGCAGCTTCCATTGCTTCAATGCATGGCTACCATGTGGCTCTCTTGAGCTGCTTCAAAATGACAATGACAATTGCTAGTGGTAATGTATAGCAAGGTAATCCTTCTTAGCAGTTTCCCAATATAATCAATCCCATTTAGCCAATGGCTATGCAAGCCTACAACACCCATCTCAACTCGTGAAAAGAAGTGATGCCCAATATCCTTACTTGGAATGGAACCAATTTATTTTTTCAGATACAATACGGCATTGGTCTGCCTCATCTACCTTTTTGCCTTCGGGGGGAAGTGTTGGAGATAATTAATTGTCTAACACTGCAGTTCATGTACTTAGGTTATTAAAGAGTCACATGTATGTTCTTGATACATGTAGGAGAAGATTCCTGTGTGTGTGGAGTTACATGAATGCACTAAGTATGAGGAGTCTAAAATGTATATGTATGTGTATGTCCTATATAAAGGGACACTGATCAATGGAGATGGTATATATGTAGAAATATTTAAGAGTATTTGTCACGCCCCAAATCCGAGAGCATGACTGGCCGTGTACCATGAAGTAATCATGGGACACGAAGCCTAATTAAAAATATTTTTAGCAGCTTGAAACAAATAAAGAAAAATTGGATATTTTATTACAATAAAATGCGCGATTCCAAATCAATATTTTTCTTAAGCAAATGACACAATATCTCATACTTTTCAATCTCCAAACTCCATAATGAACTGCCAATTAATAAAAGTGCGGAAGCAATTTGACACGATAAAAGAAATAAAAATGCAAACGCCCTAGAGGTCCAAACACAAGGTCCCGACAACGCCACAGAACAACCTAACATATCAAAGATCTTTTCCATTTTCAACAGCCAGGCCTCAGCATCTGATGGCTTAGTCCCCATAAAAGGCGGTGGATTAGTCTTTCGAAATCTATCAAAAGTATTGCCTTTGTCCAATGTCAAAGACCTTGTTGCATTTGTTAGTACCACTTGGGCCTGATGCCCATCAAATAATCCCATAAAAGTCGGAAAGGCCTGAACAGCAGCTACTGGGTCAACAGAACCTGTGGGTGCACCAGAATTATTTGCAATAATTTCTGTAATTGGATCAGTTGGATCCGCAGCGGGGTCGGCTAGATTAGCATTATTTTCTATTTCAACTGCATCATCAAAAACTTCAGCCTCAGCAATACCTCGGTCACGACCTATTGGGTTGGTGTGACCACGGCCACGAGTTGCAAGAGAGGCCCGTCCGCGGCCGAGAACTGTAGGAGTGGCATGTCCACGGCCACGAGCTGAAGGAGCGGTCCGACCACGACCATGAACCTCTAAACCCCCACTTGTCGACCTAGTATTATGACGTGGACGATCCATTCCCTAACCTTAAAAAATATAATATAACCAACAATAAGCTAAATGCGAGATTAGACAAAAAGAAGATGGACTCACAAGCCTATGGGACTCCGGGGACCTGGACCACTTCTAAGACATGATGTGATGACAAATGCAAGTATAAAAATCGAAACTTAAGCTCTGATACCACTCTTGTCACACCCCAAATCCGGGAACATGACCGGCCGTGAATCATGTAATAATCATGGAACACGAAGCCTAATTAAAAATAATATTTTAACTACTCACTAAGCTCGTCAGCTGATAGATTTATTCTACATTTTTTTCAAGTTAGTTCATGGAGCATTGTAGTGGACTTTGTGGCATTGTTAGGACCTTCTGTTTGGACCTCTAGCGCGTCTGCATTTTTATTTCTTTTCTGTTGTCAAATACCTTCCGCACTTTTATTTATTAGCTTTTGCACTTTTATTTATTGGCAGTTCATCGTAGAATTTGGAGATTGGAAAATATGAGATATCGTGTCATTTGCTATGGAAAAATATTGGTTAAGTTGCAGAGTTTCTTTAATAAAATATCCAATTTTCCTTTATTGATTGCAAGTTGTTAAAATATTATTTTTAACTAGGCTTCATGTTCCATGATTATTACATGGTTCACGGCCAGTCATGTTCGGGGAGTGACAGTACTGAAATAAAGGCTTTGTTTGTTTTGCATTTTGGGTATTTTAGTTTTAGTAGTGGTTGGAGGGAGAAATAGGGTAATAATTGGAGAAATGAGTAATAAGTAGAGAGAGATAGATAGATAGAGAAATGAAAGTAATAATTGAAGAAATAGGGTAATAATTGGAGAGAAAAATATAATAATGATTAAAAAATAAAACTAAAACTAAACTAAAATCTGAAACAAATCTCGTTGAGTGCTTAAGGTAGTTGTGCTTCTTGGGAGCTCTTTACAGCCTTAGGGTCGTACATCTCCGAAATGTACGATTAAATTCTTTGTTATCCTCCACATTTATGTTTAGTTAGCTTATGTAAGTCCAACATATTTCGTTGTGATGTATTTCCAACAGGCCATCAATTACAATATGGTCTCCAATCTTTGTTCTTCTTATGTCATTCAAAAATCATGTATTGGTATTTCAATTGTTTGAAGTTGTCCTCTTTCCTAATAATTTGCATTCGAAGAAGATTACTTTTCTTTACAATGAAAATTTTGAGGGGTACAGATTTGTTTTCGGTTTTGTTAACTACTTTTCTTATTTAGTGAAAAGTAATATACAATGGCCTAAAAGACTAGAGACTGCGTTTGCAAGTCGAATCCAGCTAATTGTTTGATCGAATATTGACAACAAATAATTAGCGTGTGTGCCCGACCTCTAGTCAAATGTGATGTCTCACTGTAAACAAAAAAATATAACCATAGGACTTAGGTCAACAAATTCATATGGAAAGAGTGAAGCACATACACTTTGAGATAATTAGATTTCTTTCGTTTCTCCACGACAAAAAATGAATTTATTTATCTTTGACCGAGGGGCAAAGACATGAACACTCTCGTAACCCTAAAAATGCATTACAATATATATTATATTATATACTAATATATATATATATACACATATTTACACAGTTCCCATCTGGTAGGGACGTCCTTATTTTTGCAAAATGCGGACTTCTCGTTTAAGCTGTTGACGTGATAAAAGGGAACAAACTCGTGGGTTAAAATAAGATGGGTCAAGTAAAAAGACCCTCGCGGGTCGCTCTAGTCTAACACGCGGGTCTATCTTCCTCCTACCGTACGACGTCTGCTTTTTCAATTTCAAACCCACGCAGAGATAAAGAGAGAAGAGAGAAGAAGGGACGACGAATGCAGAGAAGGATAAAACGAAGTACAAGAAGATCGAAAAGGAAGACACGATCAAAAAGGTATCTCTCTCTCTCTGTTTGTTTGAATCTCTCTCTCTCTCTCTCTGTCTGTTAATGTTGGGGTTTTCTTTGTTAACTCAAATAGAGAACACGAAAAGGAAGACAAGATGAACAAATCGAACCCATAGTTTCCTAATTTTTCAATCTATTCCCCTTCCCCGACCTCATTTCCGGTCAATGGGTTGATTCTACATTTCCACATATTTTAAACTCTAATCTAGCTTCCTGCGATGTCATTGTTCTATATTTTTTTTCTGTTTTTGAGTTTGGGTTTTTGTTTTAGTTAGGGTTTTTTTCCGAGAAAATCAAGGCCGCATTTTATTTTATTTTTGAGTTAGGGTTTTTTTTTTTTAGTATTTTCATGCTTGCTATACCCAATTCTAATTGCCCAAAACTCAATTCAACTATCTTTTCATGCTCTTGAAGTTTCACTTGTCTACCATGTGTTTAGCACCAAAATCAATTTGAATGTGAAGGTTCATTTCGATTTTTTTCCCCAACTAGATATGGAGATTGATCGACAAGAAGAAAGCGTTATGCCTCCCCCGACCAACCACCAACCAAGGTCTTTCTCTCTCCCTTTCTCTCTGGGTTAAAAATGCAATTGTGTGATTGAATGCGAAGTTGATCAATTGTTATTATTTGGTCTTTTGAGTTCTAGTATGCAGTGTTCTAATATGCCGTGTGAATCATTTGGTAATTCTTCTCAAAGAATATACATTCCCCAAGTTAAGAATGAACTCATACCGAAAATCAACCAAGAGTTTGACAAAATAGAAGACGTTCTAAAGTTTTACAAGGGATATGGTAAAGAGGCAAGATTTGGTGTGCGATCAAGTTCTAGCAAAAAGAATAAAGATTATGTAATCATTAGGAAGGAATACTGTTGTTTCAAAGAAGGGGAGGCGGTCCAAAAAAAAATACTGAACCGTCTAAACGGAAATGGGGGACAATTAGAGAGAAATGTGGTGCAAAATTGGTTGTTGTGAAGAAGGCTGAAAAGTATATTGTCTCCCAATTTTTCGAGGGTCATAAGCACCACCTTACGTCTCCAAGGAGGGTGCATTTGTTGCGATACTATCGTAAAGTGTCATCTGCCAAAAAAGCTTTAGTAGATCAACTATCAGCAGCAAATGTCCCAACTTGTCAACAAATGATCTTTTTGAGTTGGAATCGGGAGGTCTTGAAAATGTAGGATGCTCACAACAAGATCTATATAATTATAAAAGGGATAAGAAGATTTCTTTAGTCGGACATGATGCCAATTAATTGAACGAGCATTTTGAGATTGAAAAAGAAAAGAAAGTCGGTTTTTATTTTACAATTTAGACAAATGATGAGGGGAGGATGACACATTGTTTTTGGACGGATGCAACCGCTAGAAAGTCGTACAAGTATTTTGGGGACGTGGTGGTACGACTTACAACACAAATCGTTATTTTATGATTTTTGCACCTATTTTAGGGGATAATCACCTTTTTGGGTGTGCATTGTTATGTGATGAAAAAGCTGAGTCTTTTGAGTGGCTTTTTAAGGAATGGTTGAAAGCAATGCCCGCAGACCCTCCCAAAATGATTATAACTGATCAGGATCTTGCAATGACAAAAGCAATTAGTGTTGCTTTTCCAAATACGCTTCATAGGTATTGCATGTGGCACATTACAAATAAGTTTTTGGAAAAAAATAAGTGCATTGGCCTACAAAGAACATTATGTGGAGTTCAAGAATTGTATATGGAATTCCGAGACTCCTAAACAGTTCGAGACTGGATGGGTAGAGGTGGTAAACAAAACTAACTTATCCGGTAATGATTGGTTAGAAAACTTATATGAAATTCGTGAGAGATGGGTTCCCGCACACGTGAAACACATTTTTACTCACATGACTAGTAGTCAAAGAGCCGGAATTACTCATTCATTTTTCAAGAGGTATGTGTCTAAAGAAAATTCATTGTTGGACTTTGTGATGCAATTTGAGAGGTCACTTTCCAAAGTACGCCATAATGAGTTGGATATGGATCATAAAGACGTCAATGAGAAACCACACTTGAAAACTATGTATCCCATGGAGTCGACAATGAGTGAATTCTATACAATTGAGATATTTTACATGTTTCAAGATGAGCTCTTTCAAAATGTGGCGTATAAGTTGACGGCAACAAATGAGGATGAACATCATTGTGTGTACACCGTTTGAAGGGTAAAAGGGAGTGGTTTGAGGGTTCATGAGGTTGTGGTAGATAAGTCGTCAAACTATGTCCGTTGTAGTTGTAAGATGTTTGAGTGTGCCGGAATTCCTTGTCAGCACATGTTGGCTTACTTTTCTAGAATGCAAATGGAAGATTTGCCTAATGAATACATCTTGCGGAGGTGGACAAAATCAGCGAAGGCTATGCGAGTGAGAGATGACTTGGGTTCGGGTATGAAAGAAATATGTGACACATCTTTGTTAGAGCGGCGAAATAGACTCTTCCAACATGCTTCTACTTTAATTGATGAGGCCGCACTAACTGAGGAAGGAACACAATTTGTGGAAGAACTTTTGAGTTCGGGGCAAAAGAAGTTATGTGACATGAAAAAAGTAAGCCAAGATGATGGTGTAGGGAGTAGAGGTGTCAAATGGGCCGTGCCGTGCCGGCACGGCCCGTTTAACTTCGTGCTAACCGTGCTTCGTGCCGTGCCGTGCCGGCCCATTTACTGTATTTACTTAAATCGTATCGTGCCGTGCCGTGCCGGCCCGTTTATTTAAATCGTGTCATGTCGTGCCGTGCCATTTGCCAATCGTGTCGTGTCGTACCGGCCCATTTCTGAAATCGTGTCGTGTCGGCCCGTTTTTTTAAATCGTGTCGTGTCGTGTCGTGCCATTTTCAATCGTGTCGTGTCGTGCCGGCCCGTTGTCTTAAATCGTGTCGTATCGTGCCGGCCCGTGTTCTTAAATCATGTCGTGCCGTGCCATTTTCAATCGTGTCAAGATGTGCCGGCCTGTTTACTTAATCGTGTCGTGTCGAATCGGGCCGTGCCGTTTAAGTCTGCCCTAACATGTGTGGGTTGACTTGCATAAGTATAACTAATCTTTCATCAGACATGTAACCATTGTATACATTTGGTTTATAAACTTAACAACATTGGACAAGGATAGAGATCCTTGCATTCGCTGCATCCTCATAAAAAAACAATGGATGAGTATGCGCGTGTTTGACTCATTTGAGAGAGAGAGAGAGAGAGAGAGAGAGAGAGAGAGAGAGAGAGCGAAGTTGCTATTCAACTTCGATTGCCCCTTCTTTTTCCTTTTTTTCGTTTGAACGTCCTCTCTTTTTCCTCACTTTCCCAACTTCCTACTAGATAAATCTTAGACAGTTTTTCTTAAAGACGCTTATTGTCGCACATTTGAATAGTTTGGGGTGTTTTCTTAAAGACGCTTTTAGCGTTTTACCCTCACGAGAATTATGTTAGGCAAAAGGTCTACTCTCAGTCTCAGCCTCTAAATATCATAATCACTCTATAACTTGCAGAAGAGAAAAAGGAGAGGACAATTCACAATGAAAAGAAAAAGAATAACAATGTACAGCAGCATTTTCATATACATTTCCTTCTGGATTCTTGGCACGCCAAAAAAATTTAACAATTAAAAAAATAACATATTACAACCCCTAATTAAAAAGAAATTCTTGGTCCTAATGAAGTAAAATTTAACAATTAAAAAATAACATATTACAAATGGTCCTATATTGTCCTAACTGCCCCTAATTAAAAAGAATTTCTTGTTCTTCCATCCTTTGCTGCTTCTTCCCTTGGGACTCGGTAGCGGAGTGCTCGGGTACTTAGATACGTGTCGAACATTTGTTAACATTTGGCTAATAGGCTCAGATAATTTGTAAGTTTATAGACGACTTTTTGAAGGACCAATAGGCTGCAACATTAGTTGCCAATTTGACCTTCAAATGTTGCCTCGCCTAAGTCCCAACACATTTTACAAAACTTTATCATCATAGCCAAATAAACCTGGAAAGGGCCCGATTGGAACACACATACACACCAGCTGGCTGCTGTATCTTTAACACACACACACACACACACACACACACACACACACCTGCTGGAACAAACACACACGACACACCTGCACTTTTTTGAACCAAAAACCTGCCAAAACCCTCCAAACTTTGAACCAACTACCAAGTGACCTTTAGGCCACTGGCCACACATACTTCAAATGCCAGGAGAACGTCTAATCACTCAAATGGATGGCACCGGATGCTCAGATAATTTGTAAGTTTATAGACGACTTTTTGAAGGACCAATAGGCTGCAACATTAGTTTCCAATTTGACCTTCAAATGTTGCCTCGCCTAAGTCCCAACACATTTTACAAAACTTTATCATCATAGCCAAATAAACCTAGAAAGGGCCCGATTGGAACACACATACACACCAGCTGGCTGTTGTATCTTTAACACACACACACACACACACCTACCTGCTGGAACAAACACACACGACACACCTGCACTTTTTTGAACCAAAAACCTGCCAAAACCCTCCAAACTTTGAACCAACAACCAAGTATAAACTGCACATTTTGAAATTAGCTGGCTGCTGTATCTTTAACACACACACACACACACACACACACACACACCCCAGCTGGAACAAACACACACGTGACACACCTGCACTTTTTTGAACCAAAAACTTACCAAAACCCTCCAAACTTTGAACCAACAACCAAGTAAAAACTGCACATTTTGAAATCAGCTGGCTACTCTATCTTTAACACACACACACACCTGCTGGAACAAACACACACATGACACACCTGCACCTTTTTGAACCCAAAAACCTGCCAAAACCCTCCAAACTTTGAACCAACAACCAACTAAAAAACTAGCAGCAGCACACAAAGTCATTTCTGCTCAATATTTGCTCAGTTTCTGCTCAGTCCAATAACAAATGAAAACTTGAAGTATAACACCAATTTGGCTCAGATTATATCATCATAGCCACACTAACCAACAATTAGGCTCAGATTACATCATCATAGCCACACTTAACACCAATTTGGCTCAAGATTATATCATCATCGCCACACTAAACACCAAAGGCTCAAATCAAATATCATCACAGCCAAACCCACAAAACTGCATCAAAACTGCAGAAAAACAACATGCTAAACCAAACATAGGCATGG
Source organism: Rhododendron simsii (assembly GCA_014282245.1). Classification (NCBI taxonomy): domain Eukaryota; kingdom Viridiplantae; phylum Streptophyta; class Magnoliopsida; order Ericales; family Ericaceae; genus Rhododendron; species Rhododendron simsii. The sequence continues at coordinate 19,676,068 of CM024957.1, read as the reverse complement.
CATCAAGGTAGTAATGAAAACATGATTGGGCTCAGAAAATATATGTTGGGAATTAGAATGGTACTCATGGCTGCATCTAATGATACCCCGCCAAGGCGCGCCATGGTATCCACCTTAATTATGAAATGAATTAATTCATCATTGCCCATGAATAAGCTCACGCACATGTTCATGCTTTTTCATACCACCAAACACCAAAACCTATGAAACTTGCTGTTTGGCATGTTATTTTCTGCAGTTTAAGCTCAGATTATATCATCATAGCCACACTAACACCAATTAGGCTTAGATTATATCACCACAGCCACACTAAATACCAATTAGGCTCAGATTATATCATCATAGCACACACTCAGATATATAAAGAATAGCACCTGGATGCGGCAACATTAAGTTGCCATTTAAGGCCTTCATAAGTTACCTGCATCAACAATGCATCTCCCCCCTAATCAGCATCTATATCTGAGTCTGAAAAATAATCTCTGAATTCATCTCTAGGATGGCATTTTTGAATTCCAAGACGTGCATCTTCCCAATCTTTTAAGCATATAAGACAGTCCAAAATGTCAGGAGCTAGTCTGCTCCTCCTCTCATCCAACACTCTATTACCCGCACTAAAAGCAGATTCGGAAGCCACTGAAGACACAGGTGGTGTTAGTAAATCACGTGCCATGATAGAAAGAATGGGAAATGTTTTTTCAGTTTTTTTTCACCAAGCTAAGATATCAAATGATTGAAACTCCTCATTGGTAACTAAATTTATCTCTAAATATTGAGTAAGTTCAGATCGTGAAGAAGTTTCACTACTACCAGGCCCTGAAATCAGAAACCAAGATGGGTCATTCTCATTGTTACTTGTAGAACATGGGTCATTAATACTTGAAGAATATGGAGCAGAAGCAGAAGCAGCAGCAGCAGTGCATGCAAATTTAGACTCATATGAAGCATATATAGAAGTCAATAGTGCAGTGACAGTAGAAATAGAAGGTAATGTGATCCCTAAATTCTCACTAACCCCTTTTAAGAGCTTTTCAACACCCTTTATCTTAATCCTTGGGTCCATTACAGAAGCTACAATAAATATTGTTGGCATGTTCTCGAAATATTTGTTGAATTTATCTTCCATAGACTTACAAGCAGCTACAAAAATTGGTTTCGTTCTATGACTTTTAAGAGTGTAACTCATATTATACAAATGATTAAGCACAATACAAGTGGTAGGATAACGAACACCTGAGCAAGCTAAGGTAGCAGCATAAAATATTTTCAAAAAATTCATAAACTCAAAAGCAATCTTCCAATCAGCTCGAGTTAAACCACCATCAGTACACATATACTTGGAATTAACATAAGCAGAAATTACATCAGCGTGATTCCTACAAGATTTTAACATAATAAATGTTGAATTCCAACGAGTTTTCACATCAGTTTTGATTTTTTTTGCTTTAACATTGTAAGTTACACACAATCCTTCAAATTCTTGCTGCCTAGCTGGGGAAGTAGCAATAAAAAGAATGGCATCTCTAATTTTTTCTATTTGTGGTCCTATATGTTTCAAACCATCTTGCACAACTAAGTTAATGATATGACATACACATCGCACATGAAAAAATTGTCCAGCATGAAGAGTAGTCAAATTTTGTTTGAACAAATCTATGGAACTGGTATTAGCAGAATGGTTATCAAAAGTAATACTAAAAACTTTATCAACAATTTCAAACTCCCTAAAAACACCCATTATACATTGAAAAATGTTCATAGCATTATGAGGATACTCCATTAAACGGAAAGCAATAATTTTTTTATTCAAAATCCAATTGGAGTCTATATAATGCGCTGTCACAGAAATGTAACCAAAATTATTTCGACCACTCCACAAATCAGAAGTAAAAGATATTAAACTACCGAGTTCCGCAATTTCACTTATCAAAATTTTTCTAACTTCAATAAAAGCTTTCAAAGAATCACTTCTAGTTGTATTTCTAGAAACTTTCGAAAACAGAGGATTAAGATAATGTTTGACAAAATATTCAAATCTAATATCATCACCAAAAGTAAACGGTTGTTCTGCTGCAACTACGTAACGGGCCAATCCCTCTCTCATACTAGATTGAGAATATACGAAATTCGACGTACCACCTACGGAATCAAAACCACCAGATTCACCACTGACTCCAACTTCGGAGTGTTTAAATTTTTTATGTTTGTTTTCTAGATGTCGTTGAAGATGCCCTACGCCGCCCTTACTTACGCAGGTATAATTATTGGGACAATAATTACATACAGCTCTAGCTCCTATATTGATTCCCTGTGCATTTTTAAAGTCCTCAACTATTTTTGAATGTTTCCATACCCAAGAGGTTCGCCTTGTTCCACCAGACTGGGCCGATTGGCCTGTTACGCCTGTAGGAGTAAAACCTGCTGCAATGTTTGAAGCAGCTTCACCTACAGACTCCCTTCCAGGTGGTAGAGTTGGTTCATCATCATCCAAGTCAGGGTTTAAACCCTCATTGTCAAAATGAATGTTTTCAGGATCCATCTCCTATAAAAAAATAAAAACAAAATAGAGAAAATTAGTACACTAGAATATTAGTTAATAACATCTAAATAAATTAATAACCTACATATATACAGAAAACCTAGAATGTACAAATAGAGCAAAATAAACTGTATTCAGAATTTGAATTCAGGATACTAATGACTGACTCAGTAACCAATTTTCATTTCAAAATATTGACTCCATGTTCGAAATTACAAAACAGCTTTTTCTTTTTCAACCTACACTTACATTACTTCTCGTTGTTCTCAATCCAATAAAATCCAGCTATATGAAATAGTTCACACAACGAAGAAGTGTCACAAATCTGGGCAGTTCTCTGTCTTGGGGGTTTTGCCCTTTGTTTTGTGAGTGGTTGGTTATAAAATGAACCATTTACCAAAAAATAAAAATAAACAAAAATACAACTATTTTAGCCATTTAGGTCGGTGATCAAAACAAAAACAGCCATGCATGTGTTGCAAAAAAATGAAAACCATAGCCACAAATCGCAACAAATAGTCAAATAGAAACCCTAAACCCAGATCTGTTCACGTCTGGAGAGGGAAGTGAGAGATGTACCTGTTGACGTCTGGAAAGGGAAGGGCCAGATCTGTTGACGTCGGTCACCGGAAACGGAAACTCGCCGTACACGTCTGTCACCGGAAACGACCTCAGTCGTTGCGTTTCAGAGACAAATCGCTGAACGTGACAGAGGGTTTCAATCGGGCAAACAAACTCAGATCTAGGGTTTCAGACTGTCAATCGGGCAAACAAACGACCTCAATCAACTCACCGTCTGAACGAAAACGGAAACGGCAGTCGATCTACGGTTTGACTCACCACCAGACCACTACCAGTCACCGTTGAGAGTGGAGAGAGTGAGAGAGACGAGAGTGAGAGAGAGATGTTGAGAATCAGAACGTTGAGAGTGGAGAGTGTGAGAGAGACAAGAGTGAGGTTCAGACGTTGTGTCACGTTGAGAGTGAGTGAGATCGGATTTCTCTATTGAGAATTCCGAACGTTAGATTTCCAAACGTTGAAAGCTCTGAGTGAGACTGTGAGAGGGTGAGATTGTGAGAGACAGAGAGAGAATCAGAGATGTCTGCTAGGGCAGCATCTCTTCCCCTTTTATATGAACGGTATGATCATGTGTGTACGAGATGCCAATAATCCATATGCACCTATAACGGAAAATTCTCGTAAAGTCCTATAATGCATCACTCGAGGGCCGCCCAAGCTGTTTTTTGAAAATCGGAATCGTCTATCTTCTATGTGGAAGCGATTATATCATTCTTGCCAAAAATGAAGTAATTTGGTTGTTGTTATATACTTGATTGTTTATAATGTTCAATTTTTCAATTAATGAATCTACGTCCCGATGAAGGAGTTTTTAAAACCCGATAGACCCAAAAATTGGTGAGAGTCATTAAAACACAGAGAATAACAAAATGAACGGTATGGATCATCATATTTGTTTTGTAATCATGTGGCTAACATACATTATTTTATAGCAGAATACCTTGGTTCATAACCAACTAAGTTCAATGTATATATTTGAAAGGTAGCTACAGACTCTTTTTTCCAAATGTTCGATCTAAACCGTTACGATTTAACATCTTATTAAATTTATCATTCTCACCTGAATAGGTGATAATCGAATGTCGGATACCACATGATCGGAACACATTCGGTGTTTCCAAAGGCATTAAAATCCTATAATGCACTACTTGAGGGCCGCCTAAACTATTTTTTTAAAATCAGAACCATCTAACTTTTATGTGGGAGGGATTAAATCATTTATGCCAATAATCAAGTAAAATGCTTATCGCTACATACTTGATCGGACGTAAAAAAAATTCAATCAAACAATGAATCGACGTGCCGATGAAAGAGCTTTCAAAATCTGACACACGAAAAAATTGGATCCCATGATTAAAACACTAAGCACAATAAAATGAACGCATTGAATGGTATCGATCTTCGTGATTGCGTTGCGATTGTGTGGCTACTGCTTGATGGTCTCGTTTTTATATAATAGAGCTATACATTATATACTAATTTTTCAAATATATAACACAAGTTAATTGGTGGCATGGTGATTTATCATTTATTTGTGTATGAAAGAATCTAGGGACTTAGGTTCAAGTCCTAGTTCAGCTAATTTCTTTTGTTTTTTTTCCCCCTTATTTCTACTATGTATTTTTTTTTAGATTTTTTTTTGAGATTTTGTTTCTTATATCTCGATAGATCTAATCATGAGGTAAATAATATAAGACTCTTGCACATTTCTTTTCGTATTAAATTACTCTTGAATCATAAATATTTTGATAACTTTTTTTTAATTTTACTTGTTATCTTGTAATGTTAAATTTACAAACCAATTGTCCAAAAGCCTATTCACTAACAAAAATAAAAGAAATTTTTTTTACCCAATAAAATTTGATTTACCTTTAATTTTTTTTAAATTAAATATCTTAGCTGTTTACCTTTAATTTTTTAAAGGTAAACAAATTTTTTTTACCGAATAGAAAATGTTTACATTTTTTAAATTTTAAAAAATGCCATTTGGTTCTTTTTCTTTTTCTTTTTTTCCCGTGCCTCGTGTCGTGCCGTGTCGTGCCCATAACCGTGCCTGTGCTCGTGCCCGACTAGAACCGTGTCGTGCCGTGTCGTGCCCATGCCCGTGCTCGTGCCCGGCTAGAACCGTGTCGTGCCGTGTCGTGCCCATGCCCGTGCCTGTGCTCGTGCCCGGCTAGAACCGTGCCGTGCCGTGCCGTGCCTATCCACTTTTCGTGCTCGTGCCCGTGTCGTGCCTGTCTACGACCATACCGTGCCGTGCCGTGCCAGGCCAACTTTCGTGCTCGTGCCCGTGCCGTGCCGCCCACTTTCGTGCTCGTGCCGTGCCCCAGGCCCACTAAGACCGTGCCGTGTCGTGCCGTGCCAGGCCAAGACCGTGCTTGTGACGTGCCGTGCCGCCCCGTGCCCGTGCCGTGCCGTGCCGGCACGGCCCATTTGACACCTCTAGTAGGGAGTTCTATCCAAGTGCCAATTTTTCGTGACCATGGTTTGAAAGAACCGCTTCAAGTGAGGGCAAAGGGTTGTGGTAAATGACTCAAAGGAGGGAAAGAGAAGGCTGCCAAGAAGGCTAGGCATTGTAATGGTTGTTGGCTAACAGGGCAATCGCATGACAAAAGGAATTGTCCCAAACTTCTAAACACGTACGTGTTTAAAATTTGAAATATAAATTTAATTGTTTCATTGTTTACATGTTAATTGGTTTTTTTTTTTTTTTGTTAGGTCTTCACAAAATACTAGGTTGAATGACGATGATGAAGATGAAGATGAAGAAGATGACGGCGACGACATTAACGAGGATGATGCCGATGACTGTAAGTGTAAGTGTTTGTAATAAAATGCTACAATTTTGTTTTGTTTCTTTTATTCATATTATCTTTATTCGTGTTTCAGGATGGCTTTGGAATTCCTTACAAGATGGAGATGAGTAATTTCTGTAGAAGAGAGAGAGAGAGAGAGAGCTGGAGAACTCATTACTGGGGGTAGAAATTTCATATTCCACTAGTAGTTTTCTCATTGTACTGGTATTTATCTTTTATCTCATTGGGAAGGATCATTAAACATGTTTCTTGCTACCCGGAGGGTATTCCTCCTAGTACATGATGTTACTACATATTAGTTGTCTTCTGGCTTACGAGGTTTCTCTGCTAGTTTTATAGTGGTTCCTATAGATCCGATGTCGATTTTCTTTCTGTGAAGGACCTACTCTACTTTCTCTCTTTTCAACTCCTAACTTTGGGAGGGCTAAGAAATGCTGGATATTCTAGACTTTCACACTTTTGGTGTTGTTCCCGGTATACCAACTTGAAAAATTGCTCCTGCTTTCATGCTATCAAAGTCCCGATGCTGCTGGTGTTGATGCTGGTTGTTAATGCTGCTCGAAGTCATATTGGCTCAAACTGCTATGGTCCTTAATTTTCTGTTGTATTCCAATAGGTGGAACTGCTTGGAGTTTCTTGGTGTATATTTTTTCGTTCTGCTTTGGTGAAATTTTTAGATTGTAATACTGGAATTGGAGGGTTTTTTCCTTATGTTGTGATGCCTAGTCTTTTCCCCCTTTTAATCTTTGTATTTGTATCCCATCTACATTAATTAATAAAATTTGTTTTTGCCTATTAAAAAAAGAAACTGCAGTAATAGGACACTACCAACAAGTAAAGGTTGAGAGGCAAGACGGTTGCTAAGTTCCCAAATTTGAACAAATAAATGATAACAAGCTGTTAGAAAGTATAGGGCTGTGATGCAAAACTGGCCAGTTCTAGAGGCTTGCCAAGCATCTCTCTTCCCCTGTTTTGTCATGTCTTGATAATCTCCATTGTAGCCAGAAATAATAGGCACAACCAAACACCACATCTAAAAATGCATGTTTCTAGATATAACTATGTAAGTACAGAATGAGATTAATCGCCATAGATTTCTAACAGGTAGTCAAAAACACTTGCTCAAGTTCCAAATCTGTACACAGCACAAGTTATACATTGTCTCAACATAAGCATTGCATAACCCAACTAAAAGAAAATATACATGACGACCAACACAATTAAATTCCCATTATTGCACCAAGTAAGAACATTGCAATGTACACACAAAGTTTTTGACAGCTTGTAAGGAGCTTGGCCATCCATTTTTGCTTGCACAGGTACAAGCAACGGTGGATAATCGGTGGGGAGTTGATCAGCAAGTTGAGGAGATGGAAATTGCACATTGGAATGAGATTCAACGAACACACTCCAAGCATTTTTTGCCTCTTCCAATGACGGATACTTTTTAAACACAGCCCCAGAGAAGCGAGTTACTTGTTCGCTACAAGCTATCCAACTTTCATAGATTCCGAGGACTTTTCCAACAAAGACAACATAATGGAACCTCTTTTCTGCCATTCCTAGATAAAAAATCAAATTCATAAGCAAATAAACCCAAAATGTGAGACTGAACTTGCTCTAGCAGAACACCAATCCCATGGTTGTATCTTTAATTTGTCAAAGAGCTACAACACATGTAGTAGTGTAATTGCATTTGCTAAGGGATTTCTGTGAGATCATGGCACACTTTTGGTGCATGATGTGGAGCAGTCCTTCCCTCAAAAGATTATCAACAGAAAGCAGCCCAAATTTTGAATCACACCAAAAACTTCTCTCAAGCCACATGTGTAGCCCAAATTCAGTTTTCAAATATGTATAATGGCACATTTTAAAAATTAACTGATTCATTTGACCTTCTAATTCCATCTCATCTCTCAAACAAACCCTACTATCACCAAAAAAAAAAAAAAAATCCTAACTCAAAAAAAAAAATGCGGACTTGATTTTCTCGAAAAAAGCCCAAGCTCAAAAAAGGGAAAAATTAAAGAAAAATGATATCGCTGGAAGCTAGATTAGAGTAAAAAAAATGCAGACTTGATTTTGATTATGGCTTTATCACAATTAAAAATCAAGGCAGAATCAACCCATTGACTGGAAATGAGGTCGGGGAAGGGGAATAGATTGAAAAATTAGGAAAGCGTGGGTTCGATTTGTTCATCGTATCTTCCTTTTCGTGTTCTCTGTTTGAGTTAACAAAGAAAACCCTAACATTAACAGACAGACAGAGAGAGAGAGATTCAAACAGACACAAAGAGAAAGATACCTTTTCGATCGTGTCTTCCTTTTCGATATTCTTGTACTTGTTTTCTCCTTCTCTATGTTTGCCGTCTCTTCCTCTCACTTCTCTCTCTCTATCTCTGCGTGTGTTTGAAATTTAAGAAGCTGACGTCGTAAGGTAGGAGGAAGAGAGACCCGCGTGTTAGACTGGAGTGACCCGCGAGGGTCTTTTTACCCGACCCATCCTATTTTAACCCGCGAGTTTGTTCCCTTTTATCACAGCCGTTGGATGAGATCCAACGGCTTAAACGAGAAGTCTGCATTTTGCAAAAATAAGGACGTCCCTACCAAATGGGAATTGTATATCGGGGCCGTTTCAGAAACCTCTAAAGAAACCTCCCATCTTAGCCCTCCATTTCAAGGGCTGAGATTAAATCCTCCACTCTACCCCTAAAACTTAAAACACGCTGAAAACTTCTCCTCTCCACCCACGTCTGTGACCTGACCCCCCTAGCCCTCCACCTCCCTCCACTCCGACCGTCGACAAACCATAGCGTCGACGACCCACGGCTGACCCACGGCGGCCGATGAACGACCCACCATCACGTGCCAACGACCCTCTCTCTGGTCGAGGTAACGCTCTCCCTCTCCCCCTCTCTATTTGTCTCTATCTCCCTCTATCTATCTATCTATCTATCTCTCTCTCTCTCTTCGTTAATGAGCCCTAGATTCTCAAAAGTGTCAATGTTCTTTATATGAAATTAGGAATGAGGAAATAATTTACTACAATCTCAATGTATTCTCTCTCTCTCTCTCTCTCTCTCTCTCTCTCTCTCTCTCTCTCTCTCTCTCCCTCCCTCTCTCTCTCTTCGTTGATGAGCCCTAGATTCTCAAAAGTGTCGATGTTCTTTATATGAAATTAGGAATGGGGAAATAATTTACTACAATCTCAATGTATACAACGAGAAGAATTATTGGTGCGTCGAAGAACCAATTATAGGCATTGACAATCTCAATGTATACAATCTCAACTTTCATTACTTTAATTGTCATTTTCCATAAACAAATTGAAATTATTTCTATGGTTTTTAATAGCAAGTGGCACACCAAACATTTTTGATGCAACTCCAAGGAGGAGGAGATCCAATTTGCGTCGATGACCTTTTACATCACCTCCATTCGCCACAATCATTGAGGTTAACTCAATAGCTCAATGCTACTCAGGCCCAACCCAAATTGAAGTTACAAAGTTAAACAAATGTAGTAAATTATTTCTCCATTTCTCAAAAATTAGGGTTTGTGATCCACTACGTACAACTGTATACGTACCAGGTAAAATTTCAACTTAAACCCCCATAATGGCTACTCCCTTTTTGTTATTTGAAAACCCAAAACCGATATTTTTTGACTTCTGCTAACAAATTATATGATTATACATGGAGGGAATTTTTTGGCTTCAAAGAGAAATTTGTCTGTTTTCTTTCCCAAATCTGTCGTCTGAATTGTTTCCGTCAACTATACAGGTCCATACAAATGCACAAGTTATGTAGGCTTGGGTTAGTAATGCAATGGCCGCTAGGTTCCAGCAACAAGTTAATCTTGCTTACCACCAGACATCCTTTCTTATATTTGGTTGCACATTCATTCGTAAGGTTGCCAATCACTCTATCTTTGCATTTTCTAACTATACTGCTGAGCGGCTTGAGTAACATAAGACGAACTTATTTTTTATACATGAATATGGATATGGTTAGGTAGCCATTAATTATTGATGTTGGACAAGAGATTGAACTACTTGATGTGCTCAGCCATTCCCTTCCCATGTTACTCAAATTTAAAACGGTGATCCATGCTTCCATAGTTTCATTCTCAATATATTTGTTTTAGCCACATACAACTGGATTTTCTTTGCTAGTAAAAGTCCATTAAGTGCAAAAAGTCTAGCAGAATATCACACTCTAAGATGAACGAGTTATTTTACTATTTTTAACAAGAGATGATAAAATTTAGTACTTAATGCTTCCAATTGGAAAAAATTTACCCATTCTTTTATGTGTATTCGTGCTTCAAAAAATCTACTAATACAAAAACAAAAACAGTAAGAATATGTGTGTCTTTGTCTCTCACTCTTTTGAAACAATTTTTTCTCAGTACAATGTTTGGCTCCAAAAATTCCAGTGCAACGACGCCGTTCTCGTGTAATTAGGCAGGGGACATTTGTACGCAACAATTTTCCCTTCAGCTAGCCATGTTTGGTGCCAAATAAATGGACATGATGATTGAGAGAGAGAGAGAGAGAGAGAGAGAGACCTGTTCTAACCGTGCAAGAGAGAGCCCGGCGGTGGTGGCGGTCATCCGTGGTGGTGGGTCATTCGTCCGCGGTGGCAGTGGGGTCGTCAGTCCGATTTGAAGGCTCTAAAGGAGTGGGGGGCTATGGGTGAGACGAGATTAGGATGGAGAGGAGAAGTTTTCAGTGTGTTTTAAGTTTTAAAGGTGGAGTGTAGGATTTAATCTCAGCCCTTGAAATGGAGGGCTAATATGGAAGGTTTCTTTAGAGGTTTTTTACACGGTTCCCAGAACCCCCCGTATATATATACTAGTGTTACCCCATACCTACGGCACTATGCATCCCGGTTGGAAGGGGATGGCAATTGTGTGATTTAAGTGAAAACCATGGGCACTTAACCGGAAAGTGGGAGGATGCATTACAGCCTTTGGATCAAATGTGTAACAACTCCGATTTTTAATGAATAAAAATCTCGTTGTTTAATCAAAATTTTTTAATTTCTCTAGAATGGCTTTATAATTTTCTTGTTAATCCGTCATAATTAGATTTGAGACTCCTAAATTGGGTTTCCTCACACCAGGCAATATGTTCATTTTCTAAAGACAAGTGTGTTTATAAAAGCACTTGTATATTCTCCTAATAAATGTATTAAAGTCTTATAATTATATTTCTTGGGTTAGAAATCCTACTTGGCTAGTATAGTTCACTTCTAACAAATTAGTTGGAGAAACCTAACTACCAATTCATCTAGTTACTTCCTCCTAACCCTAGATGAACCTTTGCCCATTGGACGATAAAAGTTAGGAGAAATTTTATCCATTGGACAGTAGAAAATCTAGATTTTCTATCAAAGATATTTTATGCTAGATTTGATAAAGTACTCATATATAGTTATATATAGACTAAGTATATACATGCTTAAAAGGACATGTAGTCTTATTCAAGAATTATTTTATCTCACCCCTTTTTACTCATTGGTCAATAACCGCTAGGAAAAACATTATCTATTGGATAATAGAGTTAGTCATACCAACAAGTACTAGGGTTTATTAAATAAATCATTTCCTAGATTTTCCATGTGATGATGTACTTATATATATATATATATATATATGTGTGTGTGTGTGTGTGTGTGTGTGTACCTTATAGACTTAATACCCTAGATTTCCTAGGTACACTAGTACATTATTATAATAAGAACATGTGCCAATTTGGACTATGTTAATAAGAAATTTTGATTTGAAAATAGTCCAAATTGGCACATATTCTTATTTTATATATATATATATATATATACACACACACACACACTTATATTATTACAAGGTACACATGTGTTTATTAGAATAGTTTAATAGGAAAATCTTGACTTTAAAATCTAGTAAGATCACAAAGTACCTATGTACTTTTAATACTTGGTCATACTCATATATATATATATCATACAAAGTGCAAGAGAGAGAGAGAGAGAGAGAGAGAGAGAGAGAGAGTGTGTGTGTGTGTGATGTGTGTGCATGTGTTGCTCACTTAATCTAGTCAACTTCTTTTGGCCAACTTCTCACACAATTATGGTACAACCAAATCTAGACTTTCCTTACCCTTTCATAAATAAACAAGTTTTCTAAGTACTAGACAAGACTAGGAACCCTTTAGAATAACCTAAACTTGTTCTAGAATGGAAGCAAAAGAAGGAAAGATCTTTGCATGCTTTCAAGGCTTGAAATGACAACACAATGGAACAAAATCCATTGGACAAAGAGAGGGAGAGTGGCCGGCCAAGAGGGCCGGGGGAGAGAGAGAGAGAGAGAGAGAGAGAGAGAGAGAGAGAGAGAGATTTTTGGCTATAAATAAGACCCCATTCTCACCATTCAACTCACACCTTCCATTCTTCAACTTCTCTCTCTAGATAATATAGTGTTCTTGCTTATTTTTTTCCTTGTTCTTGAGTTCTTCATGAGTTCTTCAAGAAACTCAACCTAGGCCGCCACTAAACCGCCACTCAAATACCCCCTCGATCCCAAGAGTTAGGTAGTGTAGTCAAGAACTAGTTTCGAGAGAAATTCTTTCTCTTTCGAAGCTATCAGAAGCTCACCGAAGGAAGCCACTCCGTCCGATCACCGACTCACCTTTCCGTAGTCACTCCACCGCCAAGAAGAACGATAGAATGCTTCTAACCACTTTCTCTAAGTATTAAGTTCGTATACGTAGATCCCCCGTACTCTAGAAAAATATATTCACGTTTTGTGTTTAAAAATGCATCTGAACCTGAAAGGTATTTTCTCTAAAATTTGGAAAGAATGGGGAGTATGTTAATCATATATTCTTTTGAACTTCCCAAAAAGAAAGAAAGAACGGTTTTGAAAGATAAAAATTCAGCGCTTAATTATAAGAATTCGTATTTTGATCTTTAGAATGGTTATGAGAATGTATACACATTGCTGTGATTACTTGCATTACTTGTGGTGGTTGTGTAATAAAGCATAAATGGTTTCCACTCCAAAGGCGTTCGTACATGTGGCGTTATGCTTTAAGTTTGTGATTTGAGCATATTAAACAATATAGAGTTCGATGATCTTACTAGTTTAGTTTCAAAATTACAATGAATGATTTATGTTTACATATGTGAAAAGTCCTACCGCGGAGTCATTGCATGAAAATGAGACACGAAAATTGAGAAAGTAGAAACATGGCACCTAGGGTGTGGATAATAGAAAAATGTGATCCGAAAAAGGAAATATTTTTGAACCTACATTATGACCAGTCTTGGCGGCATAATGTGAGTTGTGTGTGTGTGTGCGCGCGCGCGCCAATGGGAACTCGGCGCAACGGAACCATTGTGAGGATACTCGGGAGACTGGCGCGGCGAAACCGAAGTTGGGTGAGTAGCTTAGTTATCCGCGGAGAGGAGTTAGTGCAAAGTTATGTGTGCCAATGGGAACCCGGCGCGGTGGAACCATTGTGAGGATACTCGGGAGACCGCGCGGCAGAACCGAGGTTGGTTGTGTTAAAAAAATGATTTTGAAAATATTGATTTGGTAAAGGAAAAAGGGAAAACGAAACATGGTCTACGATGAGTCGCGTATGAGAAATAAAGAGAATCATGGACACCAACGTTAGCTTGGTTAGCGAATGTGAATGTGTTATTATTTACTGTCTTATTATAATTTCATGTACTATGTAGAAATCATTGGTCTATTGCTTGTAAGTTAAGGGTTAGTGGATAGGGTTTATTCTATTGGGTTTTTATAGCTCATGGTGTTACCTTTGGTGACCCTGACATATTTTATCGGTGGCGACGCTGGTATAATGTGTCAGACCTCATAGATGAACAGGGTGAACTCTACACCTTGGAAGCTTTTGAAGCTGAGGAGCTGGTTAGGATGGAGGAGCTGGCAGAGTAGTAGATAGGAACCATAGCTTTCCCTTCCGTGTGTAATAAAAGTACTCTTGTGAGAATTATGATGTAATATTAAGCATGACTCCACTTCAGTTTTCAATAAATTTGTCTACTTAACGTTCCCAAAATTCGGGGCGTTACAAAATGAATCTAAGTTGTTACAACAACTTATCCCCACACCCTTCTATTTTATAATAGAGATAGTTCAGATCCCATAAGAGATCTATTATTTTAATAAAAAAATTTAAATATTCATCCTCATAACCCATCTCACATAAGTATTCATCCCGATCATTTTGAATAGTTATGTTTTCATCCACTTAGATAGTGAATTACCGGTCTTACCCTTTTAATAAAATATTCATACGTGTGTATATATTGCACTCCTAAATTAGTGAGATTCAACCATTTCCTAATTTGCTGGGATTCAACCATTTCCTAATTTAGTGAAATTCAATCACAATAATTATGAGAGATAATTACAAAAGATGATTTCAAAATTAAAAAAATTTGTAATAACCAAATTCTACCGATTTATTTTTCACTGATTTGAATTTGTAAAATGATTTCATGGATTATTTTTTCACCATAAAACATATTTATGCAAAATTGCCATGAAATATATATTTTGAAATATGGTGGATACTCAAATCAACGATGTTTTTCATGGATCATTTTTTTCACCATGAAACATATTTCAAAACATGGAGGATATATCAAAATCGATCATATTTTTATGGATTATTTTTGAGGAATCAAAATCAACCATGTTTTCACCATGAAACATATTTCAAATCATGGTGCATAAATCCAATCAGCCATGTTTTCCATGGATCATTTTTCCCACTTTATGGATTATTTTGCAAAATCAAAATCAACCATGTTTTCACCATAAAACATATTTTCAAAACATGGTGAATATATCAAAATCAGCCATGTTGTTATTGATTATTTATGCGAAATCACCATGAAAACTGAGACTAAAATCAGGACTATAACTATCATGAAAATCATAAAATTTTCATGGATTATTTGCATACAATTAAGAAAGTGTGCTTTCCATAACTACTTCCACAAACCATCCACAAATTAAACTTGTTTTGGAACACAATACCTAAAGAAGTTTTTCAAAAGGAAAACCCAAGCCAACAACTTTCCCAATTAGATAAAAAAATACCAGATCATGAACGAGAACCATGAACATGGTCGATTTGAGAAATAGATCGACACTCGGTGTGGCGCAAGAGCATGATATGCTCGATTGTTGGATCAAACAAGAACAAATCTCAAAGACGAGAATAGATCGCAACAAGAGAAATGGAGAGGTTGCGGCGAGTGACGAGCAGTGAGCGGTAGCAACAAGCAGCGAGCGGAGAGCAGAGAGCAACGAGGCGGCGGCGGCGAGCCACGAGGGAGTTCGCACCATGGTAATGGAGGACGGTTGGGGGTTTCGTTTGTGGAGAGATTGTGATCAATCCACCGAGATATATGGGAGCTTTGAATTAATGGCGAGTTTTACGGGAACTGAACGATATCTTTTCTATTGGGGGACTTCAAGAATTAAGTTTCCATCCTAAAAATCGTTGCTATATATAGTGGATCCCGTAGTATATATAAATAGCGAGAATCTCAGGATTGAAAGGCGAAATTAACGTGGGATCAATCGCCGGTTTAATTGCGAGGACTGCCAGAGTTATCTTTTCGTCCAAATTTTTATATATAATACCTGAGGACACTATTGGTATTATGAAAAAATAAGGATGAAAACATAAGTGCCAAAAAAAGGCCAGATGAAAAGTTACGGAGAGTGACTTCTGAGAATGGGCAAACCATTTGGATAAACTAATGGGAAAATTTCAAAATAGCACCCGACCTTTCACACAAATCACATACAGGCACCTAACCTTTTAAAATTATCAAAAAAATACCTGACCTATTTAAAAACCCATCAATTTTACACCCGCCGTTAACTTTCCATCCAAAACAGATGGAAATGCTGAAAATGTGCATTTTGGCATGAATATTGGTAAAACAAGATTAAGGCTCATTTTGGCAAAACACAATATTATACTCATAAACAAGATTAAGACTCGATTTGGCTTTAAAAGTCAATTAATAACTTAATTTTTGTCTTTATTCAAAAGAAAAAAAGCGCATTTGTTAGTTTTTCGTCAAGATGAATCAATAAGTCACAAAAATTACTTAACTTTTCAATCCAAATCCACCCTAAATAAGGAATCAAGCTTAATTTATTAATTAAATACTCATAACTATGCAACCAAATTAGATTACTCTGTATTAAACAAGGGAAAAGGCAAAAACAAAAAACATATACTCCCTCCGTCCCATGATATTTGTCCGTTTCGCAAAACGAAGACGTAAAAATAATACAATTTTTGCAAGAAAAATTATTTTTTTTTCAACAATTCTCTAGATATCGATGAGTTCTTTTAATTTATGAAAAAAGTTTGAATTTTTTCTTGAAAGAAATGCATTATTTTTTAGTCCTCGTTTTGCGAAACGGACAAACATTTAGGGACGGAGGTAGTAATAGTCATGGGTAGGTGTGAAAAGTGCCAAGTCATGGGTATTTAATTACTAAATTAAGCTTGACTATTCTATATATTTTGTTTTTGCCTTTTCCTTTGTTTTAATACGGAATAATCTTATTTGGCTGCATAGTTATGGGTATTTAATTACTAAATTAAGCTTGATTTCTTATTTAGGGTGGGTTTGGATTGAAAAGTTAAGTAATTTTTGTGACTTATTGATTCGTATTGACGCAAAACTAACAAATGCGTTTTTTTTCTTTTGAATAAAGACAAAAATTAAGTGTTTAATCGACTTTTAAAGCCAAATCGAGCCTTAATCTTATTTATGAGTATAATATTGTGTTTTGCCAAAATGAGTTTTAATCTTGTTTTGCCAATATTCGTGACAAAATGCACAATTTCAGTATTTCCGTTTGTTTTGGATGGAAAGTTAATTAACGGCGGGTGTCAAATTGATGGATTTTTAAATAGGTCAGGTGTTTTTTTGATAATTTTAAAAGGTCAGGTGCTTGTGCGTGATTTATGTGAAAGATCGGGTGCTATTTTGAAATTTTCCCTAAAGTAATTAAATGCTAAATCAGGAAACAGTACATGACCGAGGGTTTACAAATATATATTTGTCCTAGCTTTAATTCCATCATTACCAAAAGCCTTTGTAAGGACCACATTTCGGAGTCACTTGTATTATCAATTCTGTATGACAAAACACATCTTTCATATCGAGTTGTGATTTTATTATTATTTATAAGCTAGTGCGTTTGTATAGAATTAGAGTTACATGAATCTATTTATTTGTAATTGAGTGAGAGGGAATTGAATGAAAGGCAGAATGACTTCCCGAATGGAGGAGGCTAAATCGGAACAGATTGATCTGGGTATCAATCCAATATTCATCGGAAGTTACGGACTAAATGAGGCGGAAGTTGGGGCTTGTGCACACTTTACAACTAATATAAATAGTTGTATTAGTTTGCTTCTAGGGTATGAGAAAAAGAGGCAGCCACATACTGCATATACTTCATATGCATATACGGTGAAAAATAGAGAAAGATGCGGCGGCAGTATAAAAAAAAAAAGGGGAGATGCAACTGGGTTCTTTGGAGACCTATTTCTAAGAGTTTTTAGTGTTAATTTTCGGAGGGCTTGTGGACTCAAGGCCATTGGCAATCAAGATTATTGGGTGCGGTATTCATGTGACTCGGCATGTGATACTTAGAACATTGTGAGGATTTACTTCGTTTATATCGGTATAACTGTAATTACACAATAATTATAATGATTTGATTCTTTTCCGTGGTTTGTACCCATTCAGGGGTTTTTCACGTATATCTTAGTGTTGTGCATTTGATTGCTTACCTAGTTTTTTCTTGTAGAATTATTTTGTGATTCGCACTCATACTGTTAGGATTTTTTCGGACCTTGATTTTTCAGCCTTGTCTGGTTGAATTGCTCCATTTGTCCCCCTGCCTTTTATAATTACATTGATGCTTTTGTGCGTTGTGCTAGAGGAAAATGATTAGAGACTTTTCCGACGTTTATCTCATTTACTTGATCATAGCTTTCCAATTGGAGAGGCCCAAATTATAATGGGGCCTTCATTGGTTGTGCCTTGTCGATTAGCTGTGGCGATGCTCAAATTTCTTGGTCTAGTTTCATTTGGGCAGGACTTAAATGTTTTTGGCCAATTGTGTCTGATCAGATATTGAGAGAGAGAGAGAGAGAGAGAGAGAGAGAGAGAGAGAGAGCAATGTCAATGAGTCAACTGGCCTTCAAATTAAGCATCATTTGCAAGTCATGAAAAGTTGTTGGGGATAATTCAAAATCGAAATTTATATATAGTATCTATGGGCATTTATTTTGTTATATATCAATGAATCCATTCTGCCTTGCTTTTGGCAATTTTTTTATTTTTATTTTTGAATATTTTACTTAACTTATTTTTTTGCAAGTTAGGTACCCATAATTTAAGAGCACCGGCCGCTAGAGATACTGACATTCTAACATAGGTTCATGATTGAGAGTTTTATGCCCATGACATATGCATTTCTTGAGTGGTTTATGCTGAATTTGGACTCATACCATTCTATTGTAAAGCCTATTATTGGCTTGAGGACATGTCGATGGACTCATTAAGCGAAAGAGAAAAATGGTAGTAATATCAAGAAGAAAGTTCTTCACAACATAAATCTTTTGGGAGTTCTTTTTCTAATACACTTAAACTTGGCAATAAAACATACACATATGGGTCTGAAACATTCTAATGCATATATATTGTGGGGTGGTGATTCACTCAATTAGTGACGGCTCAGATCCACCTAGTGTTCCTCCTTGGACTTAGTCGGAAGACATTCTGATGTCTAAGTTAGTCATTGAAAGAGAAGAGGGTAAGGAAAATACAGTAGATCTCATATCTAAAAATGGCATACCACTTTAGGGTTGTTTCCCTTAGAATTCTGTAGAAAAAGTATACTAGCTCCTCAAGTAAGTTGGTGCTAGGCATGAGCTCCGTGATGTCATCCGTAACTGTTTGGGTAGATGACGTCATGCACGGCACTTGGTGTGTAGGTTGTCGAGCACACATGCCCAAACATGCCACCGAGGCGCCACATGGGATCTGAATATAAATGGGTTGTCCTCCCGAAACTCTTGGCCCGGCTGATGAGTTTCCCAATTGGCCACTCACTACACTAGCCCTAGGAGACGATTAGGCCAAGCAAGCCTCAACGAAATGGGTCAACCATGGCGTCAGGTCCAATGGCCAGTCGAACTCGGCCCACTACACATATGAGTCCCTTACGATCCATGTGTGATTCACACATAGCGACCCTGTGTTCGAAATATTTTCTTGAAGTTAATTCCTTAGTTGTGATGTTGGAGAAAGGGGTTGGTCATTCAATTTAATTTGATCAGTTGATTAAACTCGTGGCTCATTTGCAAAGGCCAGCTGGTGATATAGGTTGTTTGAGCCGTACAACATGAAGGTTTGGCTTTCTCAGCCCAATAACCTTTTCTGGTTGTTTGGAGAAGCATCTTCAAGAGTCTTTTTACTTGAGCCCTATTAGACAAAATGCCTAATCACACACTATTTACAACTCCAACAGTCTCTTCAAATGACTAGGTATATAGCTAGTGTCAATGGCTTTGCAAATCCATTTGCCCAATGAAAAAAATGCCACATCATTAGCCACCCCACAACCATATGTTGATGTTCTACTTATCCACTTTGTCTTGGCAAAAAGACTAGCTGTATTGGAACTAGGGTTGTTCAGCAGATGAACCGAACCGCCCAATCTGTCCAATCCGCACCAAACCGAGACAAGTTATGAACGGATACGGATCTAAAAATAATAATTATGGCGGTTCCGGTTCGGTTCCGGTCAATCCGCCAATCCACAATGTTCCTATTTCTCTATGGAATGTTATGAATGATGTTGACCAATTTGAAGAAAATTGCACAGATAATAAAGTAATAAACATGTACTCTATGATGTTTTTTTATGTTGAAAACATTAATAACCTTCTTGATCGTGATGTCTTTTGGACTTTTAAAATTTTTATGAACGAATGTAACTTAATTGGATGATGTAATAGTTTATCTTTAGACTTTAGGGTGAATGAATAATTTAATTCTAAGTAATGTTGGTTTAGACTTGTTTGAATTTGTGGCGAACTTGATTGGACTTGAAGTTTTGAGACTTTACTTTTCAATTTTTATGTAACGACCCTGATTTTTTTTGGTAAATAAAATTTTCGTTAAATATTTGTTTTTTTTAGTTTTTAAACTTTTTAGACTCTGGATAGTAATCATTTTTTTCCAAAAGTAGTAAACCTATACTTGTCATGCATGCAAGCCTACCTTGAACCTAATTACTTTGCAAAGATAACTTTTCTAGATTCCTTGCAGGTGTTCATGCATGTAAACTAGGATTAATAGTCTTGAACCTAATTACTTTTCCCAAAGTTACTTTTCTAGATTCTCCCTATATATATAAATACATATATATAGACACATGGGGAAAAAGGAAGAGAGAGAGAGAGAGAGAGAGAGAGAGAGAGAGAGAGAGGTGTGTGTGCATATGCCTACTTTATCCTAAAAAGTTATGCTTTCTTACACATTATTTTAGCCTTTAAATCTAATTACCACATGACAACCCATTCCTAGACTATAATTATCTAGGATTTGCTTAAAAAGCTTAAATCCTACTTGCCTTATATAGCCTTAAGCCTATAATGAAAAAAACAAGTCATAGCATGCTTGGAAGGCTTGATTGGACAAGACCATGCAACAAATCCATGGGAAAGAGAGAGAGAGGGAGATTTTCAGCCATTTTAGAGAGAGAGGGAGGCAATGTTTTGCTATAAATAGGACCCCTCACTCGCCATTCAACTCACACCTTCCATCCTTCAATTTCTCTCTCTAGAATTCTTGTGTTCTTACTTTGTTCTTAAAGTTCTTCCTTTATCCTGGAGTTCTTTAAGAAACTCATCCAAGACCGCCACTCGACCACCCTCTCGATCCAAAAAGTTTAGTAGTTTAGTCAAGAACTAGTTTGGAGAGAAACCTTTCTCTTTCGAAGTTACCGTAAGCTTTCCGTAGGAAGTCACTCCGCCCGATCGTCAACTTATTTTCCGTAGCTGCTCTACCGTCAAGAAGACCGATAGATTTTTCGTCCTCATTATCTCTAAGTATACGTAGTTTATCCTTGCACTCTAAGAATAATTAGACTATATGATTTGTCATTTGTATGCTGAAATGCATGAGAACTTGAAAAATATTTTCCTAAAGATTTGAAAAGGAAGGGGAGTATGTTGAATATTCCAACTTTATTTTTCCGGAAAAATATGTGTTGTTTTGAACTTCCCTAAAAGGAAGGAAGAATGGATTTTCGAAATATAAACTTGATTGAAAGTAATTATATTTTGATCTTAAGGATGGTTATGAGAATGCATATGTAATTACTTGCATTACTTGTAGTTGTGAGATAAAGCATAAGTGGTCTCCACTTCAAAGGCGTCCGTACATATGGCGTTATGCTTAAGTTGAGATTTGAGCATGATAGATAATATAAAGTTGGATGATTTTACTAGATTACAGTGAATGATTTATGTGTACTTACATGAAAAGTCCTGCCACGGAGTCTTTGCATGCAAACGAGACATAGAAATTGAGAAAGTTAGAAACATGACATCTAGGGTGTGGTTAATGACAAGACGTGTTTTGAAACCGCAATGTAGCCGGATGTGGTAGCTCATTGTGTGGTGTGTGTTGCCAATGAGACCGGACGTGATAGTCTCATTGGAGGTGTGTCTTGGTTATCCGTGGAGAGGAGCCAAGAAAAACCGCAATGTAGCCAGAAGTGGTAGCCCATTGTGTGTATGAAAAACCGCGATGTTGCCGGACTTGATAACCCATTGTGTGGATTACGAAAACCGCAATGTGGCCGGACGTGGTAGCCCATTGTGTGTATGGATTTGAAAACAGTAATGTGGCCGAACTTGGTAGTCCATTGTGTGTGTGTTGCTAATGGAGCCGGACGTGGTAGCTTCATTGGTAATATGTTTTAAAAGTGCTTTTGAAAATATTAATTTGGAAAAAGAAAAGTGAAAATGATGACACGGTCTACGATGAGTCGCGTAGGAGAAACACAGAAATTCATGGATACAAACGTTAGTTTGGATAGTGAATGTAGATGTGTTATTGCTAACTGTTTTATTAAACATGCATATGCTATGTGGAAATCGTTAACTTTATGATATTTTGTTTGTAAGTTATGGGTTAGTGGGTATGGATTATTCTGCTGAGCTCTCGTAGCTCATGGTGTTACCTTTGATAACCTTGACATATTATACTGGTGGCGAGGTTAGTATAATGTGACACACTTTGTAGATGACCAGAGAGAACTGTACACATTGGAGGCTTTCGGAGCCGAAGAGCTGGCTAGGATGGAAGAGCAAGCGGAGCTGTAGTTAGGAACCTTAGTTTTCCCTCCGTCTATGTAATGAAAGTACTCTCATAGGAGTTATGATGTAATAATGAGTCAGACTCTATTTAAAGTTTTCAATAAAATTGTCTATTTAACGTTTTCAAAATTAGGGGGCGTTACATTTTAAGTGTATATAAAATAAATAAATTGCATACTCAAATCCGATGAAACCGTCTAAACCGATCTGCACAAACCGTATCCAAATCGAACCAACCAAATAAACTTATAGACGATTGGCGGATGGAGAAAACAACAACCCGCCGCGAGTGGATTGGATTGAGAACCGGATTGATCCGCATCAAACCGATCCGTGGGCAGCCCTAATTGGAACACACCCATAAAAAAACAGAAATGATACTCACACAAACTTTATGTGCACAAATTGTGCATAGATTGTGATCTGGGGCCCACTCCGGATCTCATACAAACAATCTGATCCGTTCATTAAATGTAAAATATTTTTTCAAGGGTCTTCACGAAAATCAGTTCAATCCGATACATTTAAGTGCTCAATCCAATCATCTAATTTTTCATTAGCTTAAAATCTAAATGAAAAATTAGATGATTGGATCGAGCACTTATAACGATCGGATTGAGCTAATTTTCACGGAGACACTTGAAAAAATATTTTAAATTTAATGAACAAATCGGATTGTTTCTGTGGGACCCGGAGTGGATCCTGCACTGCAATCTATGCACAATTGTTGTGTGAGTAGCATGACTGTAAAAAAAAGTATCTAGTTAATTTAACATTAATATTACTTTTTAATGCACTTTGGGTAGTCAAATGCTTATTAGTGTTGGAGATGCTATAAATGGACCAAAGTTCATGTTTCACAAACTCTTAGGCAAGTCATTATATTCACATATACTAATAAAAATATCATTTAATAGAAAACAATTTAATTAAAAATAAACAGACGATTGCCGCAAGGGTTCAGCTTTCTC
The DNA here is from genome assembly GCA_014282245.1 of Rhododendron simsii. Classification (NCBI taxonomy): domain Eukaryota; kingdom Viridiplantae; phylum Streptophyta; class Magnoliopsida; order Ericales; family Ericaceae; genus Rhododendron; species Rhododendron simsii. The sequence goes on along the minus strand of CM024957.1, from coordinate 19,652,707 downwards.
CTTTTCTAGCCATGGGAGTCTAGGAGATGTGCTCTGTCACACCTCAAAAATGAGAAATGATCGACCGTGAACCATGAGGCTAACCCATGAAACACTCAGCTTGAATAAATCAAAGTAACCGAAAATTAAATGATCGCTTTTTCATTATTAATCAAATCCAAAGCCAAATGTGTCTCATCATAAACATGGGGCACAACCATCCCATGAACCAAATAATGTCCAATGAACCAACAATAATAAAAAGAATTTGTTATCTGACAATTGTTTCAAATGCGGGAGCGAATTTTAAAATAAAACCAGAATAAGACACCCTAAGAAGGTCAACAAATGAAAATCTCCGAGATGCCGCCAGAGTTCTTGTCTAACTCCCCAACTTGTCTGAAAGAGAAGTTAAATAAATCCGTCAGCTAACGAGCTCAATGAATAGCAAATATGTATATTAAATAAAGTTGAAAGCGAGGATGAAAATAATTTACCATTAAACATAATTTGACATATGAGGTGTCCAGTAGAATAATAAATTAATCAATGTAGTATTTAACCAATAAATATTCTTGGTGGTAATTACAACAATAACTCCATCAATAGTGGGGAACCACAATCAAATAGTACCATAGACAAAATAAATCTCATCAAAAATTGGATCCAATATCGAACTTTGAGTCACCAGGGTTGGTAGCCCGTGGTACTTTTCCCTAAAACGATCCGGCGAAAGAAAACCGATGAGCATTAGGATCACCAGCCTAACACGGTCTTTTCCCCAATGGCCAGTATCACCGACACGAGAAGGAACAATTTCCCTGGACTTCCGAAATAAATGTTCCCATTAATATCCACCAAGTTCTCACCAAAAAGAATATTAACAATTGATCTCAGAAAATTCATCGCATGCCAATTTATAGAACAACTTATAAACAGTTTTGAGTCTCCGAATAACATTCATATAAATTTCTGAAGGAAATACTTTTAAGGGACGCATGGATCTTTCAAAAATACATAACATACTTAACTACTTACCTAAATCCGAGGATAATGCAATCGATCGCACAAAAGACACTAGCCTGTACCAAAATACAACATGCAAAATAACTAACTAGTTCAGATATAAACTAAGTAAACTAGGAGATAACATTTACTATTAAAATACCCAATGCTAGCCTAATTTACCAACTCATTAGCAGCCAACAAAATCTCCTCCGAGAACCAAGTTCCCAATTGAGTAAAACCATCCCAACACTAGAAATATTTTTAGGTAAATTACACGAACACCCCCTCATCTATTCGGTTTAGACACAGACACCCCCTAACCTTTAAAAATGCTCATACACACCCCTTCATCTTCTACCGTTACCCAAGGAGCACCCTTCCATTTGAGTACCGTCAAGGCACATGTCAATACTTTTGCCAAATTTTAGACAAAAATGCCCTTTAACGGCAACATACACCCAGTTGCCTTTCATACCTCATTCCTCATTCTCACTTTATATCATAGATTCCCTTTCTCACTCTATATCAGAGATTCCCTCCCTCTCTCTCTCTCTCTCTCTCTCTCTCCCCCCTCCCTACGTCGGCCATGGAAGGTGGTAACAATAGCTATAGTAGCCACCATAGCCACACCAACATCAGATCGAATAGCTGCAGTTAGAGCTATAACTCCAACCAAACCCAAAACTGGGTTGATTCCTACTGCCGTTGTGGAGAAAAAGCCCCCGTGAGTACTTCAAATACAAAATGGATGACAAGCAAATGCAAAACAACAAAAGCCCCAATTGTTAAAGGTTATCGAACTCACCACTGTACAACACCTTTCAAAAAACCCTACTATTCCCAAACAAAAACCCTAATGTATTCATATATCATATAATATGAACATATAAATCTATATTTGCGCTATTTAATGAGAAAATCTAGGATTTTTTTACATATAAAACATACCTACCAAAGTAGGGTTTGCCACGATCTAGAGTTGGCCATGATCTACAACTTTTTTATAGTGTACACGATCCGATATTCTTCGAAACTTAGGTTTTCTTTATAATCTAGGGTTAGCCATGATCTACAATGCAAGTTGAAGAGGGAGAGGAAGAGAGACAGAGGCGTCATGATCGAGTAGGGTGGAGAGAAATTTCTGATCAAGTGAAGTGTGACGTATGCTTGTTGCTCCATTTCATAAAAAATGGTATATTTGACATTTCGTTCACTCCGTTAATAGCGTTGAGGTTTTTTTTCCTTTTCAGTAAATAAGGGGGTGTGTATTGGCATTTTTAAAGGTTATGGGGTGTCCATGTCCAAACTAGATAGATGAGGGGGTGTCCGTGTGATTTCATCAAGGGTATATTTGACATTTCGTTCATTCCGTTAACGGCGTTGAAGTTTTTTTTTTCCTTTTCAGTAGATGAGGGGGTGTGTATGGACGTTTCTAAAGGTTAACGAGTGTCTGTGTCCAAGCCAGATAGATGAGGGGGTGTTCGTGTTATTTCACCATATTTTTACGTTCACTACATGTCCTCAACTCATGTACAACCATACCTAAACTATCCATAAGCACAACCCTCCAAACTTCCAATACTAATCATAAAATACAATTGCCAAATTAAGGATATGCAACCTTTGCTCACACCTCAAGGAAAATCACAGTTATACACCTCGTGCCACCAAACTCACACACACACACACACCATCATGCACAAATCTTGACACTTGGTCCCACACCCACATCACACAAATCACCTCCACTCCTCCATATATCAATGGCATTAAAGGAAAATAATCGGTGCCAAAAGAATGGGAACCCATTTAACTTCTCAGCAACACTACTTTTATATATCACCAAATAAAAGTCTAACTTTACCCCAACCCATGTAATGAATGAAAAGAGAAACAGGAATAAAAGGAACAAGAATCGCTTACCCGATTGATCACCAATGAACCGAATCTTTGACTGCGTCTCTCTCTCTCTCTCTCTCTCTCTCTCTCTCTCTCTCTCTCTCTCTCCCAATCCTCCAAGACCCATAACCCTAGCTTACATTTCTACATACGGGTATGTACGAAAAATTAACCAAAACCCATACTCTCTCCTAAATTATAGCTAATTAGTTAATTAGAATTACATAGAACGTAACACAATTTATAAAATTACAATCCGGTGCCACTATTTTACCCAAAATCAATCTCACACCCCAAATATTACAATCGTGACAACAATACCCATAGTGCTTGCAAAGTAATTAATTGGGACTCAATCATAATACCAATTAATAACGGCAATATGACTAATTAAATAAATGAAAATGCTAGGCCATAACATGCTCCCTACAGACCTGGCCAGAATTGTGACAGACTTGTACTTTATCAGAACACTAGTGCTTGTACGTGCCTACGGCACTATGCACTCAAGTTGGAATTGTCCGTGTCTAAGGCACTTGCTAGCTAGTGGCTCAAACACTAAATCAATTCATTAGTATGTAGTATGTGATCCCCTTCTTAATGGTACGAAAAAGAATTATTCGTGCTTACAGCACTCTCCAACTAAACTTTTAAGCTAACTATAAAGAACTATCAATTTGCATATATGGTTTTGGAATCGGAAGATCAGTGGCATTTGTGCAATTACTACAAAGAATGTGGACACTTACATTACATTTGCAAAGTTCCTTTGCGCAATTACTACAAAGAATGTGGACACTTACATTACATTTGCAAAGTTCCATGTCAACCCTTAAATCAAATGAATCTCAACTCTTCTTTCAACTTGTATTTGTGTGGTCCACACACCCTTATATTTATTAGGTAGATGACTTTCGTGTACAACCCATAATTAATATTGTTGTTAAATTGTTTTCTCAAAGCTCATTTAAGACATCTCCAATTAAGAATGTCAAATTTTGATATGGCATGCCACATAGATGAATTGGCATTTGAGCCGACTCAAACCAAAATGTTAATTGCCTATGTGTAATTTAACATCTTTTCTCTCATGTCAAATTTGAAATGTGATAGCCAAATATTTTCTTTAATCTTTACTCCCCAAAATATTAAATTAAAGAGAAAACATACTTAAATATGAAACTGGATATATTGATTAAGTGGGCATCAGGCCCCGTTCAGAAACAATAAATAAGTACTTATTTTTTAAAAAGACAATTTCAAGTTCAAAAATCATGTGCTTACGCAAATAATTTTTTGATCAATATGGATCTTGCTTAATAGATCTCATTGAGATCTTTAATACGGTGAAAAAAAATTAAAAAAATTATTTTTCATTTACATTATTTTTGAGTTTGAAAATATGAAATAAGTACTTATTTTTTGAGAAGGTGTTTTGGAACGGGGCCTGATTGGAGTGTGTATTCAGATATACTAAATTTAACATGTCAAATTGTTATACAAGGCTTGAAAATTTTTGAAATCTCCACATTTGAAGCCAAAGTTGAATGGGAGCCTTCAAATTTCAAGTGGCCAAGTAAAGGTCACTTTTGAAGCAAACACCACGTCTAACCCAACTGTCATTTGAAAAACTAAATGTCACTTTTGAAGCCAACACCAATTCTAACCCAACTGTCATTTAAAAAACTAAATCCTACGTGGATTTGGCATGACCTTTATCCATACCATTTTCGAAGAAATCGTTTGAAGAAAATGTCACATCTTTTTTTTATATATATAGAAAAAGCGATCATTTGAGAACAAAAGTTTTCAAAAAGAAAAAAAAGAAAAATGACTTCAAATTTGAAGCTATGGGTTGGAGAAGAGAATTTGAACATGTCAAATTTGGAGTGGGAAATGATAGGTCGGTCCCATTTTTTTGGTAGGGTTACATACCAACCTTTTTTTTGTCAATGTTGTCCTGTCAACACCCTTTTTAAATATGATTTTTCTATTTTGCCCTTTTCACTTTTTACACTCACAGAATTCACACATCTCAGAAGAATTCGCACCTCTTAGAAGAATTTTGTTACGTCCTCAATTTTCAACATAAATATAAAGGATTTTCACAAATAAACCCTCACAATATTTCATACGATACCCAAAAGATTACTGTGTTTCCATTCCCATAATAATACTTCCAGGTGCATAAGATTTTCAATATTACATCACCAGCTCAATGACCCCAAATTAACATAAGTATCAAGTCTCAAGAGAGTTAAGAGTTTACAAATATTTCATAGTCAAAAGAATTATAACTTATGTTACAAATACATCTTTCAAAAAAAATTTACAAAGATAAATAAGTAACTCCTTTAATTAGCTTTCAAAAAGGGTGTGTCCACACTTCAGTCATGCAAGCTACTGATTTGGGTTAGCACTTGAAAATGATATAAGGCTTGAGCTACACTAACCCAGTAGAAAATCTATGCAAACTCTATATGCAAATGAGCTACACGGATGAACAAATGAAAGAAATCAAACGACAACGGATGTGAGTATAACTTATTATGATCAAAGTGTCCAACTATCACCAATCCTTCTTCTCGACATACTCTTATATCTTGTTCATTTCATTCATGTCTCAATAACTCGTATCATTAGTGTGTCTGAGCCGAAATTCCTGTCGGGCAAATTATGAGACCCCGATATCCCCTGTTAAGCGCCCACCTTGAAGGTTAAGTCTTGAGTGTTCAATATGAGCATTAGCTCCTGCCGGGCTAATTATGGGACTCTGATATTCCCTGCCAGGCACCCACCCGTCGATGGATTCCAAGTGTTCGTGCGTCGTTCACATGCTCATGTGTATCGTTCGTATTTCAACGTGCAATAACGTACATTTCACATTTCTTAACCCAACTAGTTCATTTAAGTCTATTGGATACCACTCTTGTGTGAAACAAGTAACACTCTTCAAAACACTTGAAGGAATGCATAAACAAACCCATTAGAGTCGATAAAGAAGATTCAAAAAGTGATTTGAAAGAACGTAGGAAAAGCAGCTCCTAGACACTGTGCCTACCGGTAGGTGAATGAGTCCTACTGGTAGAAGAGGAGAAATTTGCACTTGTCCTACCGGTTGGTGAAAGTTCCTACCGGTAAAAATTGAAAACAGAAAGGCCAACATTTTGAACGTAAGAATCTTGTACTTGACCTATCGGTAGAAGGAAAGTTTCTACTGGTAGGAAATGAAGATTTTGAGCTGCTGCAGTACGTTTGAGCTGGTTATGAAGAATTTCTCATTTGTCCTATCAGTAGGTGAAAAGTTCCTACCGGTAAGAAGAGTGTTTTTCAAGTGATTTTGATAGGATTTTCAGATTTTGATCCAATCTCACTAACGACCAACACAAGCTCAAATAAGGCACAAGAACACTCAAATAACATATAAGGAGAAGTAGAATTTCCTACCTCGAGTATCCAAGCCAAAACTAAAGAGATTAAGCAAGCACTACCTTTCGGAATCCAAACCGAGCTCTATCCAACGCGATACGAGCCCCAATACGCAAGTAGAAGATGGAGTTGAGGTTGATTGTTGTAGGTTTTGAGTTTGGAGATTTTGGGTGTGGGAGTGAGAGAGATGGAGAGAGCAGAGAGAGAGTGAGAGAACGGGAGAGAGAGAAGAGAAATGGGAAATGAATTCCATGTCGCTCACACCATACACATATATACCAAATTGCACTAACAGCCATACTTTTCAAACTCTTGCACATTTAACCACCGTACTCATGTTCACGTCATTTTCATCCTTTTCCCTTAATTACGAACATTAAAATTAAATAAAGAAATTTACGGGTCTTTACAAATTCACACTTCCAAGAATTCACACCTATTAGGAGAATTCATACCCCAAGAATTCACACCCTTGAGAATTCACACACCTTTGCAAGAATTCACATTCCTTTGCAGAATTTACACCTCCCAAATTCATACCCCTTTGCAAGAAGTCACATCATTTTGCAAAATTCACACTCCCTTTACAAGATTTCGAACCCCTAAAATTCACACCCCCTTCACTATTCACACCATCAAAATTCATATTTTTTAAAAAAGACACAATTCGCATGCAAATGAAGAATTCACATCTCCTTAAAACACCCATTGTACTTCATAGTGTAGTAGTGGTGGTGGAAAGTCTATGAGTACATATGTTCATGTACATACATAACGTACATATGTCTTTTGGACCCATTTCGGATCCCAAATAAATAATCAGAGCCGCTTATTTTATTTAAAATACTTTGCTAACAGTCCTTTAAAAAACTATAAGCTAAATGTAATTGCAACCAGAGATGTATGTAGGTGTACATATTCTTCTAGATTTTTTTTTAAAAAAAATGCCGTTTTGTGGCGTTGGTGGTTTTTGCATACAAAGATGTATGTATACATATGTTCTACTGTGATACAAAAAAAAAAAAAAAAGGTATGTAGGCAAGTACAAATCATCTCTCGCCCCCGCCACGCCGTCACCGACTTGAAGAAGAAGTCTACAGCTTCGTCGTCTCCAGCTCTCCCGCCACGCCGTCGCCGACCCCGACCTCGTCGCCTCCCACTACCGCCGCCGCGCCCTCCTCCTCAACCCCCACAGCAACCGCCTCCCTTCCGCCAGCAGGACAACGGAGCTCAAACGGCGTCAGCATCGGAAAACAACAACAACGAGACCACCATGACGGTAACGGACCACCAACAGCAACTGATCACAAGTACGATCTTCCAAACCCTAACCTTTCTCTCTCTCTAGAACCTCCAGATTTGTAAATATCTCGGCACCAACAAGAGAAAACACTAGATATCTTCCATTCTGAGCGAGGCCTTCCATGGTTGTTAAAGGGCTTGAGAGAAGGAAGAGAGACCCTGGAGTCCTGTACGGGAGAAGACGCGGTGGTGTTAGGGTTTTGCACGACGGAGATGGCAAAACGAGAGTGGATTAAGAGAGGACCCACACGGTCATGGCCGCCATCGAGTTCGGATCGGACCGAGATTTTGGTGTGTTTACATAAAGCTGCGTGCAAAACTGCAAAGGTGAACGAGGACGGGGGTTATTTTCGGAAGCCAACTTAAAATGGGGCTTAAACGGGATGGGTTTAACATGCGGTGGACTTGAAGGAATAAAAGGGGCCAGTTGGTAAGAAGCCCAATTTGGAGAGGTTGATTTGCCACATAAGCCCTTAAAAAATTGTCACCTTCAAATTCAAAGCCAAGGATGAACATTTTTTTTTTCAAATTTGAAAAAAAAAATGAAAAGTAACCAATTTTTAAAACTCTTACATTTAAATCTCGGGAAAAAATGTTTTCAAAATCTAAAAGACTCATGTCGTACTTTATTGTCAACTGTGCAAATGGAAGTTACCTTCCCCCTCCCAACCCCCCGCCCACCCCCCCTTAAAAAAAAAAAAAAGACAATGCGAAGCACAAATTTGGAAGGGATAACAAAATTTGAAAAAGTAATTGCACCACATTGACCAAATGGAATTTCTAAAAAGGAACCAATTTAAAGTATTTTTGAGCGTTAAATTAACAGTGCGATTCCTTGGTAAATCTGTCTAAATCCAAGAACCTGAATAACTGTCAAAAAGACTTGCATAGAAGTTTCTTGAACGAGTTACAGAAAAAAAAATTCAATACCAAATTATTCCATCCAATGCTGCATTATGAAGCCATTACCAATTCACCACAATGAAAACCAGAGAGAGATAGAGAGAAGCTAGTCATTGTTTCACTAGTTCAAAAACATGGATAAATACAAATCTAGAACACAGTTCTGAACACGTTTACTGGGAAGTCTATCTTCTGATTGATCAAAATGCAGGAACCCTGTATATGAATGTACATACAAAGGAGAACTATATCAAACGGAAGTTTTCTTCGATGTCTATCCCAGTCAAATGAACAAACAACAGTTTCGAATGCAACAAAATGATTCCATTCTCTGATGAAGTTTCGCATTTGATTTAAGTCACAACCTGCATATACAAGTGCACATTCAGTCTTTCATTTCATAAACACTCCATTAAATTTATTACATCAGTGGCAGATCAAGTAGAACAATCCAATTTCTCCTTACAAGCTGGTCTACTACTAGGCATTGTCATTTTTCCCTGGTCAAGCAAAAATCTTCATCGTTCATCTGTAGAGACTGGAGTAGGCTGTTCCCAACCCTCATTAGTCACCTGACACTGGCATTACAAACTAAACAAGTTTAACAGGAAACCTAAATTCAGATACTCAACTTCTTGAAAATGAGGAGCAAATATTTTACTCTAGTATGTAGAATCTAAGTAGTTTCCGTTCGTGTGCAATACACTAGTTACTAAATACCCATGAAAAATATTAACATGGCATTTCTTCTTGATTAAATGAATAATAATATTTTAATTGATGAAAGTATATAAGACTGTATCTCCAAGAACACCTAAAACCTAAAACTAAAACAGCCCAAAAATTATGAATTTGCAGAGAAAATACTGAGGAACATAGAATGCCTTAAGATCGGTTGTCAAGATTATTCCCTTACATCTGAAACCAAGAAACAATATATTGATAGACAATGTTACATTCCTTATAGAAAAAAGCTAGACATTTCTGTTGCAAGAGAGCATCTGAGTTACTTGAACTCTCATGTTTCTCACAAACAACGTGTGCAACCATTTACCACTTTCTTTGTATCAACTCCCCAAACACACGAAACTAATTTCTTTCCCGCAGAACGGAGTTTTGAACGTGTAATTGGTTTGATTAATGACGTCCACTTGGTCTATCCTTTCACACTTTTACCAGACTTTAGGAAGTGCTAAAAGTAAAGTAGCCAGTAGGAGTGTATTGTGTCTTAACCCTCACATCGAAGAAATATGTAAACGTATGTATATGTCGGCCACTAGGAAATGGAATTCTTCATGACATATAACTCACAAACCTGACTAGATTCCTGGTTCATTGAGCTACTAGCATCAGTATTGTGCACCATTTGTGAGTTAGTGGTCCCTAACAAGTCCTTTGAGTTAGTTGTTGGAGCTGAATTTGGAACTTCCACAGCAGCAGCCGTCCCATTGGCATTCAGTCCCCCAGCCAAATTTATAGGAGGCCCTCCTGGTAAATGCATCAAGTGCGCCCTTGGCGATGACATGGCAAGTCCTTGACCAGGATGCCCAAAAACTTGAAGGTTAGATACACCCATCCCTTGGAAATTGGTAGTCCCCAAAATGGGTTGGGGACGCGGGGCAGAGAAATGTGGTCCTTGCATCGAGGGTACCTGAATCGTGGGCCATCCGAGAGATCCACTATTCATACCCATCCCCAGTCCCATGCCAACAGCCATGGGTGAAAATTGTGCCATATGAGCTGCATGCATATGTTGCATCCCTGATGGAACGACCATTGGCGGCATATACAACCCAGCTCCCATAGACATAATCTTCAAAAAACGAGGATACAATTGAGGAAATGTTGATTATGCGAATTCTGGAAGGAAATAACTGATAAACTAGTTCAAAAAGAGAAGTTTCACCTGTACTTGAAGTTGGAGTGTCTTCAAATATTCAATGGCTTCGTCGAGCATTGAAGCTTTGTCCACCTTATAATACCACAACGCTAAGTTAACCAATAGAAAAAGGTTACAATTACTTAAAAGACTAATAGAATGTCATTTAGGGCCCATTTGGATGGTATAGAGGCAAGACATCAAAACGATGAACAAGGAAAAGTGGGTTCGAAGTTAGAGGGCCGCCACGTTGGCCAGAATAGTACAATTCAAATCGGTCCCTTGCACCCTTTTGCATCACTTAACATAAAATGGCAACAGCATCGAGGATGGCTTTTCAAACCACTTAGTGCTTCTCAAATTCAGAAACTGCATTTTTCTAAAATGTAAATGCACTTAACCAAGCATGAGGTAAAAGGTCATGCACACTATACAAAAATGATTCCACTACTATGACATCAAAATCAAGATGAAGTTGGGAAGCAAAAGGAGCTAGAAGCTCGTCAACATTACATCTTCTATACAAGTTGCAGATATTAAGGTTGGCAAGTAAATGAAGAGAATTATTGCGTACCTTGTTGCAGTTAGGTATAAGCTCTTGTAGGGCACGCATCTTCTCATTAATTCTATCTCTTCGCCTCTGTTTGTAAAACCAAAAAAAGATTCAAATATATAGATCTCAGAATCCAGGTGCAAAAACACAAATGCAAATATAACAGGATCCAATATCCGCATCATTATTCGAATTTGGGGGTTGAGGTTCTCACCCTTTCTGATAAATTATGCACTTCCGCTGCATGGCTTCTTTTCGAACCTGTAGCTCCTCGAACAGCAGCTGCTTTTCTTACACCAGTTGATTCTTCTTCAATGTCCTGTGTTTAACTTTTATCTCTTAAAGGAAACAAAACGGGAAGACTAGAAAAGTTTTAGTACAATCTAATATTTCAACATACTTCAGAGCGGTCTTCAGAGTCGTCAGTCTCCTGATATTTTCTCTTGAAATTATGTGTTGCATCATTTGAAGCTCTCTCTGCACTATTTCCAGAACCCACTGATGAACAAGCAACTAGTGGATCTCTAGTCTTCTCACCATCTGGCATTCCTTCAGATGCACTAGCACCCAATACTTGATTTGGCAACTTATCATTCTTATCAGAATCTTCTTGATAAACAGCATGTGGCTCCTCCAGTGGCTTAGCCACCACAGGTTTTGCATCTACCTTGGGTGGGACTGAATTAGGTTGGCTATACGAACCCATTTCATTTCTTAAGCCATTACTCAAATCAACAAGCATGGGTTCAGCAAGAATGCTACTACCTGGAGCTGTCCCCTTATTCTCACCTCCCATAGCACCAACATTTTGGAGATTAGCTCGAACAAGTGCAGCAGGTCTGGAGAAGTGCGAGAAGTTCATAAAACTAGAGCTAGAGTTGGGTAGTCCTGAATCTTGCTTCTGAATCTTTATGCTAGACAAATCACCTGCCGAAAGCTGAGCCTGAATGGAATCCCCGCAACTATCATGCTTTGTATTGCTGGTATCATTACTAATAACACCTGAAACTCCAGATCTAAGAGAGGGAATCGGTGCAGGACTTTCCTGGAAAGACCACGGAAAGAACTGGCCACTTCTTGATCTAGAAGACTTGCCAACTTCTGGAGAAGAAACATTGGATCCGTTTACCAGTTCTAAACTACAACCATTCTGCCCAGATATACTAGTTGTACCCCTGATTGTTTGGTTACAACTATTTCTCTTGTCGATCGATGAGAAACTATTTTGTGCAGAGATATCATTTACGGTAACACCAGATAATTCAGGCAATAATTCAGAACAGTAATCATGTTGTAGAGAATCAGAAAAGGGATAGCTCCACCAAGGTACCATGTCATCATCTTGGCTTAATCCCATATCCCCCGATGGCATTGCTGTTGCAAAATCGTTGAAACCAGATTCCAATGTCCCAAACTTTCCAGTCTTGGAATTGGTAAAATTCGCTGGATCTTTGTCTCTAAGCTTCATAGTTTGAGATTGAAAATTGTTTGGAATGGGGATTCTTCTAATTGACTGGCCTTGCATCATAATCTGACCATTATCCCAAACTAGTTCAACAAACTCATTATCGCGTCTGCATCCAAACGGACAACATCCATCACCAACTTTTCCAGAAAAAAGCAGTAACATAAAAGATAATTCCACATACACAAAAAGAAGTAACGAGTATCAACCACCGAAACTAAAACAATAAAACCCTTAATTTTCTAAAACAAAGTGAAATTAAACTAAGTAGTTTGAAATAGGGCTTCTACTAGCTCTACTGTAGGGTACTTGCATCATAATCTGATCATATCCCCAAACTAGTTCAGCAAACTCATTTTATGATCATATCCGCAAACTAGTTCAACAAACTCATTTTCAAGTATGCATTCAAAACCCTTTTCCCCAGAACAAACTAGAAGATAAAGTCAATACAGTATAGAACAGGGAAAAAAAAAGGAAGACGCAATAATGGGTCTCTAAGTACTAAACTGGAGAAACTATAACAATAGAAACCTTTAGTATTCTATAATTTAACAGATGGGACTGAATTTTTTTATAATTCAACTGAACCCATCACCATTTTTTTATTTCAGAAAGAGCAGTAACATGAAGGCAATTCAAGCTAGAACAAGGGAAACAAAGTATAAATGGGTCTCAACTAGTGAAACCAAGACAATTGAAACCTCACACACATTCAAGTGAACACATCAATAATAAAAAGGGAGTAATGGGCCTCAACAAGGGATATACTACAGGACAGAGATCTGAAACATTTATAATTTGATTGAAATCAAACTTACAGAGGAGATTGATCAGTTGAATATCGGGTTGTTTTCTGTTGAACAGATCCAACCTTCCCTCTAGCCATTGCATAAAACTCTGACAGAGGCATGATGAAGTAACAGCTAACTTCTGTACTTTGTGGTATTATTCACCAGTGAAGGACCCAAAACCGCCAAACAACTGTAATATCAGCAAAAGCACAAACCGACTTTGAAGAAACAAGTACAAAGTTTCGTGACATCAAAGAGAGTCACATACAGTGGCTATATAAGACAATTTCAACCGAGTTTAAGGGCATATATAAATACCCATATACCAAAAACATACCTTTATATATAAATATTTGACTGGGAAAAAAAATCTTTCACTTGTGTCATGATCAGTGCTGATAAAAAATTAGCAGCACAAGTAATAATTAACAAAGCAATGAACAGTCAAACCCAATTCTTTAATTGCACTATAAGATACTAAAGAAAATCATCAAGTTGAGGTCATCTCAGGTAAAGATTTCATGTATTCTATTGCAAACCAATCATTAGAAGATAAAGTCATTTAAACCCAGATAGGATAAACAAAATCAGCCAGTAATCTCAAGGAAACCCCAATTTTAAATCCCTTAATTTCTTTGTCATCTTCTCAATCAATCATTCAACCATAAGGGAGATAGCAAAAATTAAACAAAAACAAAAACAAAAACAAAAAAAAAAAACCCCACCTCTTGAAACCAAATCAAAGTCCAAGTCGAGTAATATTTCCTCGAAACGACCAACATACGCAAATCCTTATGCATTAATTAGCTTTCCCAAGAGCTGTGATCATCATCACGGCCAGCTGTCTTCGAGTTCCAAGGAAAACGAAACTGTTGTTCAATATGTATAGATGTGTGTAAATTTATAAGTATTTATAGAGAGAGAATTTGGGTACTCGTAGAAGGCGGCGAAAGGCTTGCAGTTCGCAGGTGACCCAGGGAAGAAGAAACATAGTAGATGCTCCCCGTTTAAACTCTGTGAAATGCATATGGCTCTTAACCAGAGGTGCAAGTGGGGTTAACCACAGTTTCTCCCAAGCTCTTGTAGATATACTACTTAATAGTAAATTCGAGTAGGGGGCCACATATCTGTAGTGCTGGATTTGGTGGTCTCAAAAGCTTCTCTTCCCACCACAATGGAGTATTGGCCTTCGAATTTTGGGTACTAATTTCACTGCCTTCTTGAAAAGAGGTTTCGAAACTGAAACTTTAGTTAGAATGGTACAAACTCTTAAGCTCATGTCTTAACCATTGGATCAACCCTCGGAATTGTAAAGAGTAAAATTTTCATGTGTGTCATATAATTTTGGACACATATCTTTCTATTTGTGCGCTTAAATGTGTAGTCAGACTTTTCTTGCACAAAAATAAAACGTCTATACATCTCACTCCTCTCGCAATGCAGTTGTCCTCATTGTGAAAAAAAGGGAATGTATACCCATTTGATGTAAGGAAAAATATCTGTATGCATTTTCATATGCACAAAAATTCAGACATGCATATGCATAAATTGTTTGATTCTCGTAAGTTCCATGAGAGTTCAAGTGCTCAAACTATTTTGAACACATTTGTATTCAGATAGGTACACGAGGCGATTCCGGAGGACACTTATAAAAACATATAAAAAATATCTCATAGTTTCCGATCAAATTTTGATGATTCGAGTCGTTCAATGTGATCAAAAAGTGATTTTAAGGGTCAACTCAAGAAATCAGCAAAAAAAAAAATGATCGGGAAGGGCTTGATCTAACCAGTTTTCATTGAACGATTTAATTAAAAACTGCTCAAAACAAGCATTTTTCAGTCATATTTTTTGCTAATTTCTCGCGGCCACCCTTAAAATCACATTTGGCACACATTGAATGGTTCGGAACATAAAAATTTGATCGGAAACTATAAGATTGAGATTTGAAGTATTTAATTAGATGTTTTAATAGGTGTCCCTAGAACGGCCCCGGTACACGGTCATCTGTGTATGACAATATATTTTGCCTCCTCTTCCATGAGATGTTTTCAAAACTTAACATTAAAGTGTATTTCCTTTCCCCATTTTGTATTTTACAAACTAAAATATCATTGCGCAGATCAAAATATATTTGCTATACGAGTTTTTTTTTTTTGGGCGTGCGCGCGCGTGTATGCCTTGTTACTCTCACATGCAACAGAATCTTCGAGTACCAAAAAAAAATTATGATAACGATTTGGTGTTTGAAAGAGGCTGCCATATGTCAAATTTAAAAAGGGAGAAATAGAATTTAAAGAGTAGTTGAGGTGTTCAGCTTAAAAAGCCATTGGCTTTCCCTCCAAAAATGAGCCAAATAAAGTCAAAAAAAACCAAAATAAGCCAATTGTTTCGTCTTTATTAAAAAAAATAAAAAAATGGATTTCGGTCAAAAAATTTTACTTTTTAGATTCCTCTTGTCATGAAGATGCAATAATCCTCAAACAATTGACAATAAGCCAAGTAATACGAAAAAAATTTGAATAAGGACAAAAAATAAGCCACTTTGGCTTATTTATCCGAACAACCCCAGCCTACTGAAGCACCTGCAACTTTATATTACGTAGGAGTATTTGGAAAGCCTACCGACGCACCTACAACTTTATAACATATTAATAACACTATATTTAGTACACAGAAGAAGACCACATTTGATACCAAATAATCATAGCCATATCCATAGCCATAGCCATAGCCATAGCCATATCCACCATAGCTAAAACCACCTCTGCCATACCTAATAAACATAGGTGCCCTATATTGCGGTCGCTGAATTTTTGAACATTATACATCCATTGTCTACATATATATGAGACAAAACCATAATATGCCACAAAACCACCATTACAAACAACATATATCATCACAACAAAACCAAACTCATTAGCTAATAGCAATTCACAATCCTTATTTTTTAGATCGAGTCCGGGAAAATTTCTAACCATAAGAATGGATTGTTGTATGGCTGGATTGAGAAATCTCATTCATAAAATACGAGAACAAAATCTGTCAATTTCAAAAGTTGTGTGCTCAAAATATCAAACAAACTCTGTTTGGCACGAAACTTGTCCGGAGACCTTAGAACACCATAGTATCACTATGGATGAGATTTGGTAAGGTCTGGAGTTGATTTGGATTGATCAAGATTTCCGGGGTTCAAATCGGGTGTTTTACCTGTAGCCTCTAAAGGTCTGATGACGATTCAACGGTTAACATCTTTGGATTGCAACGAGACTTGGCATGTCGCTCAAATATGAAAAAATAAGCACATCCAATGATGCTGATCGTGATTTGAATGTTCCGAAGTATATGATGATTTTTCAGCCCAAATTAGGGTTATCGAGACCCACTTTTGACTGTTAATTGGAGAGGGAACTGTTCTAGAAAAAATGACATGCCTCGTCACTAGGCTAAGAACAAGTAGATGTTTTAGGGTACTTACCATATCAGATGACCATTTGACTCTTCGTGAGAAAACCTGGTCGATTCGACGCCGTTTTTTTACCTATCGGGGAGCTACGTACTTCCTATTAGGTATTGCCCACGTTAGTATGATGAGTGTTGACGTTCTCGCCCTCTTAGTAGCAGTGAAATAAGGAGTGGGGCAAAATTCGGTGTTTACATCCTCGTCTGCCTCAACTGTTTCGATCGCTAGATAAACAACAGTTGATCGCCAGTTTTGTCAGTCATTGCCACTCTCTCTTTGGTCCAGAACCACAACCGCCCTACGATTTCTGTCTATCGTCATTCTTTCTGGCGATCATCACAAACTTCTGGTGATCGCTGATCTTGGTTTTTCTGCAGAACATTGTAAAAATCCAGTTAGAAGTCGAATGAGAGTTTGGATCCGATTATAACTCTTCTTCTCCCCCGCGTGTGCGTGCAACTTCAGATTGTTTTATAACTCTTTTTGATAGAGTTCAAGCTCTAATTTACTCTATTATTCAGCTTAATTGAATCCCGAATGATTATCATTGGGGGTTTTCCACAAACTCTATAATTAGAGGCCTTAAACCTCTGAATTTGTTATGTTCTCTCACGCTTTCCTTCTCTCAAACTACCGAGAATCCCTGCACAAATATCTACTCTCCAGCAAACAAAACCCTAGCTCTCAAATCCCTCAACCTCGAAGTCAAGAACTCTCTGCATGTTCATCCATCCTCCGCCAACCAAATTTCTCAACTGTTCAAGCAGTTCTCCTTGCTTTTAGCTAACGAAACCACGCTCTGACATCCTACCGAGTTTTGAGCGAACAAGGTAGGATAATGGCCGTGTCTAATGGGTTAACCGTAATCTGTTTGGTTTGATTTTCTACACTTTGTTTTATGTTTTCTAGCAATCTGTTTACTATTCTGGTGTAATGAGGAATCACGATTGCCACAATGTTGTGGTGGTCACCAATGGTGTATATTGCATGTGGTGATCATTCGACCTTAAGTGGCAA
This sequence comes from Rhododendron simsii, assembly GCA_014282245.1. NCBI lineage: Eukaryota > Viridiplantae > Streptophyta > Magnoliopsida > Ericales > Ericaceae > Rhododendron > Rhododendron simsii. Next base: position 19,635,013 of record CM024957.1, on the reverse strand, counting down.
TCACCAGTTAGTTTATGATGATCACTAGTGATTGTACCAATCGCCATTTATTTTTGTCGATCGTGGCGATCGCTAGAGTTTCTAACAACCAGAAGCCCTGTTTCTGTTTTCTGCATATGTTTCCTTTCCTTATCCCGTGTATGTTTTTAATTCTGTTCTCACTCATTATCTGTTAATGGCTTAATTAACAAGTACTTGTGGAATCAATTAAAGTGTGTCAAACTGTTTTATGTCAAACAAGTAGAGACCAACCTTTGTGGTTGGACGAGAGGGGTATCTAACACCTTACCCTCACCATTCCCATGGAACCCGAACTCGGAATCTCAATTCTTTTGATTTCTTGGTTCCTAAAATCAAGTGACAACTCTAAAAAAGAATTAGTGCGTCACAACGGGTACTTTCAATCAAACAAGACATGTCGCAACGGATGTCCAATATCAAATAGTTTATGCTAATACGCCAACTCACTGTGTGGCGACGCCTCTGCCATGGGGGGCGTCCACACTACTGCCCATAGGCAATAAAATTGGTCGCCTTGCCCGGACCGTCGCGAACAGGTCGGTCGACTCTTTGAAGATTACATGTAGCTATGTTGGCTACACATCAGCACGAAATTGTTTGGTCTGGACTCTGGTCCCGTGGCGCAGTCACTTGTCACTTGACAATGTGGCACCAGACAATTGTTATGCATTACATCAAAAGCGGTTATTTGTGATGTCATGAGAGACATGAGCTCGGCATGAGCTATCTTGGAGACCAAGACAAGTAACTCCTTATATATGGTATAGGACAAAACCTAGAGAGGAACGCCGCATTTCCTTAGTCTAACCTCTGTACTTCCATTCTTTGAAGTGGGACTTACTTAGCCATCAGAGTGCTTACTAGTCATTTTCAACCGGCTAGGCACTAATATGGTTTCCTGTTTTTTAGAGCTATGTTGGGAAGAATGAGCTTAAGTCCAAATCTAATTCAAGAGATCCAAGAAAGGAGTTCCAACTGAAACATCACCCCCACAATATTTACGCATTCATAGTCGTGAGCCGCAATCATCCCTGATTTTTCTTGTTCTAACACATTATCTGTTGTGTGCATATTTGTATTAGCTACGAAAGGATGGGACAAAGGGTTCGGGGCTTTTTGGTACTTTTGGCCATTCTGTTAACAAGTCAACTTTGCCCTAAAGTTTAGTGGGTGTAAATGTTTGAAAATGAAGTCAAGTGGTATTGTTTGTGAAACTTGCTTAAAGTACATAAAGTCAAAGTGAAATTTGTCCCTTTTTTTAACTTCAAAAGTGCATGTGCTGTTTTTTATGCTTTAATTCTCCATTATTTTCATCAGCTTCTCCAAATTTTTTTGAACAAACTTTATCACTTTTATTTGTAATTGTTCATTGTGACATGCATTGCATCACATGTAGTTTGCTCTATGTGGCTATAGGAGTACTTTGCACAATGGGTCAATAGAGTGAGTGTGATCATGATCCAAATCCGTAGATTTAGGCCCGTGAATCAATGAGTTCTAAACCAATAAGGCCTGCTAATCTTTTAAATCAATAAAGCAATGAGTATATATGAGAATGTACATATCATGTACACATGAGTTTTGTGGAGCTCATCTTAGGTCTCACAAAAATGATTTAAACCGCCTATTATTTTTAAAACATTTTTTATGGAGCCCTGTGAAAAATCAGCTCAAACCGATATCAGTAAGGATTTTTTCTGAATTTGTAAGGACGAAACTACTTAACTGCTCAGTTTTGTCCCTACGCATTCTGAAAAAATCCTTACCGATATCGGATTGAGTTGATTTTTTACAAGGCTCCATAAAAAAAATTTCTAAAAATAATGGGCGGATCTCTTTTGTAGGACCCCAGGTTATCTAGCTATAGCAGTACTCATGAAAATTATTACATGTCCAATGAAAACAAATAAGCAAATTACAAGCCTATGAGACGAAGACCCAAAGCAAATTTTACGAAATCAATCTAGTACTCCCTCCGTCCCTTTTTTATAGTCCGGTATTCTATTTTAGGTTGTCCCTTAATAAGTGTCCATTTTGTAAAGTTAATGAGTAAAAGTTGGTGCATTGTCTATTTTGTCCCTAAAAGTATATTCCTTTTTGAAAAGTTAGTAAGTAAAAGTGAAATAATGATGGGTAAATAGGGAAAGTGGGGGAAAGAGTTGATGTGAAAGGTATAATGATGATGTCTTTTTAATAAGTTGGAATTACGAAGTGGGATACTTAAAAAGGGACGGAGGGAGTATGAATTATAAAGTATCACTTCTAAATCAAAGGTCATCTAAACCATGTCCATGGCTTCCAAATGACTTAGTAATATTATTAAAATAGCAAGCTTCTTACTTCGACATGTCTGAAATGGTTAATTGGTATCAGAGCTTAGGCATTAGGTCTTGTATGGGGCTCAATGGACGTTATGCATTTGGGGTTTAAAAAATGTAGATTTTATCATAGTACACAACAAAAGCTTGTGTAGATTTTTGGGGCTATGAGGACCTCACTTTCTGATGCATTTCGAGGATCATTTTGATTTAGCAATCGTTTTGGAGTCTTTTGCAAATTTGAAGATTTTATCTCCTTGTATTATTTTTGAGATTTTAGGGACCATCATTTGGAATTGTTTTTTGATTTTTTTTATTTCATTACTCATGTATTATTGATTTTTTGGGTAATTAGTTGCTCTGTTCTGTTTTACTTGTTAGATAAGGTGCAGTGTTTTGGTTCTATGTATTTATGTATGTGAATGAACACACACACTATCTTTTGGGGTTTAAATATGCTATCCAACAAGATTTGATCATGACATATGTAGCCTATGTATTAGTACAATATTATAAAGAGCTATGTAGAATAATAATAATAATAATATAATGTGGTATAATTAATAGATGTTACTATCATAATAATGTGGGAAAGCACGGCTGTTATAATTGGAAGATTAATAAAGTCATTGGCTATGTTCGTTTGGAAGTTTGGAAGTGTTTTTATTTTGTTTTCCAATCATTACCCTACTTCTTTTTTCAATCATTACCCTATTTTTCCAATTATTACTTTCTCATCTCTCTATATCTCTCTCCAATCATTACCCATATTTCCAATCATTATCATATTTCTCTCTCCACCCATTACCAAAACTAAACTAAACTAAACTCTCAAACGAACATAGCCATTGACTTTTTCATGACGGGTTTTAATACCTCTACTTTACCAGTTTACCCTTATTGTTGTTGACAAAACGTGGGTTAGATATTAGGGATTCTTTGATTGTCTTTAAAGAAATTCACAAGTTGCCTTACACAATCTTATATATCGACTAATGTAATTAAAATGGAACCATATGACATGTCAATCGAGAAAGTAATGAAAACTCTTATTTTATGACGATTGATCACTCTGACGTTACGTATGGATCACAAATTTATAAAGCAGATTGAAAAAATAATACCCTTATACATGAGTAGTATTTAGGGTAATTTGTTATTTTTTTTCCAAAAAACATGTTACATTTCTTCTCATTTCATTGGCAACTAAAGGGAAGACAGGAAATTAACTACGTTCACTCCATTTTATTTCCTTATCTTCCTATTCAATGTCCTTTTCCTTCATAAATTCTAACTGCCGAATAGTATTTGTTGAATAAGTTTTACTTTTCATTGAGTAAATTTCTTTTATGAGAAAAATACTAGCAAGCATATGAATTTGCTATATTATTATTTATTTTTACACATTGCTAGATTCGTTCTAATGATTGTACACTTTTCTTCATTCATCTTCTTTTAAAATAGAGAACATAGAATTAAAAATGAAAAAGCAAGATTTGGTTGAGGTGAATAAAACTGTCATAACTACCCTTTTCTAGGAAAAGCACACCATCACGGACATCTTTATTTTGTACTAAGAAATAGGAGACACCCAAATCACAGACTTTATTTCCTAATAAGATTCTTCAAAAAAAAAAATTTGTAGGACCCATTAAAGTGGTTCTAATTAATCATGTTGGGAGAATTAAGTGTTTTTTTTTTTTTTTTTGTGCATGAAGATATATATCGTAGATACTTGGCAAAGTACAAACCATTTGTTGAGCTAGTTAAATCATGGCCCTATTTGCGTATGCCACATAAGTTTTCATCCTAGTCACTTTGGCGGGTTATGTTTTCATCCTTTTTATGCGTGGTTTTACCCTTGTTTGCTGATACATATAGATTTGTTGTCTGATTTGGTGGATGTGATTAATCCTAATCAAATCTTAACAGAAAAATATGAGGGATTTCAAATCGAATTGTTATTCAAATCAATAAGAGAATCTCTTGTTAGTTTCCTAAAATAGACGATCGGCTTGATATTCAAATTAATGATACTACCCCAAATATTTAACCATGAGCTCTAATGTCACGCGTTATATGCGATATCCTACCTCTTCTAAATCAAAGTTCTGTCTCTACACCCATTGAAGATGGTAGGAGTATATGGATAATAATTTTATGGAAGGAAAAAGGAAAAGTAAATAGAACAAATCAAGCATGTGGAATTTTTCTCTTCATTTACTTATTTTCTTCACAAATCTCGTCAAAAATTCGTGATCCAATTATACTACGTAATTGTTTGCTCAAGAAATAGGATGGGAGATAATGAAGGGATTGGGTATATAGTGATCTGTGTCTTTTTTGCTGAGGACAAATAGTTCCCCTATGTGAAAGTGAGAGATTTTGATTCTCTTGCTTACCCTTTGCAATCAATAAATCCCATCTTATCTTAATCCACAGATATGCATGTAGTAGCCGAGAAATTATTTAATGTGTTTGGGTCTCTTCTTCACCACACATTGTGTTGGAACCAAACACAAAGTGTGTGAATTTTACCATAATATGTGGTGTAAAAGAAATTTACAGCACCACATAATGGTGTTTCAGTAGCACTGAATCGTTGGAGCCCCCACACAGAAATAGCTGTTGATTTGTCTGATGGACCCCATATACCCAAAGCCAAAGGGAAATGGGTGCTTTCCACGTGTATACTTCCCTGACCCAATAAGTGATTTGGTGTTATCCAAGTGGCCCCAATGTATTTACGCCTTCTTCTTTGGTGCATGTTCCATGGCAATTTGCAAGTCATGAGGATAGAGAGGGAAGGTGGCAATGGCATGGTTTCATGACCATTTTTTTCAATTTTTTTTGAGCAAAAAACATTTTATTTACCCATGGTCAAGAGACAGGAAACGTTTTGAGCAATTCTAAGATTGAGACACAGACATGTTCAAAATGCAAAAATTTCTCATTGTTGTACAAATTAAAATTCACTTACATCGAACAATTTTAGGTATATTTGTATTTGTATATGTGTGCACACAAATTTGTGCACATTGACTTTTCATATATTGGTTGCAATATTATTGGGAGTTCAAGATCTGTAGCTTCTGAAATGTTAGCATGTCACACCATTCTCAACAAGATGCAGAAACATTAGACAGTGCAAAAAAAAAAACCAGCATTTGAAAACACAATATCTTGTACCTTCCATATTGATACTTATGATTGCGTATATCCTCCCCAATCCCTAATTTTAAACCCTCCTTAACCTCATGATGAGCCTATTTTGCATTTTGCTACGATCGTGGTAGAGTCAAGGATGAATGCAAAATTTCAACATTACGTAGATGAATTTTAGGCAGTACAAAAATGTGTAATAATTGTATTTATTAAAATCGAGAACAAATCTAGATAAGCTATTATGGCCAATTCCAACTATAATAAGGGGAATATTTTGAACTAGATATGGGCGCTAGTCCCTACTTGTCCATCTCTAGATATCATGTGAGAACTCCGAATGAGCCTGAAATAAAAATGTGTATATTCTTGAGCCGTGTAATATCATGTCTTAGGGACAACAAGTACATCAGCTGTCTTCTATTGTTTTCAAAATCATTTTTCAAATTGAAAAAAAAAATGTTCATCAAAAACTCATTCGGTTGACAGTACTTTCGAAGCCGTTTTCATCAGAATTTATAGGAAAAGAAGAAACCAATTATGAGAAAGCATTAAAATAACGTCTCCAACTCTTTGAAAAACATTTCGCATATATATTAGAAATATGAAAAGAAAAAAAAACAATACTCCTGTACAAAACTAAATTTTGAAAACGACCACCGGCAAAGGGTCTAATCATTTTCGCAATCTGGTGCAAGTCCAAGATAGATATGGGTGAAACAGAGGATAATATATACTAAAAATTAAATCTCAGGTGAGCCCCCACGGTTTGATGGATAAACCCCACAAACAAATTTTTTTTTTTTACTGGAACCCCACAAACAAATTGAATGCCCATCTTGGGTGCAGAGCCACTACTGTTTATAATGTATGTATGTACCAAGACCCTGAATTGACTGCTTTAAATCTCAGCCATATATATATACCCAATTCTTTTCAAGTTCACACCTCTTAGGATCCACACCGTCCGGACCTCCCATTTTCCGATCGATTTGCGATGATCCGAGCCGCTCAATGTGATCAGAACGTGATTTTAAGAGTACCTACGAGAAATCAGCAAAATAAAATGATTGGACAGGACTGATCCGAGCAGTTTTTTACTGAACCGTTTAATAAAAAACTGTTCGGATCAAGCCCTTCCAGATCATTTTTTTTGCTGATTTCTACATTGTGCCCTTAAAATCATATTCTGATCACATTGAACGGCTCGGATCATCGAAATTCGATCAAAAAATGGGAGATCCGGACGGTCCGAACTGTAAAGCGTCTGGACCTGAAAAGAACTCATATATATATATATATATATCTGTTGAGGGATCTCGTTTTTTAGCTTGGTGCGGGACTATCTTCTCAGCCCTTGGATTTAATCCAAGGGCCAGGAAAAGCGAAGGCATTAAAATTGCAAAAATTACACTTTCCCCGCTGAAATCCACACTTGCCCCCTTCGTTTCATTTCACGCAGACCGCTTTAGAGAGAGAGAGAAAGACACACGAACCAGAGAACACCGAAGACCAACGAAGCAGCGAGAAGAACACAAGAACGACGAAAGATCAGAATCGAACGGCTGAAGGTCTCTATCTTTCTCTCTCTGGTTCGATTCTCTAATCTCTCTGTCTCTCTTTGGATCGTTCTCTATCTAAGAAATTAGTTTTTTTTTCTGTTAGGGTTTCGATTTCGATTAAGAACAAGAACGAAGAAGAAGATCGACTGGAGAACATGATTGAACCAAATAAGGTATCTCTTTCTCTCGGTCGTTTGACTGATTTGAGAAACCCCTTTCCATCTTCGAATCTGTGTTGATTTTGTAATCTTTGGTTTGGTTAAGAAATTAGGATTTGGGTTTGTGACATTGGGTCTCTCTCTCTGGTTCAGAAATTCTGGTTTAAAAAAACCCTAATTCTAAATTTTTATAGTAATTCTGGAATGGTGTTAGGGTAGGTTTTTATTTTGATTAGTATGGCAATTACTTGAGAAAAAGAAATGAGACGCACAGTTGAGTTAGATGTACTCCTGTCCTTTGCATTGTTATTATTACTCGAACAAAAAAAAAGGGCTTTTTTTGAACTATGATTTTGATTTTAGGGTTAGGGTTCGAAATGATTTCGATTTTAGGGTTACAAACTAGATTTCAACTGTACGATAACAAGAGCCTTTTTTTCTTGGAATCCACTGTGTTCACCTCTATGAAAGCTTGGTTCCTGGTCTTTTCATGTCTGTTTAGTTGCTGAGAAAATGATGGATAAGGATGGAAGCGGACTTAAATCTTAGACTGTTAGTATTTTGGGCCCATGCTTAATTGTGCCTAAATGAAGGAATGGGCTTTGTTGATGTGTGTTTACTATTTAGCATCACTTGGGGAATAATAACTACTAAAATGATTGTTTTCTATAATGCTTATCTACCTTAGTTGATTTTTGAACATGTAGGTGATGTTTCCGTTGCCATCACCATTGTCTTTGATGTCGTCGAAGTCTGTTCCGTTGACAATGCATGCTCGTTCGTCGAATCAAGATGAGATAGATAATGAATATGTAGAAGAGGTATCGAGTGGTTCTAAAAAACAAGAGTGCGATGAGATAGGTATTAATAAGGATGAAAATGAGGCAACCAAAAATTTTGAAGATAGAGTTGATGAACTGTATTTTCTCTTTAATGGTTACTCAATGATCAAGAAAAATTGTTTGAGTGACATTTTGTTAGGACAGATTCCATTTGATTCAATAAAACTTGTTTGTGTAACATTTTGTTATTGGCTTGATGAGTCTTTAATGGGTACCTTGTGTTGCTTGGTTGCTGCTGCCATGTGCTAGTTATGTTTTGATTATATTGTGGCTGGTTGTAGTGAAGGCAACACATATGTGCTAGTCTTATCTCGTTTTTTTAGAACGTGTCCCCGAGCGTGTCGGGTACGTGTTGGAGCACAGCCGTTGTGGGATGAAATCAGGTTATGAAACATAGGAACAATGTGCACTGTTCAACTCTGGAACTTTGCTTCAGTGAGTGTTGTTGCAATCAATTATCATGTCCTTCATGCACAATTTTTAGTCTATGGTTTGCAATGGAACTACTAAGAATCTGGCACTACAAAAATTCATAAGTAATTGGTCATTTATTTTGTGAGGACACTACACAATTTTGAGCTAGAATCCTACTGCTTATGGTGTTGTATGATGGTTGCCGTTGCATGTGAATGAGGTTTGGAGAGTTATATGTTCATTCAGTTATAACTTATACGAGGTTTTATATGAGCACTAGATTGTGCTTAGTCTTGGCATATAACTAGAAAAATATGCACTCAATTCCAAAAGATTATTAGCTGCACATCAATTCCAAAAAGGTTGCACAAGTTACACTCTTAACCTGGAAAAAAAGTGTATCTTTCAACTCTTTTCTCATTCTATGGTTGCTGCAAGTCATGCCAAAGCCATTTCGAACAGTACTCCCACAAAAGTAGCAAATGACAGCTTCCAAAACACATTCCCAATACATTCAGAAATTACATCCAGCAATTACGTCCACCCGCAGTCAAACAAATTGCATAATGCTAAAAAGTCTAGCACAATATTTACAACATAGGTATCATCATCTAAAGGCTTCTAAAATCCCATCCGAAGCTCGATGCAAATTGTGTAGATCTCCACTTGTGTTGCTCCTCTATGCTATCTATGTCAATGCCTCCAAGGCCGTACAAACTTCAACCATGGCAGGTAAATGTGTCAGCATCCCAAATAGTTAGAATAGCTTCTTCAAATGTAGCTTTAGCTACCTGAGCACCTGCGATTGGGAGGTGAAGTCGATGCAAAGTTAATGTGACCAGCCTTTCAATCCAAACATAGGGCTCATGTTAAGCAGTCTTAACTTTCAAGTACTCCACTATGCAAAGAGTAGCAAATTTAATGAGCAAGGAAAGAATGATAATGAAGGTTGGGCTCATGTTGAAAATATGATATGATTGTGTTCATTACTTATTCGAACACCAACGATTTTATCATCTTTGTGCATTCTGAAAAAAAGATGCGCAATCCATCAAAGTCCAAATTTACTGAACATTGATGCAATTCAATTGTGCACCCGAATAATAAAGAAAAAACACAGAGAAAAAGGAATGAAAGAATAGAAGACCTTAGAAGTACATGACTGCACGAAGATGTAGGTTCATCCAAGTATCACAGTTTACCAAATGCCTGTTGTAGGTCTTCTCATTTTTCAGTTCCACCAACTGTCACAAGACACAAACACCAAGATAAGTTCAATATCCTTGACTAAGCAGATTGAGTGTGACAAACTACTAAAAGAAGTTCCAGTCGTTGTTACGTACGTAGCTGCATAATTGCATTCATTTCTAGTTCAAGAATGGGACAGGTTTTAATCAACATCTTAATAAGTTAATCCACTATGTAGGCATTTTGGATTGGAGTGGGCATTTGTTGATCCCAAGACTCCAATTCAAAGTGGGATAAAATTCTGAGCTTGTGTAAAAGAATTTTTCCCTTGGCTCAAGATGCCTCTTCAAGTGGTGTGTGTTAACGAGGAAAAGAAAACTAAAAAGGCTGGGGCCTCTTTTGGTTTTGGTCTTAGGGATGGCAATTTGAACCGAACCGATGGGTACCCGAACCGTAACCGAAGTTTTTCCCCGAACCATAACCGAAATTTTCCCCATGGGTACGGGTATGGTTGAGGCCTTGGCTAACCGAACGGGTATCGGTTCGGTTATGGTTTCACTGTTACCCGAACCGATACCCGAAATGAACCGAAACATGTAATTACAAAATTACCCCCATATATATATATATATATATATATATATATATATATTTATTGTGTAGCGTTCATTCTAAACCAGACCGCCTCCCTCCTCTCTCTCACCAAAACTTCTATGATGCTCCCAAGTGATATGGGAGCATCATACTCCCAATGAATATGAACCATTGGATTGAAAATAGCCAGATCACAGCCCTTGGATCAAAACAAAAAATCGAAAGTTGAGTGGTTTTGATAAAACCGAGATGGTTTTGTGAACTTTGACCAAAAAAATCGGAAGATTACTTACCACAGAACATGCAGCACTTACCATTGACTACGGCAACAATTACCATTATATGAGGTAACACTTACCACACAAACAGGCTATACTTACTACAACCGGTTGGTCAGGTAACAAGTTACCATAAAATTTAAAAAAAAAAAGAGTACCCAATTTTTCGGCAGGAAAATTTGCAGTTTTTAGGAATTTATATATTAGAAGAATTATCTAAAAAAATGGTGTTCATTTATGAATCTAGTTTAAAATTTTAATTTGTTATGAAAATATAAAAATTTGAAAAATATTTTCCATAATTTCCAAACTACATTATAAATGTATTTAATTAATTAATTTTCAAATAATCATTTATTATAGATGCATTTAAGTAACTTAGTTTGAAATATTATGAAAAAAATAAGATCTTTATTAATATTTTGATAGCTTACAAATTTAGTTAATATATATTATAAAATAACGCTACAAGTTGATTATTACAACAAAATTAAACGATAAATATATTTTTGTTTAATAGCTATTGAATAATTTTGTAGATTGTCAATTGAATTTGTGGTAGCTAGTATATAATGAAATTAGGCTATTCAATTTCATTAATATAGTTTATAGTGATCAATATGATATATTTTGCAAATCTAACAACTAATAGTGTTGATACTAATATACTACTTGGCAGCGATCAATCAATGGGAATTGATTCATTTGTAATTGATTGATCTAGTTATATGTTCAACCAATTGATCAAACGATTTGAATTGATTAAAGATCATATTTGGCAGATGTAGTAGTTAACAATGATGTTGATTGATAGTGATTAGTGAAAATTAATATAAGTGGCTAAAGTAGGCTAACTAATTTATTTAATTGCTTAACCACAGACTTATCTATTTCAATCATTCAAGTTACATGATTAACAAATTTCAAAAATGGTTATTTGATGGTTAACATTAATCACTTAGCAAATGAAGGAGTAACAGTCTTTGAGGTTAACATTGATCACTTGGCTAATGTAGAAGTAATCACTAGTGAACTAATAAATTAAAATCTCTCATTTATTTGATCTTTTTTTAAAAGTAATTTTATTAATATAAATGCTTTTATTTAATTTATCATAAAAGTAATACAATATATTCAAATAAAATTTAATATGGTAGGTAATATGACATTAATGAAGATATACATAAATGTATACTTACCCGCCATTAATGTCATACTTACTATAGAATAAAGCTTACTTACCAAAACATAAGGCTAAATATACCACAAAAACTAAATTTTTACGATGGACAAATATTCGTTGATAAAACTTACCACGTGGTTGACAATACTTACCATGAATAAGGGCAAAACAACTATATGTTTAAACCAGTTTTACCACACAAACTGATTTACGTTTTGCCAATTGCCTTGTTTGCCTACACCAATTATAACATTAATGGTACTAGATTTCTCTATACCTACCTCAAACCCTGCAAACTTATCCACTATAACTCCTTTAACTCTCATTCATCTCTCCTCTTATCTAAAAAAATGAAGATTTAAAGTTCACCAAGTAAGTATTTTTCAAGAACAAACTAAATTTAATTATGATTTTTACCTCGTACCAACTTGCTGAAAAATCATAAGTTGAAGAATCTCGAATAGGTGTTTCACAATAATCTGATAAAACTTTCCAGTTTTTTATGTTTTTTATGGTTATACTTACCATTGATTATGCCTATTTATACCATTTTTTTATGGTATTTTTATTATGGATAAAAACCATATTTAGGAAGTATCTAGAGAATAAGTTCTTTGTTTTGCTTGTTGTACCATAGGTAATATAGAAATTGTGGTAAGCATATCTATATTAGTTCTTACGACTAATTGTGAACCTATTTGTCTTGTTCACAAACACTTACCACGTATTTACTATTTTTTACTTCGTTGAAAGGTAACGATGGCTATATGCTGAAACCACATTTACCACAGAAAGTTAGCTCGCCTTCTTACGTACCACCAATTATGGCATTAATGGTACTAAATTTTCATACCTACCTTAAACTCTTCAAAGTTATCCACTCTAACTCTTATTCATCTATCTTCTCCAAAAAAATGAATATTGAAGAAGAAGCTTCCTAACTTTCAAAAGCCAATAAGTTGAAGGAGCTAACCAAGTAAGTTTTTCTCAAGAACAAACTAAATTAAGCTATGATTAAATTAAGTATAGGATTTTTAAGCATTATTTATGTCAGTTTTTACCACTAATTGTGATCCTATTTATCTAGATCAGATTTTGAGAGATCTATGACAATGTTTAAAAGAAAAAAGGGAAAACTGTAGTGATGGCATCATGAAATGCTATTGCTTGAATTTAAGTCAATTGGGTTATCATGTCAACATATGATATCAGAAGTGAAAATAGAGCATTTCAGAGAAATCCCTTCTGGTTTGATCTTAGAGAGGGTGATAAAGATGGCAAAATCCTTCTCTCTACATGGTAGCACACCCATGTCGAAATGTCCAGTGTTTAGTAAATAAACCCTTTATCTGTGGTAAGTATGGTTACGGAAATGATAAGTATTCCCAATTCATGCCATACCCACTATAATGTACGTATAATTATTTTTCCTTTTTTGATGGTAAGTATGCCCAATTTTTAGTTAGCACACCCTATTTATATGTTAATTCTGGTATTGAAAATGGTATTGCATACCCAACAACAATGCCACAAACATACCAAACAAAATCACTTTATCGAACAACAAGAGCCACCAAGGCACATTAATTCATAAACATTTGATCAAACAAAAAACACCTTCTATCAAATTCATCCAACATTTGATCAAACAAAAAGGCAGCATTTGCCATACATGAGCCATCTACTGTTTACATAACATGTCAAGTTTAATGTTTACATGAGCCATATCACAAAAATGCAGCATTTGCAACTTACATCCAACAAAAAGAGACATCTATCATTGTTTGTCTCCATGAACCATACAACAAAAATAGCTACAATTGTCATCAAATTTTCCTTCTGCCAGAATAGTTTTGTTGAGCCTTTCGGATAACTTCATACTTGTACTTGTTCTCCCCAAAAAGGATAACTTCATTCTTGTACTTTTTCTTTAGAATTGAATTTTAGCTACATTTAACAAATAAGTGACGATTAGAAACAATGAATGGGCCAAGAACTTGTAACTGCAAGATCAAATTCAAAGATTAATCTGTTACCTTAGCAGATTCTTTCTCATTAAATTGCTCCAAATCGAATTACTTGGAGGTGTGCACGCCACAATCACCACTACCTGGATCAACATGGATCAACACATGGACTAAACACAGTTGCATGCATAAAAACGAGTAGTAATCAAGACTGACGTTCCAAAGCACTGATTGTGCTCATCTGAGTCAAATTAGCAAACAAGTGAGCATTTGCAAAATGAAATGGCATCTCATTGAGTAAAATAAAGAGTATTTGGAAGATAGCTTTTTCCTTGATGAACCACATATAAAGATTAGAAACAGGAATTCCCAATGAGAACAAATTGGCCAGTTAAAAGAACCATCCATTTCAATACTTTACTGATGCAGCTCAAAGAATTAAGTGAAACAGAGAACTATCTAAATTAGAAGCATAGGAAATAAGGATACCAGCTACTGCAGAATGTGGGAAGTTTCTTCTCCTGCTGACTAAAGCCTAAGGTAGACACATGTCTATGTATTCTTTTTTTTTTTTCTCGATTTTTTTTTACATTTTTGTTTCGGTTCTAACTTGTATTGGCTCTCCCAACTTGAAAAGGGACAAAACCCCCATACATATCTATAGCTACGCTTATCTAGTTGTTCACAGGACAAAATTAAGTGTCCCTTGATTCATCATCAAAATGGTGCCTCATTATAATTTTCTATACCTACTTCAGGCAATTACACTTCAACCCGAGCTAATAAAATCTTACTCAGCAATCATCCTTATATAAAATCTAACTTATGTTTAATGGAAATGCTGCATTGTGACACTATAACTGTTCAAGAATTAGAGCATTCATAAGCAATTGTCTTGAATTGAGTTTTCGATAAGGTGGATTTTCAGTCTTTGGAACATTTTATCGAACCGTTACCAAACAAAATCTTAAGAAAGGACTCCATTCATAAGATTGCATTGCATGAGGGATCTGTTGCCTTCATCATAACGCAATGGGGAAACATAAAAACTAAAAAAATTGTGTAATTGAAGTAAGAACAATCATCTTACCTTTGAAATGGCCGTGACGCAAAAATACCATACTCGTAATGGTGGCTGTGTGTTCGAGAGAGAAAGAGCTGGAGGAGAGGGCTTTTCATTGTGACTAACTGTTAGGGACGAGAGAGGGCTTCGTCGTTTGCAGCTGTAGAGGTGTGGAGGTGGGAGAGCTGTGGAGGTTTGGTCGACTGTGTAGAGCGCATCCGGCTCTGATTTCGTCGTCTGCGTTTTGGAGTCATGGAGGTTTCGTCGTCTGCGATATGGAGCCGAGGAGGGGCAGAGGCCGTGGCGACGGAGGAGCGAAGGAGAGAGACAAGAGGGCGACGGTCGAGAGGAGCAGAGAAGATAGAGGCGGGGCCAAAATATTAGGGCTTCCAAAAAAATTCAGGTCGACTGGTAACTGGTAAGGATCAGAGATAACTGGGAATAGGAGGTAATTGGGAGGAAGAGAGAGAAGGAATTGTTTGGCTGGGATTAAAAGAAGTTGATCCAACGGTTTAGACAGAATGGGAGTATGATGCTCCCAAAACCGCCTGGGAGCATCATAGCCGGAGCCCTCTCTCACACACATCTTCATCATCAAACCCACTAAGAGAACGAGCCTCCCTCTTCACCGATTGCCTTCGTCGTCGATCAACTTCACGGATTCACCTCGCCGTAGATGGACTTCGCCGATCCACGATCTACTGTTTTTCATCTCTCTCTCTCTCTCTCTCTCTCTCTTATGCACGCACACACGCATAGACAAGAAGACAAATCTTTCTTCAATATTTATTTCTCTTCTTCTGCTAAGACTTTGAGTTGATTCTTCTATTTGCAGCATTTGCTCTCGGGGTCTCAAACCCTAATCTATTCCACTAACAATTCTCACCCACCCTTTTCATCAATTTACAAACCCAGATTCACCCTCTGTCTATATACACGGATATACAAGCATATATTTATGTATTGATTTTGCAATTTCTTTCGTGGGTTTGTTCGTTAGTTGCAAATCTAGGGTTTTGGTTCTTACCATGGATTGTGATTGTCTGATTTTATGTAGTAATTTCGATCTCGACTGTTTTGACTATGATTTTGAATATTATTTCGTTTCTCTCTCTTTCACACACCCTGCAAATTCGGTTACCCATTCGGTTCGGGGATTACCCGAAATCCGTTTGGTTCGGATATGGGTAGCCAATTCTCTCCCCGTTCGGGTATCGGGGCGGATTCGGGGTGGGTATTCATTTCGGGTATCGGGAACGGAATTCCCCATATCCGCCCTGAACACTCCGAATGCCATCCCTAGTTTTGGAAGTGGCACCCTTCAAGGACACGTATTGGTGAGTTGTTCTTGGCTAGTTGTGATTGCATTTTCATGTTCGGATACTTCATCTCGATCTTTCGCAACCATAGCACGAAGCGTGACAAACCCATTTGCATTTTCTTATGGTTTTTGTTCTTAGCCAAAAGTATTTTGCCCATCAATCTACTGAAGCAATCAAGAAACATTTGTCGCCTATATCTTAGTAACAAACTCTACCCAAAAAAAAAAAATCCAACGTATAGTTTGCTGATTTCGAATCCCAAAAAAAAAACCCAATTTTTTTGCCGATTTCGAATGGGAAAAAGAGCTTTTTCGAGAGAGATACGTCGGTGGATGCTGGCTTCAATCTTCGTCGTTCTCTAGTCGATCTTCTTCTCCTCTTCGTTCTTCGTCGTTCGTCCTAAAAAAAAAAATACCTAATTTCTAAGATATTTCTTCCGATCCAAATTTTTATTTTTTATTTTTTGAGAGAAAAAGATGACAGGGATGCCTTGTTCGTCCTTCTCCAGTCGATCTTCGTTCTTCTTCTTCTCCTCTTCGATCTTCGTCGTTCGTCCTAACAAAAAAACACCTAATTTCTGAGAAATTTCTTCTGATCCAGATTTTTATTTTTATTTTTCAAGAGAAAAAGATGACAGAGATACCTCGGTGGATCTTCGTTCGTCTTCAATCTTCTTCTCCTCTTCGTTCGCCGTCGTTCGTTCGTTCTAGTTTGCCCCCCTCTCTCTCTCTCTCTCTCTCTCTCTCTCTCTCTCTCTCTCTCTCTGGTCTGTCGGAAGTTTATCTGTGAAATGAAAAGAGAAGGGGGAAAGTGTGAGTGTGAGGGGGACAAGTGTAATTTCCAGCGAGTTTTTTGGCCTCTCTTTTCCTGGCCGTTGGATTAAATCCACCGGCTGTCATCTTCATCCCACACCACAGTCTCATCCTGAGGGATCCGGATTGTGTGTGTATATATATAATACTCCACAATACTACTATATGTATATAATAGTGGAGTATATTACACTATATCTGCAGATAGATATATGATCACCATTGTCTCTGTTTCCCTCTGCAATCCGCACATGACTACTACTATCCTATACATTCATCGAATAACCTGGACAGAGGTTTATCTAGTAGTACTTGCTTCTACGTAATTATTTGAAATGCTTTAATTTGGAGAGGTTGAGATAGAGATTAATCGAACACAGATGTGTAGATAGCAGTTCGATATATGTGAATCCTATCGTGTGAGTTCACATGCATCGAAAGGTTCGAAACATAAATTTGTCCAAACATTTGTACCCGCAACATTGCTTAGTGAGTATACGTGTGTGTGTGTGTGTTTTAAATAGAGTACCTGTTTTAAATTGATGCAAGAATAAGAGCACAAGGCCAATCTGAGCTTTGAAAAATAATTAGGTTCTCATAAGTATTGTCACGTGATATCCAATACTTTAGTTTATTTCTTGGTCAGTAGACTACTGTCCACATTTTTATTGCCTATATATCTTTGATTTGGAATACGAAGCAGGGGTTTTTCGAGACTAAAATGGTTCCTTTAGTTACGTTTTACATGACTAAAGACACACTAAGCATATGCAGGCATTTGTAACAGTACTCTAATAGATCGAGTAAATGGAAATGGAAGGGGTTACCAAATGTGGGTGGCCAGTGTTCCGTATGGCCAGGTATCTTGTCCTTTGTAAAGTTGCATGGTTGAATTCTACGGAGGACAAACATTTTTAATCTTGGAGTTATTGGAGGGTTTGGTCGGTTGCTAGCTTTAGGACCCTAGAATTAGTCGCGGTGTATGCAAAACGATCCGGACATCCGATTATAGAAAACTGTTGTGTAAGATATGGTGGAAAAGGAGTCCGGCTCCTCTCCAATCCATAGGAAATTGGAGGATCTTCTAATTTCAATTCAATGGTCAAGATTATCCTAGTATCTTCAATCCCAAAACACATATGATATTCTACAGGCACTCAATTACTTTCCAAATATTCCCCAATTATTGTTTATATCACATTTCAAGCACCAATTTACCAGATTCCAAACATTAGTAAAATTTCACATCTTTACTTTAATAACATGTGCAGATTCACAGGGTTAATCAAAGAATTCTTTTTGCATTTCTTCTAAAATATTTTTTCTGTAAAAATTATCCTACATTCAATTACTTACTTTTACGATTTCTTTCTAATTTTCATAGCTAAATCTTAATTTCAACTTTCTTATATACAAGAACAACTACATCAATGAGTACACGACACAATGCGAAGCACACATGAAAATACACTTGTATCAGTAAAAAAATCTCATAAGTTACCTAATAAGATAATATCAACGAAAAAAACCATGCTGAAAGAAAAAAAAATCCTGATATAATATTAGTAAAAAAATTCTCATGAGCTATATGATATCGGTTGAAAAAAATCTTCATGAGATATATAATTTTTTTTTCAAAGGCAGGTTAATGGGGAGAGAAGACGCCATTTAAAAAAAATTAATAAATTTTTTGTAACAACTTCAAAGATTAATAATTTTTTTCGCATTTCAAAAAACGGGAAGGGAAGATGCTGATGTAATTGAGAAATATTGGGAAAGTAATTGGGTGCCTGTAGAATACCAGATGAGCTTTGAGGCTTGAGTTACTAGGATAATCTTGACCATTGAATTGGAATTGGAGAATCTTTCAATTCCCTATGGATTGAAGAGGAGCCGAACTCGGTGGAAAAGGTTCACATGCAGTAACACATTGTATAAACGAAAATGGCACTCAAAGGTCTGGGACAAATGAATCCGAAGCCCACTCATTAGTAGTGGCCCACTGGCGCTTCTTGTTGGCTTAAGAAGCCATCCCTTTAAGGGTTCTGGGGATGCTACAAAGCAGCTATCTGTAAAGCGCCCTATAAAATATATTCGAACAGTTTATAACGACAATTAATAATCCGAATTGAAAATAAAATCTTCCAGTGAAGAGTTAAGGGAGTGTTAACTTTTATCTAGAAGAGTTTGTTTTTAATCTAGACCGTTGAAAACACTTTTAGACAGTTGTGGTGGTGCACTATAGTGCTTTACAGGGAGTTGCTTTGCAGCATCCCTGAAGTCGTTTAGGTTGTACCACAAAATAAGTTGTTTTCTGTTCAATACAATACCCTATACAAATGAAAATTTCCGTACCCTATAGTTGTTTTCTGTTCAATACCCTATAGTATGATTTCTAGCAACTACGGAGTTACTGATAGATTTGAAATTTCCGTTTTCTTCTGTAAGGATGGTTGCTTTTACTCTTTTTTCGTGGTGTTTGTTTTTCTACTCTATTCCTCGAAGTTTGAATATTATTTTCTGTAAATTATTGCTCTGCGAGACTGGAATTGGGTGATTAGGAGTAGGTTTGAAGGTAATTTTTTGGTTAATTTTTACTTCTTGTATGAATTCTGAACTTCAATAATGGATAACATAATTGTATGTTTTCCGTGCATTAAACGAGTTCAAACGCTAATAATCTCGAATAAACAAGTTTGTGGACCTTGTGGTACTTACATTCTTGTTACCCGTCCATATTTTCCGTTGTTCTAAAAATGTGTTTTCCGTTTCCACTTCGTTTTTCGAAAACTAATGCCCACGAAATGATGGACCATGTACAGATTGCTGACATAAGTGTGAAAAAATTAGCCCAAAAGCCTTATTTATCTGGGCTTAAAATAGGAAAGGCCCAGAAATAAGGGAACCCAAACCAGGCTTCAAAATGACGGCTCAGAACGTGTTTTGATAATTAATATCCGTCAATGACAAGCTAAGAATATTTGTTAATGCTGAAAATATCCTTGGCGAATATTAATTATCAAAACACGTCCTTATCCGTCATTTTCCGGTGTCAAGCCCTCGAACCATCCACGCGTATTAATTACCACTCCATTAACTTGTACTCCAAACCGATCCATAAACGCTGTTACTTTGTGCACAATTTGCGATCATACAAGATTTTAAATGTTCTATAAATCTTTGCCCTCTATTGTATACACCCTTACGCCATAGCTCCAGACATTGTGATCGTGAGTAGATAAAAGATACATAGTTGTTCCCAATGGTTTTGATAATCTTCCCCAATCCTGGTTTGTTCCCCTCCTCCTCCTCTCTCTCTCTACTTATACATATACACACATATATGTATATAAGAATTAATACACGGATGAATAATTAATGGGTTTTAGAATTTATGGATTCTTTGCAAAAGCTTTGCTCAACCGATATTCGATAAATTTGATGCCGATGATTCGATAGATTTGATGCCGATATAGGTTCATCACGTTAACACAAAGCAATCGGCAATAATCGATTTGTTCTTTCCAGATAAAAAAAATGGATTTGAGTCGAGGAAATCTTTCTCGAAAAACACTAAGGGTACTGACAGCCACGCGGGGTGCACTCTAGGTCCCACACGAATAATACGAGCCGTTCAATAATTTTAAAAAAAATCGAGTGGGTGTATGAAAGATCAGTTCAATTCAATCAATATGTGAAGATGCTCGATCTAATCTTCTATTTTTTTCATTTAGATTTCAGGATCTTATAATTTGAATAAAAAATGTAAGATTGGATCGAGTATTTACACAAATCAGATTGAGCTGATTTTTCATGGGCCCACTTGGTTTTATTTTAAAATTATTCAACGGCTTGGATCATTAGTGCGAGACCCGGAGTGGACCCCACATGCCCGTCGATACCTATAGCAGGGCTCTATCAAATCTTTCTCTATTAGATTTAGGCTCCGTTTCCAGAACACCTTCTTAAAAAATAAGTATTTATTTCACATTTTCAAACTCAAAAATAATGTAAATGAAAAATAGTATTTTTATTTTTTTTGCACCGTATAAAAAATCTGAAATCTTTCAAATAAGATTCATATTGCTAGAAAAATTATTTACGTAAATACATTATTTTTTAATTTAAAATTATTTTTTTTTTAAAATAAGTATTTATTTGGAGTTCGGAACAGGCCTAATAAGGATTGTTGGAGTTAATGTTGGATTTCCGGATTTCCGTTAGGTAAAAAACCGAGTGTGATGGAATTATTAGAGCATCCCCAATGGAGATGTAAAACCAAGTGCTATAGTTATAATAGCACCTAGATGTAAAAAAAATTGCTCCAATGGGGATGGAAAATAACAAATTCGGAGGTGGAAAATAGCACAAATGGGAAGGGGGATGTATATTTGCATCCCCTTTTGGCTGCAGCTATAATTTGACAGATCATCACTAACTGATTGTACCAGAATTTTGGACAGCCGGAGGTTACCTGATTTCGTTGGAAAATCATCGGAAATTGGAAGAACACGCCGGAATCAGGTCGAACACGCCGGAATCCAAAGATGACCGTCTCCTACCTCGATTCTTGACAATCCATGCACGGCACATATGCATGCCGCCGGCTGTGCCCTTCTGAAACTCTCGCCGGCTGTGCCCCTCCTGTTGTGATTTCCCTTCGTTCAGAGAAAGGGAGAGAGGGCTGGGTTCTGAACCAGAGAGAGAGAGAGAGAGAGAGAGAGAGAGAGAGAGAGAGAGAGAGAGAGAGGGTCATCTGGTTTGAGGGTTTGAGATTGGGGCGTCTGTCTGTATTGTTTGTAGAGAGAGAGGGAGAGAGAGCGGATGAGAAGATGAGAAAGAGTAAAGTTGGGTTGGGTTGGAATCTCATCCAATCCGACCGTTGGTTTTTTTTTTTTTTTTTTTTAAGGATCCGACTGTTGATGATGGAAAAAAATTGCAACTGTCTATTTTTTTCACTGCCTATAAATGTGTGTTAATAGGATTTTAGATAACAAAAATTTTCTTCATTCTTCACAAAAACCCTCCAAAAAAAAATAGTGTATCAATTATGGTAGAAGGAAGTCGTAGTGCGAGAGGAAAATCGTTCAACTCTAATCAAGATAAAGCAACTTTTTTTTTTGGAATAATTTTTTTTTTAAATCCTCGATTACTGGATACCAAAATTATTTTTCAATGGAAGTGATACTTGAATTAGGGTTAAGAAAGTTGAGAAAAATTGAGGAGGAGAAAAAGTTAGTTAATTATCCATCCTTTTTTTACATCTCACCATTGGATAGGAGTGAGTTCTATTTTACATCCAACTGACTTTTAACCACATTTTACATCTAAAATAACTATCCATCCCCTTCAAAAATACATCCCCATTGGGGATGCTCTTAATAGAAGGGATGTGGGCTTATGAAGAGCTGCCATCTATCCATGGATGGAGGAATTCCTCCTGCTGGAGCAGGAGGAAATCTGATAGCCGTACCGTACTCATCAAAATTTTTCATGGGGTCCATGCTTATGGAGATTTCCCATGTTTTAATTTGGCCCCTCTAAATAGACCATATGATTCGTCTCCTAAAGATTAGCCAGTTCGTTTCTTAGTTCAGACATCTTGAACTAATAAAAAAATAATACTCTATTTGTTTGATTTTGTTTATTTGTGTAGACACCCCAATTTAGCCTAACGATTATTTCAAGTCCCACCTTGGGTACCATCTCAATAATGATATGGATACAGTGATTGCTGATTGACTTTTCGTGAGCCCATGGACTTATGGTAAGAACTTTGAGCCACTTAGAAGACCCAATACAAAGCCAAATAGCCTTTCAAACAGAAATACAATATTCTAAGCGAATCTTTCTATTGGCTGTAACATCGATCTCACGGCCTCAACATCAATTCTTCACCCATGAAACTTGTTGTTTGAAAATCTCCCTGAGAGATTGATCTTTCAGCTGCCAGGACTATCCTTCGGTCGCTTAATCCTTTCCACGGCCGCCAGATTGTCTATTTTTCAGATTCTGGAATATTCTGTCAATCGTTTGATCCGTCCACTAAACCCTAGCAGCCAAATCCCGATGCGTTCGGGCTACGTGTAGGGATCACCATGAAGAGTTTGTATTACATTGCAATTCCAATTTCAATTGTGCGTTTTAATTGGATGGAGTGAATCATCCCTATGCCTATATAAAGGGGCATTTGGCTCCGAAATTAGAAGAAGAGCACTCTCTCATCAGCCATGAAAGTTCAAATCCTAACCCTAGGGTTTTCAAGGAGCAAGTCAGCCAATCACATTTAATCCGTAGCAATCAAACCAATGAGGGATCAAGGTGGTGAGGCCCAGGGGCCTCTGGTTCAATTTATTTTCGGTTTTTACGTTTAATCATAGCATTTTGATTATTTGTTAATCGTGTAGTCTGGTGTGAAGAAGAACATCGGCAGGGTCTTCGATCCAGCGGCCGGTACATCAAACCAGGAGGATCTCTCGGCCGTGACATCAATTCACTGGCTGCAAGATCCATCTCCTTGGGGCATGTTTGTTTTATTCTATTTTCTGATACATGCTTTCAATTACTGTCTCTGCTCACCTTTAATTGTTTAAAGGCTAAAAACAGATTACGTGTTAGGATTAAATAAAGCATGTGCTAATCTTATATCAACAATTATGAACCAGTCTCATGGCAGGGCAAAAAGGGGTGCCTAACACCTTCCCCTCATTGTACCTTTGGCTCCCGTGCCTAGAATTTCTACTTGTTTTTTCTTGTTTTATAAACTAGGTGGCGACTCTGTTTTGATGATAACCGCTATCGTGTGGCGATATTCCTAGCCATGGGAATATCCACGATCTTGGTTTATGAAGTGAAAGCAAACAAACAACAACGATTAATCTGTATGGCGATGCCCCGTTCCAGGGAGGTGTCTACAATTTGTTACGTAAAGTCGTGATATTTTGACCTTAAAAAATAAGGTGTTTTTGGAAATATATTTTGAAATTTTTTGACACTGTTCAAAAGTACTTATTGAGATCTTTTGAATAGTGCGAAAAAAAATTCGATAATTATTTTGGAAAGTAATTTATTATTGGAATTCAAAATGGCACGATCTCCCGTGGTTGTTTTGCTATCTAAACACTCAACATGCAAAATAAAAGGAAATGAAAAATACTAAATGATGAACACAAAGATATGCGTAGAAAACCCCTTAAATAGGTTAAAATTTACGAGAGAAAATCAACACTCTAAAAACCATCATTGTGCCGTTACAAAACGACCTTAATTAAAACAACTGTGAATTCTCGCCGCAAGTGTGTGATTGACGAACGTCTTGAATCCTTAAATCCTCTAAGATACTTCCTGAAATCCACTAAAAGAGAGCCTAAAGTAATTGAATCAAAGTTTGGAAGAAACTTCTTGAAGTTCATCTTGTTGCGCAATGATCAATGATCATGTGCTTACTTCAAGAAACAAAGCAAAAACCCCATTGGATGTATTCAAAGGTTTTGAAGTGCTTGGGGGCGGCTCTCTTTTGGTCGGTAAATTAGAAACCCTAATAAGCTGTATATAAATAAGTTGCAAAAAATTGGTGAGTTGCGCGAGCACTGTTTGAAGCCTGTCTTGAGTTGCTCAAGCACTTTTTCTAAAAAACATTTCTATATTCCCACACCCTTGATTTCTAGATTTCCTTTCCTTTTTGAGCTGTTGTATGTACAAAATCCCTTGATATTCTTAATTTCCTTCCACTCAAATTACCTAGCGATTTCAACCTCACAATTTAAAAAATATACAGGATATTACTTCCTAAACAGAAACTCTAAAAATAAATGGATACTAAATTAAAAATCGATAATTATGAATACAATTAAATCTATGTTTCGTCATCAAATTTGCCAATAAAGAGGGGCCGTAACCTGGCCATGCATCAACGAGGATCCGGGGACCCTAACAAGCACAGTCTGCCAAGCAGCCTGCCAAGCGCCCAAAACGACGTCGTTTTGGGAAAAAAAAGAGGCACCACTCAAACTTGCAAAACGACGCCGTTTTGCTCCACATTAAGGAAAGGGAAAACTCAAACATGTTTCCCATTCGCGCCTAATTGCATCGACTGCTGCATCGACCATTCGTTCTTTTTGCTGGGTTTAACCATTTCAGGATGACTTTTCGTTTGTTGGTGCTTAATTATATTTATTACAAGTTTCTGTTGGGATTAGAAATGGAATAGGGAAGGGAAGTATAAGCATGAAGTAAATTTCACGTTTTTGTTGCGTTACAAATGTGAAAGTTTTAAGTGTTAAAAGCGATGCAATCCGGAAATGCGAAGTTCGTTTCAAGTGTAATCTGGAAATGCAATAAAGATGATTCAAATTGCAAGTTATCTTAAATTTTTTTTAAGTGTTATTTTTTGGGGCTCATTACAGGTTTTATAAAGATGATTCAAATTGCAAGTTATCTTAAAATATGTTTTGGTGGGTTCCTAATAAAAATTAGCGCAATATGATGTTTGTAAGAGTTGTTTCAGAATTCGTAGGGTGTTTCAGATTTCATAGGGCGCCCTGCGAAATCTGAAACAGCCCTTACCAATATCAGATTGAGCTAATTTTTTTCAAAAATCTATAAATAAAATATTTTAAAATTAACTTGTGGTTTGAATAATTTTTGTAGGACTTGTAATGGGCTCCAAAAAAATAAAAAATAAATAACATGCCAACCAAACAAAAGCAGCCCCTTTTCATGGTCCAAACAGATCCAGCCCCTTGGCAGTTGGCAGCGAGGTTGGAGCAAAACGGCGTCGTTTTGCAAGTTTGAGTGGTGCCTCTTTTTTTGTCCAAAACGACGTCGTTTTGAGCGCTTGGCAGGCTGCTTGGCAGACTCTGCTTGTTAGGATCCCCGGATCCCATGAACGTAACAATTTCCCCCTTTGACACTTTCACGACAAAACACATTTGGCAATAAAACATTTCCCTACAAAAAACTCATGGCTCATTTGCACTGGAGGGCGGTGTTACGCAGCGTGTTGTGCACTGCAAATCAATGCCACTCTGGTCTCGCTCCAATGATCGAAAATATTTATTTTGTAGATCTCGTCGAGTAGAACAAGCATATCCAAAATCAGCTCGATCGGATATTATTAAGTGCCTCAGTTGAACATAACAATCTTGAAACGAATGGATCCAAAATACTAGATAAAATCCACTATTTTTTGGTACACTTAATAATTTCAAAGATAATAATGTTCGGATGAGACATTTAATGATATCCGATCGAGCTGATTTTTGGTGCATTAGTTCTACTCGACAAGCTCTAAAAAATGAACAATTTCAATTATCAGAGCGACGGCGATTTATGGTCCACAGCAGGTTTCGCAGGATCATCCGCACCGCTCTCCATTCCGGTTCATTGACTCATGTCCACATGCCTGGGGTCTCTACTTAGGAAAAGGAAATCTCGAGAAAGGAGATCTTTGCAGAATAATTAATTACCCAAGTTCATGGGTTATTGACTCATGTTCACGTGAGGTCTCTACTTTGGAAAAGGAAATATCGAGAGAAAGGGGATCTTTGCAGAATAATTAGTTGTCCTCAATCTTCTTTTCTTTCTTTCTTTCTTTAATGAATCTTGGATTTTGATTACCTTGTAAAGACGGGTATATATATCTGGCACACGTGGTAGGGCGGTTGTGAATAATGCCCACTTTCTTCATTTGTAAATATACCATAGGGATCGATGGACGTGTGAGGCTCGTTTTGAAGGCTCGCATGAATAATCTGAATTGTACATTAATTTAAATAATCTTCCAAGTTATTCTCAAAAAATTAGTTCAATTCAGTTGAATTTTGTGTGAGCCCAATGGAAATAAGGGGCCCAAAACATAAGGTTTTGGGCTTTAAAGTTGGCAATATTTTCAAAAAAGTGTCCATGGTTCCAAAATTTTCCAACCTCTTACCCATCATCCAAATTTTGGCCATTGGATAATCAAAACTAATAATTTTTTGTTAATAACCAAAACACACTCTCTCTCTCTCTCTCTCAACAATGTTTCTAAGAAAAACATTTTTAAAAGAAGTTTTTTTTTTTTGCAAAAATAGGTAAACCGTTTTCAAAAACTGTTATTTAAAAAAAAATTGTCTTTTTTTCAAAATCTATTTTTTTGAAAACTTTTTCAGAATGGTGTTTTTTTCAAAAAATTATTTCCTTTTTCTAATAACTATTTTTTTATTAGTTTGAAAACTATTTTTAAAAAATTATTTTATATGGTGACAATTTTTTCGGGTTGAAAAGGTGATGTAACAAATTTTGATTATTTAATATTGATTATGCTACTGTGGACATTTACATTGCTAACATTAACAACCCCTTAAATGAATAATCAAAATGTGATGTTGCAATTTTGATTATTAAATTTTGATTAGTCCACTGTGGATGCTCTAAGTATTTGACTAAATCGTCTAATTTTTTTCAAAATTCAGATCAATTCTAAATTAAAATTAAAAGTTTAGATTAAGTACTTATAGTTGTCCGATCAAGGACTCACAATTCTGAATGAAAAATCAATGAACAACGTATATCCCATACTATGTTAGACCTCGGGATGATATTCACACACTCATCAATACACTATAGTAAGTCTCTTTGGGTGTGATGGAGAATACCGGCCCTATCCTCTCTTTCTTCTACTCGCCAGCCATCGCTCCAGCCCACGACCTTGTCTCTGCAAATCCCTCAGCTCTATATACGCAGCTCTGCTGCTCCTGCATCCCTTACAGTCTAACCTCCATGGATGATAGTGATGGAGGATCAAATCCACCTCCCTCGCCTCCGATTCAATATATTTTGAATGGGGCCTAAAGTGGACCTTTTAAAATGGGGCTCTAAAATATTAATATACTAGTTTTAATCCGTGCTTACAGCACTACGCATTCCTGTTGGAAGGTGATGGCAGTTGTGTGATTTAGGTAAAAACTATAGGCACTTAACCGGGAAGTGGGAGGATGCACTATAGCTTTTGGATCAAACAAATCTAAGCCGTTCCACCAACTATCCTCACACCCTTCTGTTTTATAATAGAGATTTTACATAATAAAAAATAATTAAGGGAAAAACTCCTTCATAATGAAGTCATTAATTACACAACCATTTGATAGCATAAATACCCCACATCAACACCCAAATATTATCATCTATATGTAATGCTCCGAATTTTGGGAACGTTAAATAGACAATTTTATTGAAAATCTAAGTAGAGTCTGGCTCATTATTACATCATAACTCTCGTAAGAGTACTTTCATTACACAAAGGAAGGAAACTAGGGTTCCTAACTACAGCTTCGCTTGCCCCTCCATCCGAGCCAGCTCTTCAGTTCCAAAGGCCTCCAAGGTGTACAGCTTACCTTGATCATCTATAAAGTCTAACACATTATACCAGCATTGCCACTAGTATAATATATCAGAGTCACCAAAAGTAATACCATAAGCTACAAGAGCTCAGCAGAATAATCTATACGCACT
This sequence comes from Rhododendron simsii, assembly GCA_014282245.1. NCBI lineage: Eukaryota > Viridiplantae > Streptophyta > Magnoliopsida > Ericales > Ericaceae > Rhododendron > Rhododendron simsii. The sequence continues at coordinate 19,606,636 of CM024957.1, read as the reverse complement.
AACCCATAACTTACAAACATTAGATCATAAAGTTAACGATTTCCACATAGCACATGCATATTTAACAAAATAATTAACAATCACACCTCCACATTCACTATCCAAACTAACGTTGGTGTCCATAATTTTCCGTGTTTCTCCTACACGACTCATCGTAGACCGTGTCATCATTTTCACTTTTCTTTTTCCAAATCAACATTTTCAAAATCATTTTTGACACACCCAACCTCGGTTCCGCCGCGCCGGTCTCCCGAGTATCCTCACAATGGTTCCGCCGCGCCGGGTTCCCATTGGCACACAAAATTTGCATTGGCTCCTCTCCGTGGATAACCATGTCATATTACCTATGAGGCTACCAAGTCCGGCCCCATTGGCAATCTTCACAATGAGCTACCAAGTTCAGCCACATTGCGGTTTCAAAACATGTCTTGTTATTAACCACACCCTATGTGTCATGTTTCTACTTTCTTGATTTTCGTGTCTCGTCACATGCATAGATTCCGCAGTAGGACATTTCACATACGTAATCATAAATTGTTCATTGAAATTTTGAAGTTAAATTAGCAAGATCATCCAATTCTATGTTACTCATCATGCTCAAATCACACTTCTATTAGCAAGATAAACTTGTTCACATTCATGCATTTCAACTATTATAAACGATAGATAACCTTATCTACTTAGAGGAAACTAAGGATATTCTACTTTTCAACTAAGGATATTCTACTTTCCAACATACGGTTTTATGCTATGCGTCGAGTTAAGGACAAAGGATTTTACTTATACTTAGAGTTAGAGGATAAGAAGATTCTACATGATCGTAATTTCATTTCAAGACTTTAGTAAAACGAGCTTGCTAATTATTTCTAATACTTCAACTTGCCTTATCATAAACAAAAATAACTAAAGTTATACTAGGGAGAATGAGTAGAGATTAATCTACCTTGATCCGAAACTAGTCGGGGCCGAATAAGCTAGTTGGAAAATTTCTACGGGCGGTGAAACTCGCAAATTTGGACCAAACTTTGGATGGCAGTAACTCGGTCAATATTTGGCCGAATATGATCGTTCTTTGGGTTGAAATCGAAGCTCTTGAAGTGATCTACAACTTTTGTGAAGGAAGTTGATCCTAGAAACTACTTTAGGTATGAGAAAAATGGAGATAAAGGAAGAGACAGTATGCTGTCTGGAGCTGGAAATTCGAGATTTTTACTGAACTTCGAATGTCAATATTTTTGTCATTTTTTTGCTGATTGAGGTGGTTCTTGGGTCTAACTTGAAGGTCTCGAAGTGCTCTACAACTTTCTCGAAGAGAGTTAGTTCTAAGAACTACTTTAAGCAAGCGAAAAATGAAGATTTGTGAAGGGCAGTAGGCTGTCTGGAAAATGGAAATGGTTTCTAGAGAGAAGTGAGAGCAAATGAGTGAAGGTGTGAGTTGAAGCTTGAAGTGAGTTTGCTATTTATAGGCCAAGGTTCCTCCCTCCTCTCTCTCCAATCCGAATTCTCTCTCTCTCCATATCTCCTTTTTTTTATTCAACTTGTCATGCTCTCTTTTGAAAGATCAAGGCCTAGTTCTAGGCTTGCATGGCTAGATTTGGTACTTTGGATTTGATTTTGGAAAGATTGGTGGAGGAAGGAGGGATTGTACAAGATTTGGTGATTTAAAAGAACATAAAAGGACATTGGAAGATAGATTTTTACTTAGAGAAATATATCATCATAGATTTGAAAGGATGTAAGAAGATTATGGTAAGGAAAATCAAATCTCTTCTCTTTCTCTCTCTCTCTCTCTCTCTCTCTCTCTCTCTCTCTCTCTCTCGGCCAATATATATGTGTATATATATATAATAAGATAGGGAAGTGTTTGAATTCAAAAGACAACCAACGGTCTAGATTTGTCCTCTCTATAAATCTATTTTGGAAAGATTGGTGGAGGAAGGAGGGATTGTACAAGATTTGGTGATTTAAAAGAACATAAAAGGACATTGGAAGATAGATTTTTACTTAGAGAAATATATCATCATAGATTTGAAATGATGTAAGAAGATTATGGTAAGGAAAATCAAATCTCTTCTCTCTCTCTCTCTCTCTCGGCCAATATATATGTGTGTATATATATATATATATATAATAAGATAGGGAAGTGTTTGAATTTAAAAGACAACCAACGGTCTAGATTTGTCCTCTCTATAAATCTACACCCTCCATTCTACAATGGCAGACCCGTTAATACTTAACATTTTTTGAGCATTTCAATCACACATTCCCGTGCCTAATTTGGAAACTGATTTCCAAACCTCCTCTCTTTCCGTATAGGCTTATACGTATTTTTGTATGTATAGAGTAATGAGGGGGGTTGATTTTTCGGGCCAATTAGGAATGCAGCATCAAACTTATGCCAATTAGGAATGCGGCATCAAACCTATGTATAGAAATTGAGTAATAAGTGCTATTCTTCTCTACGCTCTCCCTCTCTCCTCCCACAGCCCCCTCCGCCTCTCTCTCTGTCTCTCAATTAAATGTTACCACATCTTCGAAAAATTAACACCCAACTCTGGACATTTGGAGCACCATTTTTTCGGTGAAGAAGAAAGCAGGAATACAGTTTGAACTTATTCCCTCCATCCTAATAAATGTTCGGCATGTAAACTCTGAACTTAAAAAAAAAATGCATGTTTTTCATTAAAAAAATCTAAATTTTTTTTTACGATCAGATAGAACTCATTATCATCTATTGATTTATTAAAAAAAAAAATTTTAATTTTTTAACGTAACAAATACATCTTTTTAAAGACCTAAGTTTGCATGTCAGACACTTATTTAGGGACGGGGGAGTATTTTTCATGACTATGTTTTTAAAAACTTTTTTAAAAGTGATGTTAATGGACTATAGCAACTCCGTCTACCCCGGCTGCCTCTACATTTGGTTTTGCTCTTTTCTATTAGCGAATTACCCTTGCATACGGCACTCCAAACTATATCAAATAATTCAAATTCAATTACTACATTGGAAGGTTAAGTTTCTAAAGAAAGAAATGTAGGTGTGGTGATCCGTATCGAGCAAGAACTTAATTAAATTTGCATGCAAGCATAAGCCTATAAATGCCATCATTTTTTTCCGGTATGTGTTTTCTATTATTGTTAAATAAATACAAAAAGATATTTTTAGTGAATAACTGAGATTGATTTCATCCAATGGTTAAGAATTGCTAAATGGTTGAGTTTCTTCCTCTCTTTTTTGGGGTTCTGATAAACCGTTCTTACTTGGAACTACACAATGCAAAAAACTTATTTTGGGTAATGATTCCACTTTTGCAATGACAACTCTCTCTCTCTCTCTTGGGTGGGAAAACAAAAATTCTCTAATCTTTCCTATTTCAATGTCTCTCTCTCATTTTTTATTCACAGAGTAATAAAAATAAGGCAAAATCTTCTCCAATTTTTCCTATTTTTGGTTTTTTTTTTCAAACAAATTCTTTTGCTTTCGATCTTCCCATAACAGTTACACAAAAGTGAAAATGAAAGACTTCTCTGACTCGCCTTCTCCCTCCCCTTCCATATTCACTTCCAGTGCTCTCTCCATAGCCGCTCCACCGCCCAACGGGTATTTTTGCACAGGTATTTTCTTTCCCGTAGTGCCAAGACTTAGTCTTGGACGTCTACCCAAAAAATTTCCACACAGATATGTATGAGGATCGGGAATTTTCATTTCGGGCTTATAATTCAGAGTTAGAAATTAGATTGATACGTATTTCTTTTTGTACTATTCAACAACATTGATTTTGATTGAATTTGTGTACCTTCATTTTATGGCTATGTTCTTTTTTTAAGTACTGCCTTTTTCCAAAACCAAACGTGAATCAGATTTTTTTACCAGAAAAATAATGTTTTATTGGACTTTCAAAGCATGGGTTTTTAAATTCATCTAATACCTTCATTTTTACCAGAAAAATAATGTTACTAGGTTTTTAACTGGTTAATTAGTGGGCAAGTTTATCTGGTTTTTAACTGATTTTTTGAATTCATCGAATACCTTCATTTTATGGCTATGTTTTTTAAAGACATTCCTTCTTTTCATTGGTTAACTAGGAAAATACCCGTTGGACGCATACTAAACTTAGATAGTTTTGATCCCATTGGGAGTTGTCATAAAAAACAGATATTTTGAAGTTGGTAAATGTGATATTCTTGAAATACTACAAATTTCGGCAGAAGTGCAATTTGTACGTGGGTTGGAGAGGCCAATGGTAAGGACACATAAATTTAAGCTGAGTTCGGATTGCGTTGCGTTGTGACTTTAGACGTGGGCTATTACTAGCATCAAAGAATGGGAATTGGAGTGAATTTACAAAAGAGTACTTCGAATGTTCTAGAACCTCCCACCAGAAAGAAAATGACCATGATTTCCATATGCCTATCGCGTTATTCTGCCTTTTTTTTTTTCCGTTTGTTTGTTTGGTTTAGTTGTTGGACAAATGGAATTGACTTGGCTAATAGGTGGTTGCTTGCAATTACTCCTATTTGGTTCATGAGCTATATAAAAATTAGATGCATTCGTTGTTGTAAATTGTTATATTTGTCTTAGATATAGTTACCTTAATTGATTAGATAAATTCTATTTGAACCTTAGTCTTTTCAGAGAGTTTGCTTCATTTGGGGGGGGGGGGGTGTGGGGTGTGTGTGTGTATGTGTTCTGGTTGTGGGTCGATGGTTGAGAAGTATAATTCATTTTAATTGTGTTCAAAATATGTTGCATTGTGTCTTCAGACACAAACACAATCGCTAGGGATTGAGAATTTGTTTGTTCTTTTATTTTTATTTTTTTATATTCAAGTTCAATAGGTCAATGAATATACTTGAGTTGTTGTTTTCGGCATGGTTGGATTCATTAGGCAGGGGATGATATATTGCACATGAGTCCAGTATTTATTTGCATGTGTTGATCGTTCGAGCTATGCCTTTAGGTTAGGGGTTTAATTGGCCTAGGTTGTGACCATAATACTTTATCCTAAAATTTAGACAGCTTTCTTTTTATTGATTGTTGTAGATTGATGTATTTTTTTAAAATCTGCTTAATTGAATCTCTTTATATGGATGTTGTGTGAAGCTTTAAGAAAAAAATAAAATCGTGAAATTCGGGTTTCTTGTTGCATTGGCCAGAAGGAAAGGGTAATTCAATTTAGTTGTGTTCAGATGGTGTTGCGTCGTGCCTTCAGGCACGGGCAATTACTAGTGTGTGTGTGTGTGTGTATATATATTGTGCCTTCAGGCACGGGCAATTACTAGTGTGTGTGTGTGTGTGTGTATATATATATATATATATATGTTAGTATGACCAAGTATAAAAGTACATAGGTACTATGTGATCTACTAGATTTTCAAGGCCAAGAATTTCCTAATAAACAAATCTATTAAACACAAGTTCTTATTATACAATTTTATATATATATATATATATATATATATATATATATATATATAACACATGTCCAAGTAATCAATATATAATAGTACTATGAAATCTAGTAAGATTTCCAAGTATCCAATAAAAGTTTATCAAAAAAAAAAAGTATCCAATAAAAAATTATAAGACCAAAATCTTTTATTAAAATAGTCCAAATTGGCACATGTTCCATTATAATAATGTACTATGAAATCTAGTAAGATTTCCAAGTATCCAATAAAATATTAAAAGATCAAAATTTCTTACTAAAATAACCTAATAGGCACATGTTTCATTATAATACTAGATTATGTACTTATACTATCTTAGGGTAATATATTAAGGTACATATATACATATCTTTAAAGATATAATCACATGGAAAATCTAGGAAATGATTTTTCATAAAATCCTAGTACTTATTGGAAGATTTACTCTATTATCCAAGGGATAATATTTTCCCTAGTAGTTATTAAGCAATGGATAAAGATTTCCCTAATATTTATCGTCCAATGGGTAAAGAAAAGAAATAAAATAAAAGAAAATATATACATAATGATTTTCTAGTCTAGGATTGGAAAGGTTCGCAAGGTTCAAAAATGGTCAAAAAGGTCCATCTAGGATTAGGGAATTGTAACTAGGTGAATTGGTAATCTGCTTCTTTCAACTAATCAGTTGAAAACTAATTCTACTTGCTAAGTAGAATTTCTAGCCAAGAAATATAATTTAAGAATTTATTTTACTCACTAGAAAAATATACTAGTGCTTTTACAAGCATACTTGTCTTTAGAAAATGACTAAATTGTCCGGTGTGAAAAGATATAATTTTTATAAGTCTCAAATCTAATTATGACGGATTATTAGAAATTAAAAAGAAATTTTGGGAGCAAATCCAAGTATTAAAATAAAATTCAATTTTTTAACGAAATTTTTACTTACTAAAAATCAGGGTCGTTACACTACATAGTATTACTCTTCTCGTTTTTTTCCTCCTGCAAATCTACTAGTTATATTTACATAATCAAGTTTTTCGCCATAGGCTTTCTCTTGAGTTAACTGTAACTGCAATAGTAAAAAATACCAAGTACGCAATCCTTGCATTTGGAAAATAACCATCCATTGCCTCCAAGTATTAAGTGAAACACATCAATGAACTTTCATAATTTATTTCGTAAAACTTCTTTCAAAACATAAATTCTGATCATCCATATTTGAAAGTTCATCTTTTTTTAAAAAATCTTTGAGACTTGCATAACAAAAAACACTAAAGACTTAACATATTTTACTATCTCGTTTTTATTAACAAAAAACACTAAAGCCTTAATGCATTTTATCAACTGGTTTCCACTAACAAAATTTTTTTACCAACTCAGTAACTTTTTCACTCACATACCTAACAAAAACTTTTTCACTATCGAAAACAACTTAACATTTCTCAACAACTTATTCACTATTAAAAACACCTTTCAACTTTTCAGCTACAAATAAAAATTTACAATTTTTTTCACTACTGAAAACACCTTTTTTAGGTCAAAAAATTATCTCATCTTTACGCGGCTTTCGCTTTAAACTGGGCCCTAGTATGCCTCACTTCTAGATTGGGCTAACATTCGGTGCCTTGTGCAATGTGCAGAGCATTTCGTGAGGGCATCTGCTAAGAAGGAGTTCCAGATCAACAGTAAAAAGCGTTTTTAGAAAAGGAAGGTTTTTCAAGTTCAAAAATTATGTGTTTACGCAAATATTTTTCTTACCAATATGGATCTTGTTTGATAGATCTCATCGAGATCTTTTAAACGGTGTAAAAAAAATTAAAAAATTATTTTTCATTTTCATTATATTTGAGCTTGAAAAACCTTCTTTTTGTAAAAGTTCTTTTTACTGTTCATCCGGAACACCCCCTAAGCCTTGGAGAAGTAAGCTGGAGGTGGAGCCAGTGGGGGACCCAGGAATTTGATATAGCGGGGGCACCAATTTTTTTTGTAACCGTAATATACGAGTTACAGTTAAGCACATTTATTCCAAAATAATTTTGGCATTCATGATAAATTAACAATTTTAAAGTGTATATATATGTATTTTAATAATTAGCTACTTGGGCAAACTTGCGTGCATTGACTAAATACATTAAAACAATATTATCACATATTCATCATCTATATTTTTATTATTAACTCTACTATTACAGTTTTGAGAACAAAAAGCATACAAATGAAATGTGAGAGTAGACTCGAACCCACAAATAATATAAAAAATAAGATACGCACTACCGTTTTCTAGTTCCTTTTGGGAGGGGAAAAAAAAAAAAAAGGACACACACACAGACAACTAGGTTAGAAGTTTAAAAGCAGTAGGAAAAAAACCCAATGTAAGAACGGGGGAAGTCTCGAACCGCCCGCCTCTTGGTTAGAAGGAGAGTGCTTTGCCAGTGCCTCAACAAACAACTTGGTGTACGCATTTAACATAAATTATATATATATATATATATATATAAAATCGAAATTTTTTTTTTAAAAGGGCGTGGGGACACGTGGGGCACGTGACCACACGTGCCCTATGGTGGGTCCGCCCCTGGGTGGAGCTCATAAGGTGAACTTGGAGAATTGAATTGATGACTAAAGCATCACTTGCTATATAAGAGTTAACCTTGGAGGCTTGAACCAGTACGGTGGAAAGAAAACTAAAAATAATAGTCTTTCAGAGAGCAAAGTTAGACAATTGGTTTAATTTCGGTCGTGGTGGGATTTCAATAATTTGTTTCTGGTGGTGTAATTTACGTATTCGACAACCACGGTCCACGATCACAATTTGAGGTATTGGCACACTACAAGAAAATTGAGGTATTTGCTGAACGTTGGTACAGTTTTTTTTTTAGTAAAGGTTTCTTTAGCAACAGATTTTTTTTTAGTAAAGGTTTCTTTAGCAACGGTTGTAACCGTTGGTAAAGGCAAGGTTTTTTTTTCAAAAATCTGGGGTAAAATATGGCATGGCAGCCACGTGGCACATGGGAATGCAACACAACAATTTTGCTCCTCCTGGGAATCGAACCCAGGACCTCACGTATGCGCGCGCAAGTGCAAACCGGTCGGGCTAGCCTAGCACTTGAGTAATATTATGGGCCTAATAATATTTATACTATGTAAACCGGCTGGGCTAGCTTTTGTTATTAGAGTTTTATCGATTTATTCTTAATCCAAATTTTTAAATTCGGTTTATACTATACAAACACCTACTTTTTTTTTTGTCCGATTGGAACCGTCTATTTTTACATAGTAAAGAGGACATCCTTCATACGGAAAATGAAATTAATCGAGTATCGTTACATACTTGATCGGGCAGAAAAATGTATTTTACTAATGAAATTTTGTCTCAATAAAGAAGTTTTCTAAACTCGATCAAGCAAATTTTTATGAGAATAATTTAATCAACAAGGAAAACAAAATCAATGGTCTCGATCATCTGGTTTATAGTAACGGTTATTGGAAACCATTGCTATAGTCCGGTTTATAGTAACGGTTATTGGAAACCGTCGGTATAGTCCGGTTTTTAGTAACGGTTATGGAAAACCGTTGCTATAGTCTTGTAATCTAGTAACGGTTGAATGAAAACCATTGCTATAGTCCTGTTTCTAGTAACATTTTGCAAACCGTTGCTATACACCGTCTATACCGACGGTTTTTTCAACCGTTGTTAAAAAAACCATTGGGAGATCCCAAATTTCTTGTAGTGGCACTACAAGAAAATCGCGATCTAGCAACAGTCAAAAGCGTCACTAAAGAACACAAAAAGTGTCGCTAAGGGCTATACCAACCGTTGGCCAAACCGTCGCTGTAGAGGTATAGCGACGGTTTTGATGAGTGTTGCTTCAAATTTTTTTTCAGTAACGGTTTCTTTAGCGACACTTATAACCATTGCTAAAGACGAATTTTTTTTAAAAAAAAAAAATCACCGTTGTGGGACGTAATGGCCACGTGTCCTCCACGTGGTGCTAACGTGGCACCCACATGTCACCGGCGTGGTGCTGATGTGTCAACCCCGTGTCACCCACATGGCGCGTACGTGGCTCCCACGTGACAATGTGCAACAAATTTTACTCCTCCTGGGAATCGAACCCAAGACCTCGCGTTCTTGCGCGCATAAACCAACTAGGCTAGCACATCACTTTCATAAAATGAAGCACCAACTAATAATTATACTATATTAACCAGATTTTTCTTAATCCAATTTTTTAGTAACGGTTATTAAAAACCGTCGCTATATTCCGGTTTATAGTAACGGTTATTGGAAACCATCGCTATAGTCCAGTTTTTAGTAACGGTTATTAAAAACTGTCGCTATAGTCTTGTAACCTAGTAACAGTTGCATGAAAACCATCGCTATAGTCCTGTTTCTAGTAACGTTTTGCAAACCGTTGCTATACACCATCTATATCGACGGTTTTTCCAAACGTTACTAAAAAAACTGTTGAGAGATCCCAAATTTCTTGTAGTGCGAGTAGTGTGTAATATATTCCTAGCTAAATTTCTTTGCAAAAAGTGTTCTTTAAGCTTATTGACTTGATTATCGTCACTTTTTGTATTGTGACATGAAAAGTATTTGGCTGAAATTCATAGAACAGATTGGTACATATGCAAGCCTATCGGGTCACAGCAGAATGAAAGATGTATGATTGACTATCCTATGGAAAGTCCGAAGTATTTATGGGGCTCAAGTACCTAAACAGATTTTGACCTAGGTAGTGCTTGGCATGTTACCGAATTGAGACGAGTATTAGGCTACAGATGAAATGTTGTTCAAATTGATTTACTTGATTTGTTACCTCGTTTATTGAGCATATTCTTATTGCTAGCCATGTTTATTGTCCTCGTATTGTATATACTATCCAGCTATTTTATATTTTTCAGGTGCGGAATAAGTTAGTGGGGACTCAAGTGGGAGTATTGAAAGATTTAGTTTTAGAAATTGTTTAGAAAATCTGTATCATTTTGGAGGTTTTTAAGTCCATCATATAAATTTATCTTAAAGAATAATTATTGGAGATGTATTTATTTTGAGGAAAGTAAAAATTTGGATCATCACAAAAGCTAGGTTTGGATTCTTTTGCCAGTCATGGTTAGGGGTGGGCAGCCTGTGGTATGGAGAAAGGGGAGTGTGAAGGCGCAAAAGGATGGGAGCAAAAGTGGGGAAACATGCAAAATTGCGTCTGGAGCATGTAGAGATGGATTGGAATTCATGTACATCAAATGACTTTGCACGTACTTGTATTCGGAATTACGTTCATATATAACATTGCAAGGAAAAATATTGGGAGCTGCTCATAGCAATATGTCTTCGGGAGAGGATTTGTCCGGTGTCACTATTCATCCAATCCATTTGTGGGCCCTTCTCGAGACAACTACAATGATTAAAACAGTTCATTTTTTAGTGCTCATTGAGAACATTGACCACGCTACGCTTAAAATCACATCGATCGGATATTATTTGATAAGATATCGAAATGCGTTAATCTTCAGATAATTGTGTTAAATGAGTTATAATTCAGGGTTTACACACTCTTTTCCTTACAAACTTAATGTATTTCGAAATCCTACCAAACGATATCCGATTAACGTAATTTTTAACGTGATCGATATTTTCGACGAGATGTAAAAAATGAACAGTTTCAATAATTGACGTGAACCAAGTTGAAGGAACCGGGCTGGATGGAAGAAATCGGACGGGATCCTCTCCCCTCCCTACGTCCTCGGTTGAACCCATCGAATCAGATGGCAGCACGTGTCGATCTCTTTCCTTCCCCTTCTATAAATCCGCAACCACCCGCGCTCCACTTTCTCTCACCAGTCATCTCTGTTGTGTGCGCCCCACTCTCTCTCTCTCTGTGACTGTCTCGTAACTGTAAAAAGTGGTTCACTCTGACTCTCTCTCCTTCCAAACAAAAGAAAAGGACGGAAATGGCAGACGAGGCAACAGCAACCTGTATAGATATCCTTCTGGCAATAATCTTGCCTCCCCTCGGTGTTTTCCTCAAGTTCGGTTGCAAGGTATAATAAATCCTCATCTCTCTCAGAGCTCTCGCGATATGTATACATATATGTTTGCCCGTGTCAGAATACGAATCTGGTACGGATCAAAAGAGAAAATAGAAAGAATACGGATCTCGTATTTTATTTTCAAATTTAAAAATAATGTATTTTTTTTTGCACCGTGTAAAAGATCTCGATAAGATCTATCAAACAAAATTCATATTGCTAGAAAAATCATTTGCATAATCATATTATTTTTGTGTTTGAAATTGTCTTCTTAAAAAATAAGTACTTATTTTCGATTCCGGAACGGGACCTTAGACCCAAAGTCTAGAATAGGGAATAGAAAATTGAGGTTTATAAATAGGCAAAAACATTACACTCTTGTTAGCAATTTTGTAATAAGAAACCCGGTTTTTTTTTTTTTAATAATTTGAGAAGAAAACTCTGTTTTTTTTTAATATTATATGGGGTTGTGATCTAAGTAGACCTGGGTAACAGGTTGTGTCGGATCGTGTTCATGTTTGTATCATATCAATCGAGTTCGTGTCATAAACTACACAATCCGAACCCGACCCATTTAGAATTTGTATTTCTCGAGTCGTGTCATTTTCGTTTTTCGTGTTTCGTGTAAAAAATGCTCAACTTTAACTCATTAACTTCGTGTTCGGTTCGTATCGTGTAATCGTGTCTGTTGCCCAACTCTATATAGAATTACAGATATACCATATTATATATATATATATATATATATGTTCGTGTTAATGGGTGATACAGATTAGTAACTGCGTTGGTTGTGTCAATTTCGTGTCTTGCATGTTCAATCCGAACCCGACCCATTTTAGATTTCATGTTTCTCGAGTCGTATTATTTTCGTGTTTCGTGTCAAAAATGTTCAACCCTAACCCGCTAACTTTGTGTCCGGTCCATGTCGTGTTATCATGTTTCGTGTTCATTGCCCAGTTCTAGATCTAAGTCACATAATTTGCGTGTGGGAATGGATGCGGGAGCGCGAACGCGAGTATGAAAGTCTATTTGACACACATCTCAACCTATTGAAATTCGCAAGAACAAAGATTGAGAGCGGAAGCACGGGACATTTTGAGATTATGTGACTAATTAAAGTTGTGATATTGACGATGGTGGTGGTGGGTTTTGTTGCAGGTGGAGTTCTGGATCTGTTTGGTGCTGACCCTTTTTGGGTACCTCCCTGGTATCATTTATGCTGTTTATGCCATCACCAAGTGATCCATAGGTAAAGATCTTCTTTGTACTTCCGAAAAGATGTGTTTGTGCCGATCCTTTTTGAGTACCTCCCTGGTATCATTTTCCCGTAACAATTTGAGGGGAAAAAGTTGGCGTTTATACCATGTTATTTCACACTAATTAACAAGTTTTAATATTTTTCTATCTCGTTCACACGAACAACTTCTGATCAAGTTCTTTCTCAATAACTTTTTCACTCATATGCCAATTATAATTTTTTTATCATTGAAAATAATTTGACATTTCTCAACAACTTATTCACTATGTAACAAAATTTTTCTCACAATTTATTTGCTACCGAAAACACCCTTATACGAGAGATAATTCAGTGCCGCTCCAAGCCTCTCCCAACCACACTACACAAAAATGTGTGGTTGAAGAGAGGTGCCAGGGAAATTGAATAATTTTTCCATTCATGCTCCACCCTTTTTGGGTACCTCACTGGTAGGAGTATCATTTATGCTCTCTCTCTCTCTCTCTCTCTCTCTCTCTCTCTCAAGATGTGTGTGGGATCACGTAAAAGTTAAAAGCGGAAAATACTAGGGTTTTTGTACTTCTGAGGAAAAAGAAGCAAAAGGATTTTTCTGAAGAGTCCTGCTACACACAGCAATCTGTGAACAGATTGTGCATAGATTTTGTTGTGGGATCCATTACGGGTTTCACATAAATCATCCGAGCCATTTATTAAATGCAAAACATTTTTTCAAGGGCCCCCGTAAAAAATAAGCTCAATCCAATACCTATAGGTACTTCATCCAACCATCTAACTTTTCATTTAGATTTTCGGATAATGAAAAGTTATATGGTTGGATCGAGCACTTATAAGTATCAGATTGAGCTTATTTTTTACGGGAACTCTTAAAGAAATGTTTTACATTTAATGAACGGCTCGGATGATTTGTGTGGGACTGTGGTGGGTCTCACAACGAAATCTGTGCACAGATTATATGTGCGTGTAGACTTTCTGTTTTCTGAGTTTGCTTTAGAAGCTCCGTAACTAGCTGTTTGGAAAAGGAAAATTGGGTTAGTTTAGGTGAGTTTTGGGCTGAAATGGAGAAGGCAAATGCTCCTAGGTGAATTGTTTGGTGTTAAAACAACCCCACCCCAAATTGCTTGTTTAAGCCGTTCCAAACACAGCCCAACAAAAGCAATAAGTCCGCGGAAAATATTCCCACTTTTCTGAAACACAAAAAAAACCCATCATATGAAGGGAAGTTTTAATGAGGACCATAAACGCTCTTATTTGGCAATTAATGCACCCATGTGAGACCGACCTTTTTGTTGGTAAATATTCCTTTAACTAGGTAAATTTTATCATGTAAACAGTATGATATGTTCCAAAAAAAAGAAAATCATTTAATTAACATTTAGGGAAAATGACGGTCCAGGACGTATTTTGATAATTAATACCCCAAGAACATGTTAAGAACATTTATTAATACTGAAAATGTTCTTGATAGATAGTAATAATCAAAATACATTCTTGACAGTCATTTTCCCCTAACATTTAACAGTATAGTTGGCATTACAATTAAAAATGCCATTATTGTTTCTCTTTTTACTGCAATAATTAATTGCAAGATGCTACTAGTTAAGGGTCATCATCAGGCCGGGCCGGGCTGGTCGCTGCCCAAGCCCGCTCACGGGCCGGGCCAATCGGGCCTTTTCTTTTTGGCAGGCCAGGCGGGCCGGGCCACCTACTACAAATTGAAGCCCAAGCTCGGCCCACGGGCTAGCCCAATTGGGGGGCCGGCAGGCCAAAAGCCGGGCGGGCTTAAATTTCCTTGGGCAGGCTTAAATTTCCTTGGGCAAAACTAAACCAAGGGAAAAAAGAAAGGATTTTGTGGGATTTTGGGCTAATAGGCGGGCCCGTTGGCAGGCTTTTGGACAGGTACCACGGGTGGGCTACCCGGCGGGCTCACGGGCCGGGCCTACGGGCGGGCCGAGTAAAAATTCATAGGCCCGTTGGCAGGCTTTTGGACGGGTACCACGGGCGGGCTACCCGGCGGGCTCACGGGCCGGGCCTACGGGCGGGCCGAGTAAAAATTCATAGGCCCGAGCCCGGGCAAAACTAAACCAAGGGAAAAAAGAAAGGATTTTGTGGGATTTTGGGCTAATAGGCGGGCCCGTTGGCAGGCTTTTGGACGGGTACCACGGGTGGGCTACCCGGCGGGCTCACAGGCCGGGCCTACGGGCGGGCCGAGTAAAAATTCATAGGCCCGTTGGCAGGCTTTTGGACGGGTACCACGGGCGGGCTACCCAGCGGGCTCACGGGCCGGGCCTACGGGCGGGCCGAGTAAAAATTCATAGGCCCGAGCCCGCCCATTGCAAACTACGGGCCGGGCTAGCCCGCCCGTTTTACGGGCTCGGACCAGGTAAAAGCCCGGCGGACCGGGCGGGCTTATGCGGGTAGCGGACCGTCGGGCTAAATGTTGACCCTTACCACTAGTGATTTCTTTGCAATAAATTATTGTCGGTCTTTAGTTTTCCTTTAGCTTTGACAGAAGAATTATTCATTGTACTATTTTAATAGTTACAGTATTGCCGACAAAAGTAGAAGTTCGATAACATAAATAAGGCCCTTCAATAAACTGGATTGAATCCAAATCTAATAGATTTGAATTCGATCCGAATTCAAAATTGCTCGTATTCAATCTGAATCCGAAATTTATAATCCCGGTGGTGGTAATCCGTATCTTAATTCGTAAAATTAGATATCCAATCTGAAAATCTGAATTCGTTCTAAATAATATATATATATATATATATATATATATATTTTGAATATCCCTCCCCCTCTCTCTTTCACAGATGTACTTACAAAACTCCTCTAAATGCCAACTATCATGGACGCCGTTCAAGTAAAGCAAGAAGTAAACGAATACTTTAACCCCACTAATTCAAATCCAAACCCTAACCTTCAAACCCTACTCCTATCATCGATATCAGTAGAAGCAACAATGACTTATAGGAGTTTTGCTTACCTCAAATCCAGATTTCTTTCCCATCAATTTTTTTAATTGCAATTTTCTTTTGGGTTTTGATCAGCTAAGGTTCAAGAACTGTGCGTATGAGATCAATGAGTGAGACTGTGGGAGCCCTGCTTACCTCCGATTGAGCTAGAAATCTGTCAATTCTCCTGGCGATCTCCTCCCTTTCACTAACAAAGTAAAGTGTCCATCTCTGTTTTATGACTCCGCCCTCGTCACAGCAATTGGCGACGGAGAAAAATTGAGAGCAGTCGGTTGTGAGGTGGTCGGCGAATATGAGTCACGGACTCATGATGCATATATATGAAATAGGATTTTTTTTAAAAATAAATTTGGATCGGATTGATAACGGATTTAATCTGATACAATTCAATTCAAATCCGATCTATATTTTGATTACCGGATTTAGATTATAGAATCGACATTATCGAATTTGGATTGAATCTAATACATTAATAGGCCTAGATAGAAGATCTGAAGAAAACTATTATTCTATTTTTGAAAAGTTAAAACAAACTTGTCAATTCTCTGTTAATGCATAATCCACCCTGAAAGTGGGGTCAAAACAGTTGTACATGGTATACAACAGTAATCAAAATACGGAACTGATCGGATTTGGATTGTATCGGATTCAATCCGTTATCAATTCGATCCGAACTTTAAAAAAAAAAAACTCTATTTCCACATATATGCATCGTGAATCCATGACTCATATTCACCGACCACCACAAAGATATTCTCTCACACCTCTCCCCACCTCCACCTCCCCATTCTCATTCACAACCGGTTGCTCTCGATTCTTCTCCGTCGCCAATTGCCATGACAGGGGCGGAGCCCACAAAATAGAGATGGACAACTTTCCTTTGTTGGTGAAAGGGAGGAGGTCATCAATTCTGAAAGGGAGGAGGTCATCGAGAGAATTGACAGGTTTCTGGCTCAATTGGAGGTAAGTAGGGCTCCCACGGTCTCGCTCATCGATCTCACACACACAGCTTTTAACCTTAGCATATCAAAACCCAAAAGAAAGGAAAATTATAATTAAAAAAATATTGAGTAAGAAATCTGGGTTTGAGGTAAGCAGGCTCCCACGAGTCACTACTGCTGCTGTTGAGATGATGATAGGAGTAGTGTTTGAAGGTTGAGACTTTGAATTTGAATTAGAGGGGGTTAAAGTGTTCGGTTACTTTTCACTTTATTTGAACGGCGTTCATGGCGGTTGGGATTCAGAGGAGTTTTTTCAATGCGAGAGAGATATTAAAAAAACAAAATTATTTGGATTGGATATCCGATTTTACGGATTCAGATTTGGGATTACCACTACCGAATTTATGAACTTCGGATCGGATTAGAGCAATTTTGGAATCGGATTCAATCTGGTTCATTGACAGTCCTACTTCGTTGTTATGAAATTTAGGGTAAATTTCACCAACACTATGAGATTTATGAGGTTCGTCTTAAGCCCCGTTTAGTTGTGTGGAAAGAACGAGGAAATTAACTTTTTTGTAAATTTCTTTGTGTTCAATTATCAAAAAAGTTATAGGACCTACAACTTCAACTTTTCCACCGAAGAACACTTTCCTACATGATGGGTCTGCCAAAAAGAAGGAATTTTGGTTTTTCTGCAAGATCTATGGTCAAGAGACACGTCGAAAAAATAAATTTTCTTTTCTTTTACTTCACCTCACTCTATTTTTCCTGGGCATCTATTACTCACACAACATTCTTAACAACTGAACGGAGCCTTAATGACGGATCTCCTGCGATTTCCCTGTCATTAAGGTAAAACCCTCGGAGGTGTCAGTGAAATATACCCTGAAATTTATTTTGTTTTGACACATGCGATTTTTGGAGAATAGCGTACAAAAGGTTGTTCTACAAAACATTACGTGACAAAATGTTTTGTTTTTTGGTCAAGAAAGTGACAAAATGTTGTTCTATGACTATTATTTCGTAATTGCAGGTGGGGGGTATCTAATGGCTTGAAGTTGGATGGACAGTGTTGATTTGTTGTTCTCTTGGGTTATACTTCGTTCTCTTCCTCTTTTTCGTGATTTTGTCTTGAGATCCTTGGCTTTGTTTACACCTGATCGGATTATTGTGTATTTATTTATGGGTTTAAGGATTTGATTAATCTTCCAGTGTGTGGCAGCATTATTATTAGTAGAGGTGGCAAATGGTCGGGTGAGTTGAGTTTGGGCGGGTTGAAATGAGTCACGGGTTGAATATGAGCTGATCGAATACGGGTTAAATAGTAAATCGGTTGAAACGGGTCGGGTCGAATACAGGTCAGGTCAAATCCAAACCCGCTCGACCCAACCCTTCCCCCCCCCCCCTTGCCTTCTTTTTCCCTTTTCTTCTCCTCTATTCTTCCCCCGGTATTGGTTGAATTTGAGTCCACTTAGTGAAATGCTTCAAAAAGCAACATGGATAACAAATACTCCAGCAATGAACCGAGTCAAAGACCGAGTTGACTTGAAAATATCAAAATTCCTAAAAAAATATATACTTCTATATACTAGTTCAAAGAATCCTAATCAATTTTTTTATCAAAATTTTGAACGGGTGTTAGAATTATTAAACGTATGATCTAATCGCTCTGCTCTTTCATCGTTTTTAAACTAGACAACGAAATCAACAAATTGCCACAGAATCCACATGGCTTCAACGTGTGAAACGTCATTGATAGATTGCCACAGAAGGGAACTTGAACTTGTCCGAGACGAACGGTATCGCCTCGACTACGACTCGAATATTTCCATCCCTTGTCACGGACACCCACCGCAAGCATAACAGCATGCATCCCCGAAGAGTAGTGGAAGTAATACGCGTCCTTGGCCGATCGCCAATCGGCCAGCCACGGATTTAACGACTTCGTCTTTGCCCTCTCCACAAACCGCCTCAACGAGTAATACTTGACGATCCGGGCGCATAGAGAGAGTGTGTCGCTGACATGTACAATGACCGCACTTTAAGCGCGAGGTAAGAGGTTGTGAACAAATTTTCGGAAAACAACTTACAAGATTTCATGAGTAAAACAACTCTTGTGCAGAATGGGTTTTTTAATTCAAACCCATATTGAACCCATTTAAACCTATGTAAATATAGATTTATATGGGTTGAACAGATATCAACCCGTTATGTAATATGGGCGGGTTGGATGGGGTTACAAATGGGCGGATTGGACGGGTTAGAAAAATATGAGTTAAGATTGCCACCTCTAATTACGTAGTATGTCTGATGAGTGTTTGGTAATAAATTGAGATGAAACTCAGATCTCTTTTATAATGAAATCAAATGTGCCATGTCGGAAAATTAACCTCCTGTTAACAATTTTTTAGTTTCGTGATGTTAATTCCGAGTATTTTTGTGCAATTTTGCTGATTCTGAGCTGAGAGCATGCAAGTTGTGAGACCCGGATTACTCAATATCATGATTTTGTTTGGTTCATAAAACAAAGGGTGAATGTAAAGAATTGATTGATTTAAATGTATGAAGTTGTTAGAGTGTAAATGTGTAATTGCTTGAAGTGAATGTAGGAAAAGGTAATTACCCGTCATTTCTTTTATGATGAGCAGTGGGACACGTGTCTTCGATGGACTTAAAAGGTTACTAATAAGAGAAGTGCTATAACCACACCCAACATTACACACCCAAACATACACCCTCTCACAAAATACAAGGGTCCCACACACAACATTACACAC
>CM024957.1:19574713-19579713 GCA_014282245.1 Rhododendron simsii | reverse complement strand
CAAAGAATGATTTTCTAAAACATTTTATTTCACAAACGAGCAACAACCCGCTTACCTCTCAGCAAGAAGGCTTTCCCCAAAGGGAGCACCAATGCGCAAGGAAGGCTACCGAAGGGAACCATAGCCAATGTGGTACCACCGGCCGGCGCTCGCCGCCTAGGCGACAAGCTTCTCCCTCAGCAAGGAGGCAACCCCTGGGCTACGCAACGTCGCATTAGGAATCAAAGACCATTAGCTAGTTACGCTTTTCCGTGCGGGGTCACCAATGCATCATCGGGATTGTGCCATAGCCAACAGTTAACCGTCGGCCGGCGCTCACCGCCAAGGCGACGAGCTTACCTCTCAGCAAGGAGGCATCCCACGAAAGGAACACCAATGCATCATGGAGGAAGATTACACAAGGGACATTGCCGTAGCCAATAGATTTGATCCGTCAGCTGGCGCCCCCGCCCATCTCATTGAAATAGACGAGGAGCTTACCTCTCAACAAGAAGGCATCCCCCAAAGGGAACACCAATGCGTCATCGAGGAAGGTTACCGAAGGGACTGTGCCATAGCCAATGGAGAACCGCCGGCCGGCGCACGTCGCCTAAACGACATGCTTACCCCTCAGCAAGGAGGCATTCCGTGAAGGAACACCAATGCTTCGTCGAGGAAGATTTTTTGAAATTCATTTTGGATTACCCCTCAGCAAGGAGGCATAAACCGAAGGAAACACCGCTGGCATCATAAAGGACGTTTTTTTACAAATTCGATTTTGATTTTTAAACAAAGAATGATTTTCTAAAACATTTTATTTCACAAACGAGCAACAACCCGCTTACCTCTCAGCAAGAAGGCTTTCCCCAAAGGGAGCACCAATGCGTCATCAAGGAAGGCTACCGAAGGGACAGTGCCATAGCCAATGTGGTACCACCGGCCGGCGCTCGCCGCCTAGGCGACAAGCTTCTCCCTCAGCAAGGAGGCAACCCCTGGGCTACGCAACGTCGCATTAGGAATCAAAGACCATTAGCTAGTTACGCTTTTCCGTGCGGGGTCACCAATGCATCATCGGGATTGTGCCATAGCCAACAGTTAACCGTCGGCCGGCGCTCACCGCCAAGGCGACGAGCTTACCTCTCAGCAAGGAGGCATCCCACGAAAGGAACACCAATGCATCATGGAGGAAGATTACACAAGGGACATTGCCGTAGCCAATAGATTTGATCCGTCAGCTGGCGCTCCCCGCCCATCTCATTGAAATAGACGAGGAGCTTACCTCTCAACAAGAAGGCATCCCCCAAAGGGAACACCAATGCGTCATCGAGGAAGGTTACCGAAGGGACTGTGCCATAGCCAATGGAGAACCGCCGGCCGGCGCACGTCGCCTAAACGACATGCTTACCCCTCAGCAAGGAGGCATTCCGTGAAGGAACACCAATGCTTCGTCGAGGAAGATTTTTTGAAATTCATTTTGGATTACCCCTCAGCAAGGAGGCATAAACCGAAGGAAACACCGCTGGCATCATAAAGGACGTTTTTTTACAAATTCGATTTTGATTTTTAAACAAAGAATGATTTTCTAAAACATTTTATTTCACAAACGAGCAACAACCCGCTTACCTCTCAGCAAGAAGGCTTTCCCCAAAGGGAGCACCAATGCGTCATCAAGGAAGGCTACCGAAGGGACAGTGCCATAGCCAATGTGGTACCACCGGCCGGCGCTCGCCGCCTAGGCGACAAGCTTCTCCCTCAGCAAGGAGGCAACCCCTGGGCTACGCAACGTCGCATTAGGAATCAAAGACCATTAGCTAGTTACGCTTTTCCGTGCGGGGTCACCAATGCATCATCGGGATTGTGCCATAGCCAACAGTTAACCGTCGGCCGGCGCTCACCGCCAAGGCGACGAGCTTACCTCTCAGCAAGGAGGCATCCCACGAAAGGAACACCAATGCATCATGGAGGAAGATTACACAAGGGACATTGCCGTAGCCAATAGATTTGATCCGTCAGCTGGCGCTCCCCGCCCATCTCATTGAAATAGACGAGGAGCTTACCTCTCAACAAGAAGGCATCCCCCAAAGGGAACACCAATGCGTCATCGAGGAAGGTTACCGAAGGGACTGTGCCATAGCCAATGGAGAACCGCCGGCCGGCGCACGTCGCCTAAACGACATGCTTACCCCTCAGCAAGGAGGCATTCCGTGAAGGAACACCAATGCTTCGTCGAGGAAGATTTTTTGAAATTCATTTTGGATTACCCCTCAGCAAGGAGGCATAAACCGAAGGAAACACCGCTGCCATCATAAAGGACGTTTTTTTACAAATTCGATTTTGATTTTTAAACAAAGAATGATTTTGTAAAACATTTTATTTCACAAACGAGCAACAACCCGCTTACCTCTCAGCAAGAAGGCTTTCCCAAAGGGAGCACCAATGCGTCATCAAGGAAGGCTACCGAAGGGACAGTGCCATAGCCAATGTGGTACCACCGGCCGGCGCTCGCCGCCTAGGCGACAAGCTTCTCCCTCAGCAAGGAGGCAACCCCTGGGCTACGCAACGTCGCATTAGGAATCAAAGACCATTAGCTAGTTACGCTTTTCCGTGCGGGGTCACCAATGCATCATCGGGATTGTGCCATAGCCAACAGTTAACCGTCGGCCGGCGCTCACCGCCAAGGCGACGAGCTTACCTCTCAGCAAGGAGGCATCCCACGAAAGGAACACCAATGCATCATGGAGGAAGATTACACATGGGACATTGCCGTAGCCAATAGATTTGATCCGTCAGCTGGCGCTCCCCGCCCATCTCATTGAAATAGACGAGGAGCTTACCTCTCAACAAGAAGGCATACCCCAAAGGGAACACCAATGCGTCATCGAGGAAGGTTACCGAAGGGACTGTGCCATAGCCAACGGAGAACCATCGACCGGCGCTCATCACCTGGGCGACAAGCTTTCCTCTCAGCAAGGAGGCATCCCCCGATGGGGACACCAATGCATCATGGAGGATGTGAGTCTGCAAGCATTGCCAACGGGGCATGAAATCAGAAGCATTCGAGACCAAACAGCCATGGAATTCTAGTTTCTGCCCGATAGTGCCATGGTTTACTCTGCCTTGCCCTAACTTTCATTGGCTAGGGCTTGCCTTAACACGGGCAATTTTTTCGGGCGTTATAGACATGTCATCTTTTTACTGGTTTCCAAGGCCAAACGGCCAACATTTGCCCGATAGAGTGTTTCTTTGCCCGATAGAGTCATGCCTTGCCCCACGGGACCGGTTACAACAACAATTTGCCTCGGGGGTATTTCGGTATTTTTCTCGAGCATTACCAATGGGTAGTGCTTCAGGGAGTATCCAAGGCCTAACGGCCAAGAATTGCTCGATAGAGTCTTGCTCTGCCCGATAGAGCCGTGCTTTGCCTTCCGGGACGGCTTCAAATAGAATTTCGATTCAGGGGCATTTCGGTCTTTTTTCCGGGCATTACCGACGGGGAGTGTTTTCTCGAGCAACCGAGGCCAAATGGCCAAGAATTGCCCGAGCGGTCTCGATAGCAACGTGCCTTGGCACCCGGCATCGGCTGGCCTCGGCTTCCCCAAGGGAGGGAGACCACCCCCCCCTATAGTAGTAAAATTAGCCTTTGCCCTTGTGGCAGGAAGGAACATAGGGTGTGTCCCAAATGGGACATTCGGCTTTTTTTTGAGATTCACAACCTTTTCTCATGAACTTTGAATTGGAACATCTTCACATAATTATTTGGCAACTCCACCAAAAAATTCAGAATTTTTTGCCAAAAGGATAATTTTTAATTAATTAAACAAAAATTAAATAGATTAAAATTATTAAAAAATACCAAAAAATACAAAAAAAGTATGAAAAAATTACAAAAAATTACAAACAAGCTACACAATAATTATGTAAATATGTTGGGTTGAAAAATGAGGCATCTATAATACAAAATGTTCAAATTATGACTTAAAAACGCTTAAAAATAAAAATTAAAAAAGATCGAAAACTAACATTGCGAAATTTCCAAAAGATGGTGAATAAACAAGAGCTTTTGGGGCGTTTTGACAAGATCATATTGATGCTTGCATTGATTTGCCCGGCGACAAGCTACTCTTTTAGCCGGTACCCAGCAAATTTTTAGCCGTTGCCCAGCAACTTGCTTGCTGTTACCCAGCAACTTCTTAGCCGTTACCCAGCAACATTTTAGCCGATACCCAGCGTTACCCGACAACTTTTTAGCGGTTACCCAGCAACTTTTTAGCCGATACCCAGCGTTGCCCGACAACCTGGTTGCCGTTATGCAGCAACTTATTTGCCGTTACCTAGCAACTTGGGAGCCAAACCCTTGTTATGGCTTTGCCTTGAGCCTTGCCTTGGCCACCCCTTGTTTTGGCATGCCGTGAGTCATGCCTTGGCCACCCTCGGTCTTGGGATGCCGTGAGCAATGCATTGCCTTGCCCGGTGACAAGCAATCGGCTTGCCAGCAACTTTTTAGCCGATACCCAGCGTTACCCGACAACATTTTAGCCGTTACCCAGCAACTTTTTAGCCGATACCCAGCGTTGCCCGACAACTTTTTGGCCGTTACCCATCAACTCTTTAGCCGTTACCCAGCGTTACCCGACAACCTGGTTGCCGTTATCCAGCAACTTTTTAGCCGTTACCCAGCAACTCGGGAGCCAACCCTTGTTATGGCTTTGCCTTGAGCCTTGCCTTGGCCACCCCTTGTTTTGGCATGCCGTGAGTCATGCCTTGGCCACCCTCGGTCTTGGGATGCCGTGAGCAATGCATTGCCTTGCCCGGTGACAAGCAATCGGCTTGCCAGCAACTTTTTAGCCGATACCCAGCGTTACCCGACAACATTTCAGCCGTTACCCAGCAACATTTCAGCCGTTACCCAGCAACATTTCAGCCGTCTTGGCATATGCCCAAGTGTTTGCCCACTTGTCTAGACCACCGTCTTGGCGTTTGCCCAATTGTTTCCCAAGTGTTTCCAAGTGTTTCCCAATAAG